>CM077180.1:39369385-39714385 GCA_039654105.1 Coreius guichenoti
GTAGCCAATTATGGGCTTTTCAGCTCATTTTAAAAAGTTAAATTAGTATGAAACAAAATTTATTAAATCACATGAAAATAAACATTGTTTTGGGACACTTTAATTATAATTAATAAAATGTAAAAAAAAAAAAAAAAAAAAAAAAAAACCTGTAAGTGACCTTCCCCAATAAACCAGTGATTTTATGTGTTCATTCGTTTACCTAACAGCTATAGCAAAAATATGAATACCGTACTATGGAATATGTAAAATCACTGCTAGGGGGAAAACATTTTTTTTGTAATTGGACTTTTGATTCAAAATCTTACTGAGATACAGTCCTTGTGACAACTTGCCCCGGTCTATAATGTGCATACAACACAACACTCCAATGCAAACCAGAATAAACATGTATACCGTACCTTGTCCTCTATCTACAAAGCTGGTGATGGTATTGGCCATCCCAGCCTCGTGCAGGACACTAGTATTGACCTCTCCGCTGGTCAGTGACCAGTACAGGGACAGCATGTAGTCATGGGGCGTCACTAAAGGGTGTTTGGGTTCCGCACTGTTCTCCAGTTTTACTGCGCCTTTCGCCCTCAGATGGGCAGGTGCTGGTGCGATGCTTTTCATCTGACCGGCCCTGATTGCAGCTGGCGCGGCGGATTTCTGCGTGGAAACTGCTTTATTGTGTCCCGTTTGGTGTTGGATGCTAGAAGAGGATGCGACTCTCGCCGCATCCTTAGGTACCCAAGAGCGCGCGGCCTCCCTGCGCCCTAAACTCACAGGTACCGCGGCGCGAGCCGGGTTAGCCTCGGACGTTATCAGAGGTGGACCAGCCCGGATGCGAGAGATCTTCGCGTTGTCAGAGGGCTTAACGAGCGTCGTCCCGTTGCGCGCCACCGGTAACCGCGGGTTGGTTTTGGCCGCTCCGGTGCCCCTGTGACCGGCCACGCCGGCGAGGGAGAGCGCTTGCGGGATGAAGACCAGGTATAACAGAGTCCAGAAGCCCAATAAAAGAGGGAGACTAGTCAGAACTTTCATCCTCTGATCTTCCTCTGATTTTCGGTGATGGAGAAATGTCCAACAGCTCTTGGCGAACTACCATGAACGGGCTTGGAGAGGTAAAAATGAAGCTTTGGAAACGTCTGATCGATTATTCTGCGCAAACCATTGCCATGAGCCCCCCTCTTCAGAACCATAGTGATCCAGCTCTGTCGGAGTGGAGATCCAAGAGTAGGTACAAAAGCGCAGTGTCTCTCGTTGAAGTCCAGCGGTTCTGCTTGATATCTTGTAAGAGACTTGTTTAAAATCCCACTTTTTCCAAGAGGGAAGGATGGCGTAATGCGCTCTCTCCCTCACTCTCTCTTTCTCAGTTTGAACATCGTCCAGTGAAAACAGCGCGCGCGCGCGCACACACACACACAGAGAGAGAGAGAGAGAGAGAGAGAGAGAGAGAGAAACCTGCAGGTGCTTAAGTTGCGCGCAAACCTGAGCGCAGGAATTGGAAACGGAATTCCAACGCAAACTGGCTTAATTACTCTCTGATGTCATGCATGCTGTCCAGATTTATTCAAGTGCAATATTTCTTCTTACAGCATGAGTCACTGAATACATAAAACCGAAAGCTTTGCATTAGGTCACCAGAATAAATCCTCAGTTTATGAGCCATAGGTCAGATTTGATATGCAAATTACCATGCATTAAACATGACTTGATATGCAAACCAAGAATGCTATTAAACTTGATTTTATATATTATCCATGCACCGTTATTAAGAAATAATAGATTTTGATTTATTCTTCAAAAGTTGTATTGACCATTCTGTGAAGTGTTTTGTCAAGCAGCCGAACCAAAAAGTCAAAAATATTATTTAAAGGCACAATATGTAAGATTTTTGGATTAAAATATCCAAAAACCACTAGAACAATGTTATATATTTTGTTGACTTGTGTACTTACATTATCCCAAATGTTTCCAAGAATGTTTAAATCCAGAGAAATAAGCGCTTTTAACCAGGACACCTATCAATGACATCATACCCGCGTTACCCTTGATTTCTGGTTTTATTTTGTAGAAACCATGGAAACACCAAAGCCGCTTTAATATATGATGTGTTTTATTAGACAGGTGAGCAACTGTTTGGATCATTCATCGACAGAAAACTAATCATTGTTATACAGCTCAACACAGTTAGTCTTACGGTAAATCAAGAAAACCAGATTTAAACAATGAGTACCATGTTTTACCATGTCTAATATGGATCTAGCTCACTGCAGTGTGAACAAGTGTCTCATAGTAGTCTGTTTGATTGAGTGTGTGGACAGGTGTCTTTTATACAGGTAACGAGTTCAAACAGGTGCAGTTAATACAGGTAATGAGTGGAGAACAGGAGGGCTTCTTAAAGAAAAACTAACAGGTCTGTGAGAGCCAGAATTCTTACTGGTTGGTAGGTGATCAAATACTTATGTCATGCAATAAAATGCAAATTAATTATTTAAAAATCATACAATGTGATTTTCTGGATTTTTGTTTGAGATTTCGTCTCTCACAGTTGAAGAGTACCTATGATAAAAATTACAGACCTCTACATGCTTTGTAAGCAGGAAAACCTGCAAAATCGGCAGTGTATCAAATACTTGTTCTCCCCACTGTAGCATTATCAAAATCAAATCAAATCACCTTTATTTATATAGCGCTTTTTACAATGGCAATTGTTTCAAAGCAGCTTCACAGCGGTAACAGGAAAATAATGCAACAGAATTTGATTCGGCTGTACAGCCGCTCTGGTGAAAGCGGTGATGTTATCAGCTCATTTCAATTATCATATAGTGTCAATGCGGGCAGATCAGTAATATAGTTGAAATTTAAGTGTCCCCAACTGAGCAAGCCAAAAGCCAAAGGCGACGGTGGCAAGGAACCAAAACTCCTTCAGGGCCAGAATGGAGTAAAAAACCTTGGGAGAAACCAGGCTCAGTCGGGGTGCCAGTTCTCCTCTGGCCGACGAACAAATAGTGTATGATTATGATTCTGGCACCATTACAGGTCAGAAGTCATATTAGATTGAAAGATATTCGTAAGATTATTTGAAAGATCAGAGTCGTAACGCCGGAGACGGGTTTAATTAGGATGTCGTGTCGATGCAGCATTTACAGGGGGGAGTTTAATTGACACTATTGTCTCTACAGACACTTCAGGGATATGGTCGTCATGTCCAGGCTAAGGTCCACCATCTGGTCTGGATACGGCCCGGATCCGGCCGACTGCAGTAAACCTCGGGATAAACAAAGAGACTAACATTAGCGTAGATGCCATTCTTCTTATGATGTAATGAGTACATCAGGTGTTATGGGAAGTGTTCCCGGTTCCGGCTGACCTAGTTAATGCAGCCTAACAATTATTTAACTGATTTTACAGGTTACATAACTGAAAGTACTTTTTTACAATGTACTGTAAAACAAAAAAAATATAGAATAAATATACTAACTTTATATTTTATTTTGCATATTTAATTATATGACATTTATTACTATTATGCCTATATTGTTTCTGTCTTTTGTGTACGTTAAGTCAAATAAATAAATAAAAATATTGATTTGAGTTAGCTACTATGAATGAATGCCTTTTATTATCATTATACACACACGTATAACGAAATTAGAATTGCGACCCTTGAACAGAATTTACATCACATTATACACATGTAAAAAAAAAAAAAAAAAAAAATACTTTACATAATTGCACAACTGTCTGATCAGAGCCGTGTACTAGTTTTTCAGAAAGCATTTTTCATTGAACACTAAAATATCAAATGAGGTGAACAAATTTAGTTGCCACGTTATCACACTGGTATAAGGTCAGAGGTCACAAGACAGATTTTTAGTTTATGGGATGTTAAAAAAGAAACGCACTCGTTTCTTCTCAACCTCGACCATACATTCGTATTTAAAGCTGTGGAGAAACCGTTTATTTCCTCAAGTTAAATATATGGACTATTGGTAACGCTATGTTAGACACCCACACAGACCATTCCAATCCTTCCCGAACATTGAAAAAAACCCCACCTCCGTAGACAAACAGAGGAGGGAATGAAGAGTGTTGTGGATTGCGCAGGTGAAGCTCAAGACACACACACACACACACGTAAACATGCTCATCCAGGGGTGAAAACCTCAGCGCTGGCCAGCAAACTGCCGCTCATAACAGTGAACGCAGCACATTTCCAACGGTCTGAGATGTGCTCAACATCTCTCCGGATGTTTTCAGATGGACGGAGGAAACATGGCCTGTGGTTTACCCCACACACCAGTAGCATGGATCACCAGGAACATTTCTTTTGTGTGAATATACAGGTCTAAAAGACTAGTGAAAATGCTTTCATTTTGCATTTCTCTAACTCTTTCCGCACCAGCGCTTTTGAAGAAAGAAGAAAATTAAATAAAATTTATCATCATTTTCACAATGGCCCCCAGAATGTGTTCTTGTCAAAAGAAAAATAAATAACAGACCCTGTGCTATAAAAAAAAAAAAGTCTAGCTTCATGCATTTTTTTTTTTTTATCAACACTTGAATGTGGGCAAGTTTCATAAAAAAACAACACAAAAAGCAGAGAAAAATCACGTTTTTGTCAAGACTGCGGCTGCATTCGAAATCGTAGTTACTTATTATTTTGAATAAGTAACTACTTCACGACTGCTAAAAAAAATTTAAAAAAGCACGTTCTATGTAGTATGAATGAGTGTAGTATGAATGTAATCCGGACATACTCTGTATAAAACAATGGACGTAATGTCTGTGACATCACCCGTAGGTTTCTGAAGAGCATTTTTGAAGCCCAAAGTGGGCGGAGCCGGCCGTCGCCATCTTGGCAGTGCGTCACTTCTGGATAACAGAAAATGAGCAGAGGTGGGACGTGGGTGGAGCTGAGGTGCCTGGTTGCTGAAACCACGCCCGCCTAGCGCGACCATAGCAACAATCCACCTGTCACCTGACCACGCCCTTAATTATGCAGAACTTTAAGGCTTAATATAATTTAAACTGATGAGTTATAAAAAAATTCACCCCCCACAGTTGTCATGAAGGGCAAAATTACAGACCAAAACCACTTTGTGACAGGCTGTAAACATTTTTTTTTCAGCTGTAAAGTTGGGCATTTTAACATGGGGGAGATACAAATTTCACTCCCATTTGGAGCCTGTCTCTGGCGGCCAGTCGATGAATTGCATTAAGTCACTTTCGTGTTGGATTCAAGAAGAAACCGGAAGGTTGCCACTTGGACGTACTACATTCGCCATGTCATTATCACGTGACCTACCAGCGTCAGTTGCGTCACTTCACCTCCATTCACAAATCCTCTCCCGTGGCCTCATGGGATAGTAAAGTGTCCATCGTATATGCACACTTCAGAATCCCACCAGAAGTAGCAGGTCATCCGGGTACTTTTTGCCTGCTCTTTTATGAGTACTGTGAATTCGGACATCCTTCTTTTGTCACATACTGTTTTTCGCCTACTATATAGGGAAGTATGTGATTTCGGATGCAGCCTACGTCTGGATCAGATTCAGAACTGATGGAGTAGAGCGAGTCCATCAACACCCCCAAAGCTTCACAGTCCTATGGATCGCTGTGGGTCGACACTTCATTCAGTAACATTAGGCAGTTTTGATTTATATGCTGTTTAATGTTGATGATTGCGTTATTTTACATATGCATCTGCTTACATATGCTATCACTTGTTTCTGCTTCTTCTTTGTATGTGTTTTGATCAGGAGATTCAGTACTCTTTCAGAAGATGTCACAGCGCCCCCTACCGTATAACAGTGAAAACATGGAAAGCTGGAAAATTCCGTCAATGGCGGGGAAAGAGTTAATACAAATGTTCTCATTACAAAGTATACAGTTAAACATATAGTTGAATTGAAAATAATATAGCATGCATTTATCATTTGGTGACTAGACGACTGGGTCAGAGCATCTCCAAAACTGCAGCTCTTGTGGGGTGTTCCCTGTCTGCAGTGGTCAGTATCTATCAAAAGTGGTCAGAGGAAGGAACAGTGGTTAACTGGCGACAGGGTCATGGGCGGCCAAGGCTCATTGATGCACGTGGGGAGCGAAGGCTGGCCTGTGTGGTCCGATCAAACAGACGAGCTACTGTAGCTCAAATTGCTCAATAAGTTAATGCTGGTTCTGATAGAAAGGTGTCAGAATACACAGTGCATCGCAGTTTGTTGCGTATGGGGCTGCATAGCCGCAGACCAGTCAGGGTGCCCATGCTGACCCCTGTCCACCGCCGAAAGTGCCAACAGTGGGCACGTGAGCATCAGAACTGGACCACGGAGCAATGGAAGAAGGTGGCCTGGTCTGATGAATCACGTTTTCTTTTACATCACGTGGATGGCCGTGTACGCGTGTGCGTCGCTTAACTGGGGAACACATGGCACCAGGATGCACTATGTTGTTATGTGTTATGTTACTATGTGGTTACACTTTATTTCAAGGTGTCATTGTTACAGTGTAATTATATATTTAAGTACTGAGTAATATTAATTAACTACATGTACTTACTATAGGGTTTGGGTAGGATTAGGTTGTGGGTTAGTTGCATGTAATTATGCATAATTTACTGTTATTACTATAGTAAATACATGTAACAAGGACACTAAAAAGTTACCAAATAAAGTGTAACAGCAATAACCTTGAGTGAACTTTTTGCACTCAAACACTGAAGTGCATAAGCTCAGATCAATGAGGCCTACAATCAACCAGTTCCAAAAAGAAATACAAAACTTGTGCTATTTCAAAAGACAAGTTTACAAAAAAATTGAACCCGATATATGGTGATAATAGCACAAGGTTTACGCACTTAAGCTGACGTGAACAAAACCTGATGTTCATGTTCTCCAGATGATCCAAAGAGTGTCTTGAGCTTCAATAGAGGCAAGTATATCTGGATGTCTGTGTATAAATAAATATGATTATTATTATAAATAATAATGAATGCCAGATTTTCAGTGTGCTCGCAGATATTTGGACCCCACCGTACGACTTTGACCCCCTTCACATTCCCCCAAATTGCCATGCTACGCTGGTATCTTTGTGCAGAGAAATGTGCTGTCGAGGTGTTAGACGTTGCAAAACCACAGACATTTCTCAGGTGCAGTCGTGGACAAACGAAATAAAAGGGGCTCTTGTTCTGGAGGAGTTTTGACATTCTGCTAATACACATGTGGTCTCAGCTCCACCTGTGCTTGCCTATCAACTCTGGTCAAACCCTTTTTCATTATTTTTTTAAAAGATTTCATTCATTTCAATGACTTTTCCAGGTAATTAAAATGGACCTTTTTCACATTTCCAGGTTTCTACGAAGCGGAAGTCGTCATAGTTGGGTAAGCTTTTATAGCGGTGAATGAGAGACTATGTTCCCATTGGCTCAAATAGCAAAAGAAAAACTCCACAATATAACTTTCAAAAAGATGAGAAAAAAATAGAGAGAGATTAAAAACTGCAGTCAGAAGAGAGAAAGGACAATTTAACGCCACACCCACACCCACACCCACACCCTCACAGCAGCGTTAACTAGTTTCTTGTAATTTGATGCAAAGGTAATATAATACAAAGTATAGTGTTTTAAATGTTCGTCATTTTAAAAATGAAAATATAAAAACTTTGCAGGATTTACAATGTTGATGATCATTTAAACGCGTCATCACGGTCTGTGAAAAGGGTCCATTTAAAAGTTCCAAGTTTGGCATGACTAGATATGAACTCAATATTTTAAAGTTTTTTTCCTCTGCAGCTTGTTCATTCACCTCCACACCGAACGTGATATAATGCTGCCTTCACGTGCGATCGGAATTATCGTAAATACGAGTTTCCTAGTCGGAAATTGGACACATACGTCCTGTCAAGTCGTATTTACTACTAGGAAACTCGGAGATAATTTTGACACCGGAGTTCCCGAGGTGGGCGTGCCATCAACTGTAAAAATGGCGAAGGGGAGACTGGTATGCTTTATTAGTTTTCCACAACAGCCTTGTCTTGTCATTAAAGTAGTCCATATTTACATAACCATTAAAAACATATTGTATGTTTTATACACAGAAAGCTGACTATCTAGATAGCGCAGTGAATATGGTTGTCAAAGAATGGGACGCTACATTTTTATTAAAAGTTAAATAGCCTACCTTCAATACATGTGACTTTCATAAGATTTCCCCAAGAAACAGGCAAGAATAAACCTTCACAATTTCTGTTCTTTCAGACAACAAAGCACTTGAACTCGTGATCTCGACTTCAGGAGTAGGAAGTAGGCTAGGAAATTTTCCGATAGCACGTGAAGGATTCATTGAATCGCTGCCTGTAAGGTTTTTCACAATACAGCCTAAAAAAGTGCAACATTGCCCCCTTTTGGACAATCCTGGGTATTACATTGAGAAAAACAACGGAAGAAAGAAGGTCAAACTAAATAGGCTACACATGAGCCGTTGTAGCTTACTTTTTTATTCATTTTCTGAGGGGTTTTAAACACTAAATAAAAACATTTTATACATACAAATTTAAAAAATAATAATTTAAATAAAATGAGAGGGGCAGTTGATTTGTTTGTAATTATTGATAGTTATATTTTTCTTTAATTGTTAAATAATAGTTTCATTAAAAGACACAGAAGCACCACTGAAGTATAATAAAAGTGGTCTATATAACTTATGCAAAATATGTCCAATCTTTTGAAGCCTGTGATTGCTTTGTGTGAGAAACAGACTGTTTGACATTCACTGAATGTCCTCAGAACTACCATGCACAAATAGCTTGGACAATATTTTTGTTCTGAATTTGTAAATAATACATTTGTAAATATTAATAATTTGTAAATTATTGTAAATAATATAAGAATATGCAGAAAATGATATGATTGATATAATCCGAAAAACAATCAAAAAAACAGCAAACCCATAAAAGAGTTGAAAGCACAAATACTTGTAATGTCTAAAACAAATCAGCAGGTGGCAGTAGGAGGCAGCTTTTCAAATGCTCTCCACACCTCCTAAATTGCATACTTCTCTACTATATAGCAGGCGAAAATAGCATACTGCTTTCTACACACCGTATACTGCCTGCTACTAAAAAAATGCATGTCAAGCAATATGTATTATGTAATGTGCTACATTTAGGCCATGCGACCTCATCATCGGATTTAATTCAGTGGTATCGAAGTTTCCTCTCCAAAACAAATTTAGCATTTAAATCTACATCTGCATATTACAAAAGTAAAGAAATGATTTGCCTGCCTTGCATTTAAGATGCACACGACATCAACATCTTTGTATGATGAAATGGTTAGCCTTAGCTTTATTTGCTTTCCTTGGCTGACTTAGTTCATCATATAGACCAGAAATTAAATATCATCATACACGCCTCTTTGATACACACAGGTTGCAATGCAAATTTGGTGTGACATCCTCAGAAGATGCCACTATTTTAAAAGACTTTATCAGGTTTGTAATTGAGATTATGAGAAATAAGACAGTGGCTGCATCAGAAAATCGCATACTTCCCTACTATATATAGGAGAAAACAGTATGTGACAAAAGTGAATTCACAGTATTCATAAAAGAGTAGGCAAAAAGTACCTGGGTGTTTTTATAATTAATTCATAATTCATATGAAATTCATAAGAAATTAACCCAGACTACTTCTGGTGGGATTCTGAAGTGTGCATATACGATGGACACTTTACTATCCCATGAGGCCACGGGAGAGGATTTGTGAATGGAGGTGAAGTGACGCAACTGACGCTGGTAGGTCACATGACAGTGACAGCATGGCGAATGTAGTACAGATTACATTCATACTACACATTTATACTATCCATTTAGCACGTTCTATATCATATTCTATATAGAATATCTCCATTTAGGTTTATTTTTGAAAGCCAATAACACCAAGACTTGACTGTATTTGTGTATTATTGGCCTGGAGGGAAAAAAAATAGAATATTTAAAAAAAATAATAATAATTGTCAATTTGCCCCAACGATAGGGCATGTTTATTATACATATTATATATGTTTAATATATAACTAAAATATGTGGACATTTAACACTTAATTTAACACATAATTACATTAAAGATGATTGAGAATAAATGTAGGGTAAATGCAAATGTGTGTATAAACTAAGCTATCAGGCTAATCGCTTATCTGTATGCTATGCTAAGCTAACTAATACAGACATAAATAGTCATTATAACGTAGTTGAAACAGCATTTATTATAACATGATTTTGTAGGGATTGTAATCATGCGCTAAAGAGAGCACCTATTAAAAGCAATTTGAACCAATAGAGTGGTGCAGGTATGACATCACTTTGTAGGCCAAATGCGGAAGCAAGTTAGCATTAGCACTTCTGGTTCCCTTGTCTCAAAGTCAATAGGTTTTTTGAATGGGGTTTTGTTTTAAATGGCTGAAATAAAGTCTGTGGTGAACACAAGCTCAAGACACTTTCAAGTTTTATTCTACAACATAAAATACATCAGTATTACCCCACTTGTGATTTTTTAAGCTGTTACGCGTCTTGAAAAAGGCGGTTGCTAACAAGTGGCTAAATGGGACTACATAGGCTGTCGAGGCGATTAAACGTCATCACGCCGAAAAGGTAAGCTCAGTCCGCTTTTACAGCCTCATTATGCTCATAATTGTGCTCTTATAAACTAGTCTAACTCAAACTTGGGGCGACCCAATTTGTCAGTACACCGGATTTCCGTGTTTTCACCATTATACGGTAGGGGGCGCTATTACACATCTTCTGAAAAAGTACTGAATCTCCTGATCAAAACACATGAAAAGAAGATTCAGAAACAAGTGATAGCATATGTAATCATATGCATATGTAAAATAACGCAACCACCAACATTAAAACAGCATATAAATCAAAACAAAATATTCTGGGGGCCATGAAATTTTTGTGAAAATGACCAAAAACGCTAGCGGTGGCTGGCAACTTAAAGAAAAAAAGGCTGGCAGGGAAAGAGTTAAGCTATTGTCATTATATAGGCTAGTTAGACTCTTGTTTGTGGAATTTTGTTTTGCAATCTTATACTTAAATTTTAGTGACAACTAGTCCCTGTTCAATCTACAGTAAATGTAAGGGTTATTTTAAAGAGATCAGTTTCGTTTGCTCCACCTCTTGTGTAAACAAACCCAGGCTGTAGTTGAAAGTCAAAAGGCACCATTCATCTTCCAATAGGATGGCGTAATGCGTGAGAGTTTGAGCACTTTCCAGAACGTTCCACAGACTTGTTTTTCTGATAGCATTCAAATGTCCAGCAGAAAACGTGTGTGTGTTAATGATGAAACGGTTCCTTGTGCTATGAGGAAGAAAAAAAACTTCCTTGTCTAGTGGTCCATTCAACCTGTGACCGCAGGCATGCTGTTTTTTCCCAACAGATAAAAGATAGAGAACTCGTCATGGAAACATTAAGATTTGCATCTGATTTTCAATGAGCATTAAGATAATTTGTTACACCACATCATCACCGGATATAATAAACCACAAGAGAACTTCCCCATGCAGGTCATGTAGTCATATCTGTGTGAAATATGAGTGAATAAGCTGCTGTTGACAATGGGTTTCGATTGGTTTTCCTAAATGTCTCAATCATCTGTTTGTCCTGAATTTACTTCTCATGGCTTTTTCAGGTCTAGACTAAAAGTGTGAGGTCAAATAGGGTATGTGTTCAACACACCCTGTCATTAACTATTATAATGCTGCATCATCATACACACACAGGGCCTAAAACTAACTTTTTGCCACACCTGCCAATGGCCGGTGAAAATTTACATTTAAATTTACATTTTTACCAGCCATGAAACAAATGAATCATTAAAGTTACAAGAGTTATTCAGTCAAGAGCACGGAGTGATTTTTCTTTGTCTTTTGTTGTTTGATTGAAATTAAAAACACAGACAGCAGATTTATTAGGCTGCTGTCACTTTAAGAGCTAATGCACGAATCCAATATACAGATACACATGATTATAAGCTTGTGACCTCATGGGGACCAAAAAAAAAATGTCCCCACAAGGTCCAAATTTACTGGTAATATGGGGAAATTTGGTCCCATAATGTGGGGAATACCAGGACCACACACACACACACACAGCAAACTAAATTATTGAATGGCATTTATTTGAAAAGAAATACACTTTTAATGCTAAACAATTCACAAAAATAATTGTTTTAAGTGTGGCTGAATAGTTTTGTTTTGTTAGCAGATTTGTTTTTGTTTTTTTCATGGCACATCATGGCCTGAATCAAGAAACCCTGTCAATGTTTCTCCTTTTAAAAACAAAAACAGTTAATGTTCAAGGCCTCATGCATGACCCATAACACTTTTTAATCAAAACATTTTCTATTTTTATCCTTCAATCCAAAAAGAAAACAAACTCCCTCTATTCTCCGGGTATGCTCATCTCATTTGTTTTGGTAGCAGAGCAGACAGGCATCAGCATGCTGGAAAACACACACACACACACACACACACACACACACACACACACACACACACACACACTTACAGTAATTTCTCTAGGGGTGGAAATTCCCGATTTAACACTGAGCCAATTAGATTATGCATTAAAGACTGTCCCATCATTCAACAATCATCCATCGCAAACAGGTTAATGTATAATATGCAAACCAAACCAGAAAGCTGAAATTTTCAAACAAACTCTTTACTTAATGATCTATGAGTGTTATTCAGTTTAAACAGGCCCTACGCAAGGCTTCTTAATCTCAGGTTAATCTCACTTCACCAAAGAGCCTTCAAATAACAAATCTTTTTTTCACTGTATAGGGACCTTGAGTTGTGATTAAAAGATCATATGTGTGTATATATATATATATATATATATATATATATAATGTGTGTGTGTGTATATATATATATATATATATATATATGTGTGTGTGTGTGTGTGTGTTCATTGCATCACATGCATTAATATGATAAAAAAATACAGTCAAACAGTAATATTGTGAAATATTATTACAATTAAAAGGAACTGTTTTCTATTATGTTTTAAAAATGTAATTAATTCCTGTAATGCAAAGCTGAATTTTCAGCATCATTTCTCCAGTCTTCAGTGTCACATGATCATCTTAATATTTTGTGGAAACTGATACTTTTTTCAGGATTGAAAAAAAAAAAACAATTCAAAATTGACCAATTGAATGCATTCTTGCTGAGAAGTATTTAAAAATGACCTTTTACTGATGATATTTTACTGATCCCAAACTTTCAAATGTGTGGATGGTTTTCTAAAGAACCATAAAACTTAGCGTTTCTCCAAAGGTATCAGGTTGCAAAACTATAGTAACCAAACATATGCAAAGCCATTATTATGTGAAGTGCCATTCCATACAGAAGTCAGTCAGAAAGGTCAGTTCTCAGAGGAACTGTCAATGATTCCTCCAGTAATCCCATTATATGATTTTTTTAAAGATTTATTTATTGGCGCTTTTTGCCTTTATTATGAGAGGATATTATAGAGTGGACAGGAAGCGAGGTGGGAGAGAGCGGGGAGCGGGAGCGGGATCGGGATCGGGAACGGGATAGGATTTGCGAGCCGCGACTCGAACTCGAGTCGCCCGAAGCGCAACGGCGCTATATCGGCACGATATTGTAAACCACAGTGGTGGCTCAGGTATCTTCATTTTTACTGTAAAGGACCATAGTAAAAGATTACATGCAGGTATGACTTCTGCAGAACTGATTCCTTGAAATAATTCCAAAACTTTATACATAGATAACCCAAAACAACAGATCAATATACAAATTATTTACAATGACAAGCAAAACTGTGAAACATCATCTACCTTCTTTCCATTGGTCTTTAGTAATCCTCATTCTCTGAACCCAAACATCAGCCTTCTGAGGTTCAGATCCAAGCCCATTTGTAAATCGAAATGTTTCATACATCCACCTTTGCAACCCATTGTCCCGTTTCAGAGCCTTTCTAAATAAATAATTCTTGACTTGATTCAGGTGTGCTTTAGGTCAACAATTTGTTCAATTATTCTTAATTTGATTATCTTTCACCACATCTGAAGAGACGTTATAGCTACTAAAAACAGATTTCCCCCCCTTTTCGGACACTTATTATTCTTAATATTGATCTGCCTGCTTTGACATTGTATGAGAGCTGAACTGAGCTGGACGATGACATCAGTGTTTTCTCCAAAGCTGCTGTATTGATAAATGAACTAAGGGTAGTTCTACTGTACGATGTAGGCTACTAAAAAGTTTTTAATCTAAACAAAATTTCCCCCGCAAAACCCTCTGTACAGATGACAGCCTTATTAAAATGATTCCCATCCACACGGATCCGCGAAAACCACTAAACTCTGTATTATGCATACCAGACAAGTGGTTGGCAAATTAAATGATCACTACGCGCCTGCGCATATACGCATTCAAACTAAATTCAGACTAAATACGTAATACGCATGCGCATGCCATCACCGTTTTCACAGATTCGCGTTTTTTAAGTTTACACGGAGATGACAACGGTATCGTTTTCAAAAACTTCTCAGGCTACCAAAACGCCGTTGTCGTGTAAATGAACGGCCATAACACATTAAAAGTTTTTCAGTTGAAAACGGTTTCCTAAATTAATAACTAATGATTTTCACAATGGAAATTAATCAACGCTGAACTTAAATTGGACAATGACTGGACTGTACAGGCAAAACAATCTTTGTTGCATTAATTTCCTGTTATCACTGTAAAGCTGATTTGAAACAATCTGTAGGCTATTGTAAAAAGCGCTATATAAATAAACGTGACTTGACTTAGTGTTTTTTGCGTACAGACAACAAACGTTGTCAAAACGATCCCAGTGTAGTGACAAATTGGGTCCCCCCCGAAAATCAGTTGTCCTTTAGGACCAATTGGTTCAAATTGCTTTTAATATGTACTCTCTTTAGCGCCTGGTTATAATTCCTACAAAATCATGCGATAAATGCTGTTTCGACTACGTTATTACCATTTATGTCTGTATTAGTTAGCTTATGTACTAGCATAGCAAACAGATAAGCGATTAGCCTGATAGCTTAGTTTATACACACATTTGCACTTACCCTACATATATTCTCAATCATCTTTAATGTAATTATGTGTTAAATTAAGTGTTAAATGTCCAAATATTTCAGTTATAAGTAAAACAAATTATTAATCATTCATTTATTTGCTATTATTATTTATTAATTAATAGTTAATCAAGTGTAAGAAATTACGTTCAATTGGTTTTATTATGACCTATAATGTGTTTTCGTATGCATTATATAGTAAGATGTGTATTTTAAATTAATATAATTCACATAGGATAATCATTAACTGACAGTCTGGAGAGACCCGATTTGTCATTACACAGCTAAAAACGCTGCATTCTGCTGCCAGGCCAGTAGTTGACGATGTCACTTTGTAAAGAAACACTATAGGCATGCACATGACGTCACCGTTTTCGCGAATTCACGTTTTTGTAGTTTACACAGACAATAACGGTATCAGAACTTGCACCGCTTTCAAAAGTTGGCACTTTCATGCCACAAAAACGCTGTTGTCGTGTAAATGAACAGCTAAAATGCATAAAGTTTTCAATTTTTGTAGTGGAAAACAGTGTTGTGTAAATGTCATGTGAAAGGTAACATTTCTTTTTAGCATGAAAAAAAAAGCTCAAGACTCTTTAAATGGTTATGTGCATAAAATAGCTTTATTTTCAACAGATCAGAACCTGTATGCAGAAATCAATGATTCATTGACTTCAACATTAGATCAGTGATTTTATCTGGATGTGACCAAACAAAGCAGCAAATTTATCATTTTACGCCATGCTAGTAATGCACAGCTTATTCACGCTCCCCTTAACTAATCCAGAACATCCTTCTACAAAACATAAATAGATTCAGCTTAAACAGTCTAAAAGAAATAGAAACTCTTAAAAAAAAAAATATGTTGAAAAGACTAACAGCCTTTGAATTTTTGCACTACTGTATATAAAACAAATCTAAAAACCAAAAACATAAAATAAAAATTATTACATGTACAACAGCTGAGAAAGGGGGAGAAAGACCCCCGACCTGAAGGCAGGCAATAAAATATGAGTTAAATTAATACCAAAAAATAAAAAAGAATTAAGAACATCTACAAAAACACTGAGAAATAAAAAAAAAAAAAAAAAAGTTAGTACTAACATTGGTCATTGTTCTCAAACAAAACATCTTCCGAAAGATACAGACACAAACCATCCGCTTTCAGATTTTACGCCAAAAGCAAATACCGGGATGAGATATAAGAACAATAAAAACTGATTTTGGCATTTAAATATTTGGTAAATAAAAGGCTGTCAAGAAATGGCTAAGTACCAAAGTTTTACATTTTATTCAAATGGCTATATACAGATCCCTGGATGTACAAAGTCTGTTTGCAGTGAACTGATTCTCAATCAACAGCATCTGTACCTGTTGAAGTAGCTTAGCTGACAGTCAAGCAGCACCGTGGTGGATCTAGTCTCTCGACGTATAAAACCACCACGGCAATTACATACAGATATGTGGAATGTACCATAACACCATGGTTGAAATGAGTATACGCGAGTCTAGTACACCGATTTCAAATTTTGCCCTCACAGAATTTAGTTTCGAACATATACTGCATGCCTTCAATTTGGTTTCACCTCTGATGTTTAATATGAAAATTAAAAGGTTTTACAGTACAGATTTAAAAACAAAAGACATTTGATAATGTATAAGGCTACAGTAACCACTCCCTCTGTAGCACCAATCATGACACTGGTCGTCATAACGGTGGATAAAATGGTCAATCCAAAGCCTTTAACATGTGAACGCTCCATTGCACCTTGTAGTGTTTTATTAAAAAAAAATGGACACAATGGGCCACGTGACAAAAAGGCAATAAACTTGAGAGGGAGCGAGAACAAAAAGATAAGAATATCTTTTGAATCGGGCAGTTTGGCAACAGACGCGATCCTCTCCGAGTCACTTTGAGATTTCAATGCAAATGTCCAGTCAAAGTAAATTATTCATGTGAGGTTCTCCTGCGGTTTTCGTGGTACGTGAGAGGTTGGCGGCGGCCCATTGGGCCGAGGCACTGTGTGAGCTTATAGTTCAAAAGAGAAAGAGAGAGAAGGTGTGTGAGGGTGAGGATGCTCATGCGTAGATTTCTGCAGTAGGAGCTTTCTTGTAGATGGGCGTCTTGCCCAGGTCGTAACTTCCTTCGTCTTTCTTCTTGATGCGGAGAACAAAGTGAACGAGGAGGACGATGAGGAGGATGGCGAAGACGAGACCCACTGCTCCACCCGCAATAACAGCTATAAAACAGAAATAGAAAACGTGAGAGGGAGGCATAATCTACAGACATGGCCTTAAAACCACACATTCACAAACAGCTATACTACACACTGCATGAAAGATAATATTTATAAAAAAAAAAAAAAAAAAAGCACTATGTCATTTTCTCCACTAGAGGTCGCTTATTCAAAACAAGGAGCTTGATGACGCCTTGATTTCGTGGAATCATGGGAGTTGTTGTCTTCACCTCTACAGCCAGTGGAAAAGAATCCGATGGGACTCGGGCAGAAATCATATTCATGGATGAGCTCATGTATTAAAGATTTATTACCGTTACTGTAGTATGAAGCAGGGTGGAGCTGAACGAGGCGCTGAAGCGATTGCTAATGAGAGACGAGCGCGACAGACGGCTCGAGAGCAGTGGAGCTTTTATTCTGCCACAGACGAGCGCTTCCGCTTCTTCCGCTCATGTGTATGTGCGGGAACGCAGCGCTGTTTTATCATATTACACACATTTGAGTGTGTTAAAGTTATGTTATAATACTACTCTGTGCGTTCACTCGGCGGCTACTATGAGACACTTGTTCACACTGCAGTGAGCTAGAGAGCGATATTAGGCAAGGTAAAACATGGTACTCGCGGTAAATCAAAAAAAAACATTTTTAAACAATAAGACTAACTGTGTTGAGCTGTATAACAATGATTAGTTTTCTGTCGATGAATGATCCAAACAGTTGCTCGCCTGTCTAATAAAACACATCATATATTAAAGCGTCTTTGGTGTTTCCATGGTTTCTACAAAATAAAACCAGAAATTGAGGGTAACGCGAGTATGATGTCATTGATAGGTGACGCACGGTCCGTGTCCTGGTTAAAATCGCTTATTTCTCTGGATTTAAACATTCTTGGAAACATTTGGGATAATGTAAGTACACAAGTCAACAAAATATATAACATTGTTCTAGTGGTTTTTGGATATTTTAATCCAAAAAAAATCTTACATATTGTGCCTTTAAAGCTATACAGTAATAAAAAAATAAAAAAAATACTAAAATAATAACTGAAAATATCAAAATAAAAGCTAATTCACAATATTAATACTACCATAACAGTATATAAATACTAAAATAACATTAAATGTTCACATTTTGGTCCAACAATATACATTATACATGTTTACTTTGCATATTAAACAAACAAATCAAAACCATCTCCTCACCTGCGAGCACCTCTGTGTTGCTGAACAAGCTCTCTTCTTCAGCAACGGTCATGAGCACATTGCTGGCTTGGCCATTGTCTTGGTTTGGTGATTTATGCAAGACCTCATTGTTTTCAACCAGAATCTTCTCATCTATAGTTGGCCGTGGGGCAAATGGACCCTCAGGATCAGATATCCGGTTATTGAAGAGATTGTCCTGAGAGAAGGAAATGGTCACAAGAAAATTCATACAGCAGTCAAATCAGTCTAAAAAAAATATGCAATAAAGCTGTCATATAAACAATTGATGGCCTCATGAAAGCACACAGTAGTCAAGTCGGATATGACCCAAACTAAAGAATCAGTGAGTGAGTCACTTAAGCAACCATGAATGAGTCATTGTAGACCAATGAGTCGGTCCGTGATTCAGTTGAGAGTCACTTTGACATTCATTAAGAATAAGAGATACAAATCAGATGACACTAGTACAAAACCAGTGAGTAAAATGCAATTAAAAGATGTGTTGTCTAGTTATTTTAATTTAAAACAATTTTCATTTCACTTGTTGTCTGTGAAAATCTCATTAAATGTATTGTTTCTGAACAACTCAATTTGACATCATGACTAAGAAAAAAAAAAAAAAAAGTTATAGCTACCTCGATAGTTGAGATCTCTGAAGACCCAGAGCCTGACATGTCATCATAATCATCTTCATCTTCATCATCATCAACATCATCATCATCATCATCAAAGCTATCCTCATCGTCAACTGGGTTTAAATCAGCAAACTCAAAGTCTTCATGCGTAGAGTCGCCAGAGGACTCCAGATCCTCATGGGGCGATGTGCTTTTCAGAGGTACCCATGTTTCTGTTTCTCGTACCTACAAAGAGAAGAAAAATCATAAGGAAAATTACACCTGGGACCATTTGTTCAAAGGCAAATCATAAGAGAAAAATGCACAAATTCACTCTTTGGTAATGTAAACAGGAATGATTTGAAGACCTGACAATGGAGTTTGTTTGGGGGGTTATTTTAGTTAACGTTAAACGTCTTATATCCCTTTAATACTTAAGCAGGTTACGGTCCAAACCTTTGTCTATGACATCATGATGGTTCTGAGGAGAGCACACTTAATTTAATTAAGACACGCCAACACTTTTAATCACGTTAGCAGAGCCATTTGGCCAAGCACTGCGAATGGGTTTTAAACAACTAATGGACTAAGCCTATTAGCATAACAGGAGGAAGTAGAACACACACACACACACACACGTTTTTATCTCTCTCTCAAGAGTCGTCCACAGAAGTGGCTGTTTTTATTTTCACCGCTGCTATGGTTCCGAGGCATCAAAACATTCTATTTTTTAAACTGTAATTTAAAAAAAGATTCTAAATTCTATTCTGAATGACACACCACAATACTATATTACATTCACGCCACTCTTGACCTTGAAGCGAGTCAGAGAGGTAAGAGCAAGTTAGCGCAGGTTTGCCGCCATTGTGTAAAACAACGCAAGAATTCATCAGACAGGGGCTGAGGGTCTTTATCAGTCTCGCTCGCCTGCTCACTGTCAAAAACAGATTTAATCAAACATGACTCACTGAAAAGTTTCACATACCGCAAAATCAAAAACATTCATAACGCGCAGGTGCGTGCTCATGCCACCTAACCCAGTGTGACCACCTTAGTCAAATTTCAAACACACTTTAATGGGGATTTAGTGAGGCGACAATTACTTCAAGATGATCTTTAATACAAACTTGATGCTTAAAATGGCTCTAGTTGCTAAATGGAAGGGTTTTTAAAATGGAGATCGGGGCGGGGGGCTGACTCATTTTCCAGGAAAACCAGGATCATGCAAACGCCACATGAAACTGCAAGTCAGCTCTAGCCTGCTCTGTTGTTTGAGGATAATAAAAGAAAAAGGGAGAGCGAGAAACGGAGAATGACAGAAACCACAAGAGGGTGTGGGGAGAGAGGCCGACATACTTTATGGTTTTCAGCCTTACAGTGCTGTGAAACCCCACACCGAAATCCCCCTGCATTATGAAATACTCAGCTCAGAGGGAAAAAAAGCTGTCTAAGAAAGTACAGCGGATGCTCTCTGACTGCGAAGAGGCGTAAGGCCGTGGTTCAATTAAACCAATGCTTAAATTCCCATAAGAAACCCCTTAAATTCTCAGTAAACATATATAAGCCACTTGAAAGAAATCCCACCGAGCAAACTAAACGCTCTAGACTAAGATGGACTGCGAAAGAAAGTCCCAACGCAGGAAATAAATGTTTTTGTTCTTGATTTCTCAGCAATAACCAAAAACCCCCCTGATTTAAAAGAAACGACAACAATGTGTGAGATAATAGCTCTGAGGAATAATAGCTAGTTCATTTATTTCACCCAAAATGAAATTCTGTCATCATTTACTCGCCCCAAACCCGTATGACTTTCATTCACACAAAAGGAGATGTTTATCAATGTTCGTGCTGCTTTTGTCCAGACAATGGATGGAGTCGGGCGCTGTCGAGCTCCAAAGAGAACAAAAAGCACCATTAAAGTAGTCTGAAAACTGGTGCGCATAGAGCTTGAACTGAAATTTAGGTTACTATTCACGTCGTTATCTAATTTGTGCTTTGATTTGGCACCAGTGTCCGCAAAAGAAAGACATACAGGTTTAGAACAACATGAGGGTGAGTAAAAGTTGTATTTTTGGGGGAACTATTTCCCAAATGATAGCTGTCGAGACTGTCTGATATGAAGATGACACATGTCTACAAGTATGAGTATGCTCTAGTACTGAGCTGTAATGCCGGAGAGTAAATTAACCAGCTTAGCAAACCCGGCCTCAGTCAAGACAGGAGCAAATCCGACCATCTGCTGACAAATGGTCTGGAATCTGTTCCAGTGAGTCACAATGGGAGAGGTAAAGAGAAGATAGCACAATCAGTGACTCATCCAACAGTGTGGTGGTAAACGGTCCCTGGTGATCATTCACGGTTTGAGTTTAAAGGCCAATTATTAAATAACCAAGAATGTTTCGCATCTGAGTTTTACAAAGCAACTTCTGTGTGTGAAAAGTCATTGGTAGGTCAACACGTTTGGAACACATTTCACAGATTTTCTCCCACAAAAGTAGAAAATGTCCACTGGTGACCCATTAAAGCTACAGTACCAATATTATCCGCTATCATCTGTTGAAGACTCTCCTTGTTGTCCTTTCAGGTCACAACCAATTACAGCCCCAGGCGTCAATACAAACGGCGTCTGTCACTCCCACCAATCGGATTTATCCATGTCATCTGATCTCCTCATGAGATACACTTCTCACCCGGGACAGAGCGAACATCCTACTTTGCACACACAAACACACTTGCACGACAGGAGAATTCCTTCCACCTTTGTGGTAACTATTTATAGCTGCTTTTTCCCCTTCCTAGACCCCCAGCTGAATTCCAACAGCGGGGCGGAACGACTCACCTGCCTGTTAAACGATACGTCATTGTTTCAATCACACGCCAAATTCTCACCCCAACACCGGTTCAAAGCCCTGAAGCATTAGGGTAACAAGATTGGACTTCGAAATCTACAACTAAACCAAACAAAAAGAACTATTCAGCCCCACTGTCGTCAGCCTCTATTCTCTCACACAGGAAGTGTGATCACGCTTTCCTTCTATATGTTAGTGGCTTTCATTAATGAAGCTTCTCACCATTAAGCCAAAGCCTGTTTAATACACAATGATCTGTTCTCAATAGCCCAAACAATCAGTATTGTGTAGTCTGGGCTTAAGCTTTCTGACAACAGACCTTCCTTGACTGGCTAAAATCTGAAGTTAACAGAGACTGCGATTGGATTATGGAGTCAAAAGTGAGCTAAATATGATTCATTTGAGATTCGCCAATAAACTATACACATCTGGTAGCTTTTTTCTAAAGAATGCCATGCCATTACACACATGTATGCTCAACAGGAAACGATGATGTTTACAGGTAAAGATCCATACTTATTTAAAATCACCCAACTTTTTACAGCCATTCATTTGAGAAATTAAAAGCATTAAGATTAATGGTTAGAGATGGCCAAAAAACAATGTCAATAAACGTGTGACCATTTAGATCATCATTATTATTATTATTTATGATCTTAGTTATTAACATTTAAACAAATGATCTGTCAATCAGTACATGAGAAGCATGTGACTGCAAGAAAACAATTCCCTCCAAAACTACACCATTACCATACATTAAAAGGACCAGTAAAAGCGCTTTTGAACCACATCTGAACAATACAAAGACTCCAGGATAATCCAGGATACTGCAAGTTAGCAGTATGTGTTATTAGATGGGAAAGACTAGGGAAATCAATAGGGTGATTAGACTAGATTTCTTTAACTCAAGCCTGGACACATGAGAAACACCCAGATGGGTGTTTATTTGAAGAATGGCTATTTTCAGGAGTACAAAAATTTACACGGCCAGGAAAAGACAAAAGGCTTGATGGAAATTGCTTAGGGGGAGGTGTAGTCCACAAAGAAACCCAACTAGAGTAGGTAGTAAAGCTGATCAATACAGAAACCCAAAATGTTATCCACATTGGACAAAAGCTGGGCAAAAAGGCAAACTCAAGAAAGAGGAACTGTCATTATGAAGGACAGCTGGTGGCTGGTTATCAGCGTTTCCAAGTAAAGCCCGTCTGGCATATGGTTAATAGCTCCACAAGCAACAGAACTGGAACGGTGACGGATGTGGTCTGCTAAATGACTCTAGAACACACTGGGTTCCCTTTACATGGCCTCAAGATATTCCTTTGGACTTGCAAAACAAAAGGGCACAGCATAAGGCATTGGAATAAATATTGAAAGATGCATACAATAAACATTACATTCACAAACAGAGTTGCTACAATAACCAAAATCCTTCTTTCACCCAAGCAGCAAATAAAAACTTCTCGCTTGGTGTCAACATTCCACCCTCAAAAGTGATTTAAGCAATGCAGAAAATATTATTATATCCTGGCGGAAGTATTTATCATGTTCGGGGTTGCCTTTCAACAGCCATTCAGATGAGTTTTGCACCCCAAAAATAACTGAGTAAATAAATAAACCAAACCTATTAAAATGCAAATCAACTCATAACGCAATCATTAGGACATCTAGCATGGACATTACACTTAAATACAATAATGTTTTGGTTATTATTGTGAAAAAGAATAATGATTATTGTTATAATCTAATCCAATCAATATCTAGTTAGAAAGACACACATTGGACAAACCAAAAAACATGGCAATAGCAACATCTATCAGGTAAGAAGGTGAAAGCTGCGCAAGTATTCAAATTTAATAAACCCCGGAGCCTACTTTGCCTACTGAGGTTTAAAGTGTCCATGCCATGTTGAGTTTAAGCCATACACACTTGTCCAGTGGCTGAAGAGGAGGGACCTGGATGAAAGAGGTGGACCATTTAAATCCGCCGAAGTGTGTGAAATCCCAAAAGAAGGGCTGGTCAAGGTCACGAGGGGTCAAATTCCTCAGGAAAATGCAAAAGAATGGAGAGGGAGGGGGATGAAAGGAACACAGACACTTCTGCATGATTTTAAGGAATGCTACGGCCTTCTCTGCCTCGAAGGACAAGGCTTTTGGGAGTGTGCAAGCCTGTTGCAACATTCCCACCCGAGATTAAGTCACACCATCTGATTTACTAGTAACAGCACAGATAGTTTACGGTTCTATTACTTTATTTCCCAGTGGATTACACAATATTACACACTAGCAGACAAGGTCAAGACGCAGTATCCAAGGATAAAAGCTGCATCTGTTGGTGTTGGAAGTGTAGATAAAGATCTGCGGCAACACCTTTCCAAAGGTCTGTGAGAATGGAGGCTTTGGGCTCAAAGAATTTGCATTTTGACTTGTGTGAGGGTGTGTGTGTGTGTGTGTGGCTGACTGACCGAGCAAGCACACTGGGTGGCATTTGTCTTCTATTTCGGCTCCAAAGACATCTGCAGCAAGCTATTCTTTTGCGTTATGAAAGAACTGGCCAACACAAAGCTGTGGCATCCCATTCACAGGTGCTCCAGTGGCTGATTCCATAATGAACAGATGGAAAAGTAAACCTCATGGACTGATCCAGTCTAATCAAATAAAGCTAAAAAAAAAAAAAAAAATGCAGGCTACAGGCAAAAACTGTCACATGAAAGCCAGTGCTGCTCGTTTGGTTACTCAACAAACAAAAATGAGACTAGTTTGGTGCCAAATGATGCCAGAAAATGACTCTCTTAAATATATACATATTTTTTAATATTCATACACATATACACGCACACAATAATAACACAATGTTACTTGTTTAATCATATAATAGGTTTATTTACTCATCGATAAAGTCAAAGAAGACTTGACTAGACGTTTGACAATTAAACTAAAGTTAAAATTATTAATCTAAATCGTTAATTTTATTGAGCATATAACTTGGAAGCCTTTGTTATTTCAACAGGTCTGTTGTCAGAAAGCTAACGCTTTAGCTAACACAAATAAATCAACTTTTTCCCCTTCAAGTGTGATTATAAAAGACGATTTGGCTCAATTATAGCCTAATCATCTTAAATTAATGTAATATTAGTTCAAATTCACAAGATACTCACCGATTCAGCGAAAACAGCAGCAGCCGCTGACAAAACCAACATGAGGTAAACTTTCAACATCTTCTCTTCAAAATAAGGAGCCCCGGTGATGAAAATTCAGTGCTTTTAAAAAGTCAGTTTCCGAAATAAATCACTTTTATAAATCGGTCCTTGCTTTGTTAGTCCTTTTTTATGCCGATCTGAGGAGTTTTAAACACGTATTTCTTACTACTGTCCTCTGTGTTGGTACGCAGTATTCCTGTGTAATGATTGATCCGTCTTTGGTTTTATTCACCAATTTCAACTCCGCCCCATATCGCATACGCAGCCAATCAGGGCAGTTCAACCGGTCCCTGACGTAATTTACGGAAACTCCGGACGCAACAGGTTTACAACACCATACATTCGAATCCATGTCGACCGAGAACAATGTAAACAGCGAAATTACACGATTATTAGAATAGGGTTAGCTATTAATAGCTATTAATCTCTTACAAATACAAAATCCTCCGTCCTCTGACAATTTCACATGGTTCACGTTCTAAATTTCCGTCATTGGCCAATATGAAACTATAAAATAATGACTGGCATTTTTGTTTTTGGAAAGTGAAAATCCAGACGTTCATGGAAAGTTTCAATGACGCAAACCTTTGAACGTACTTTTTGAGAGTTCTTCCTCTTTCCCTTAGGAGTTGTGTAAAACAAAAACCACAATGATATTTAGAGGCTATTGGTGATAAAAGAGTTCCCTTTTCCTTTCTTGTTCTCCCTTGCTGACAGAAATTCTTAAACTAGTTGGTTTAAGTTTGGTTTTAGATGGCCTGGTCTTCAGATTTAAAGGGATAGTTCACCCAAAAATGAAAATTCTGTCATCATTTATTCACCCTCAAGTTGTTCCAAACCTGTATAAATTTCTTTGTTCTGCTGAACACAGAAGAAGATATTTTGAAGAACGTCAGTAACCAAACGGTTAATGGACCCCATTGACTTCCATAGTATTTATTCCCTACTATGGGAGTCAATGGGGTCCATTAACTGTTTAATTCCCCATATTCTTCAAAATATCTTATTTTGTGTTCAGCAGAAGAAAGAAAACTGACTAGGCTGGGGAGACCACCTAAAACCAGCAAACCAGCAAACCATGTTGGTATTAGGGGAGTTGTTTTCTTTTTCCTTTCTTTTCTTTACGTAAATGTCAGTTACATTCAGGTTTAAGTGTTGCATCATAGAATTAACGCTTGTCATTTCCACTAAAAGGAGTCAGTTTGGTGCTCATCCAGCCACAATAACGGGAAATGTCTGAATAACCTTTCTCTTTCTTATCGCAACATTTCTATAGCATGACTTTGAACTTGAAACCACTTTTGCATGTCACAACATGACAAAAGATCTCCCTAGTCCATTTTATTCATCTAAATCATCTTATTTCTGTAAAGCCAAAATAATTCTCTATCAGATCAAGTGGTGTTCACCAGATGTCGTATAGGTCATATAAGACTGACCCATGCATTTTTGCTTAAAGGCGAAGTCCCAACTTTATGTATGTTTTGCAAGACCCCCTTTCCATTAAACATATTTTATTGGACTGTCCCGCTTTTAATGCATTTTTTACCAGGAAAAGTTTTAGAATTTTCTATCACGTTAATGCTACAAATCTTGTATAATATAAATTGCATTTTTTCCTGTTTGTTTGATTTTTATTTTTATTGTATATATGTAACTCTTTTTGTTTTTTTGTTCAGTTTTTGCTATGAAGAGCCACAGATGCTGACATGGCATTAAATAAAACTATACTGATACTGATAATCAACTTATCAGCACCACTTTTAATTCACTGTGGGTTAAAAAGCAAAGCAAATCATTTGACTTAATTGACCATTATGTATTCTAATTTTGACCACCAGTTCAGAGAGATAACATACACTGAATCATTTTAATACTATTAAACAGATATTATTAATGCAAAGTCAACAACCTAAATATGTGCATTCATGCACTTCTACAGCAATTCCTTTTATACAGTAAATGTTGAAACAACAAAAATCCTGTTTGAATTTATCTTGTTAAAGGGGTCCTATTATGCCCCTTTTTACAAGATGTAAAATAAGTCTCTGATGTCCCTAGAGTATGTATGTGAAGTTTTAGCTCAAAATACCCCACGGATCATTTTTATAGCATGTTAAAATTGCCACTTTTTGAGGGTTTTTGTATGTGTCCCTTTAAATGCAAATGAGTTGCTGCTCCCGGCCCCCTTTCAAGAAGAGGGCGGAGCTTCAAGAGCTTGTGTTAGCAGCTCTGATTACCTCACGCAGACACACACCGAAAATGTCAGAAACTGTTCAGCTTTTTGTGTTCAAACTGGAGTTGGACAATGATGGAGAGACTCAAGAAGAAGTGACAACATGTAGAATGAGACAGGACGTTTCTGAATGGTTAGTTGATGAATTTATGGCTGATGTGGAGTTACTATCTTCAAGTCATTGATTAGCATATTCTGTCATGATAATCTATGAATCGCTCGTGTGGGAACTGTTGTAAGAGCCAGAGAATATCTGCTGCATGAAGATAGAACAGGTTTAGTTTAATTATGGTTATAACTTATGTTGTCATCTTGTTTTTATGACATGCTATTGCATTTGTGTTAAGTACTGTATTGCAATAAATGTGAAAAGACAGATGAGACAGCTTGAGCGACTCCCAAATGTGCTCGACTACAACAACTCTTCCTCTTCTCAACATGGAATTTGTTATGTGTTCCTGGGGGCGGGGTTTATGTTAATTTTAGGGTTTGTGATGTCACTAACCTGTGAAGAAGCTCATTGTAGTCCCTACCAGCCGTTTGTTGTAGTCCTTATAAAGCGATTTCTGTAAAAGAAAATATCTCCCTTTGCTTTGAACTTTGAGCGTCGTTACTTTGCAGATGTTGTTTATGTTCAAACAGCAAAATTACACACTAACTAAAGTTAAAAAAGTGAAATCGTAATCAACCACCCCTTTAAGTAATATTTGTCCTCTGAGGCATCTTGCAGTATGCATGATTACGGTATATGTTCTCCACTTCTGCACATACAGCAAAGTTTACTACACGGCACCTTCAGATTGCTTGTAAAACAGTGGAAAGGTCGTAAAAAGTAACAGCTGCATCTCTGGCCTGGTGCTCGTGAGGTCTCAGACTGTCCTATATTATGAAGTGAGAGAAAATCTGGCCTGATTTCAGTCTTGATTTGTTTAGTCTGGGTCTAGAGTACAGTTTAAACAACCTGATGGAAGTGTTCTGAAAAATGCAAGAGATGAACATGTTTTTTTAAAAGGTATTTGCCTTAAGAATGAGAGTGCGGAGTGAAACACATACAATGTGAGAAATGCGACATGGGGGAAACTGGACATTTGACAACAAAAATAGCAATCAATCATAATGTGCATAATGTTCCTTATTATTTCCAAAAAAAAGATGCATGCATATTATTACCCGAAAGTCTTAAAATGCACAAACCAAAATTGCATGCCTAAAGCTTTTTAGCAGTGTGTCATGGTTGTGAACTGAAAGTTTGTGGGGAATCCTTCACAGATTTTTCGCATCTCTTTGACTTTCAATCATAGTTCTTTTTTCAAACGGACCAGTTACACAACATATTCTTCGACACATACTGGTTTGTGCATGAATGTGATGTGCAATGTTGCTGCTATGCCATCATTGATAATCATTTGGTTCTGTAGCAGCTGATGTTGATCCAAGAACAACGATGGAAAAGTTTAGGCAGAGGCAGTAAACACTGCAGCCCGGGTCAGCTCGATCAAGCAGTTGTGGCAATCAAATCCACATGGTGTACATTAGAGAGAATTGCCTGGCTCAGTGCTGCTGTACGCTGGCCTTCTCCACATCCCCGCCTCGACTTTCACTCAGTCATAGTCCGTCTTTTGTCTCCATGTAAAAAGCAAATTCCAACCAACCTCTGACATAGTCTGACACACATTCCATTTCAAGCACAACAATGGAGGCCTTTGTGCCTGCGCTGCTGTGTGTGTGTGTTTGCTTTTCATTTTTTTATTACACTCTAGATGGGCTAGAAAGTTTAATCATTTTCTGTAGCCATATTGCTGGTATGTGTGTGATCTCACAACTCCCCTCCATAACAAAAAACACAACTAAAGAAGAATTTATGACTGTTTATGATGGGGGGGAAAAAAGAGTATGAAGTTCTGTGTGGTCCCTTCGCTTTCAGACTCTTTCTTTCTTTCTTTCTTTTACTTGGAAAAAATATATTATATAAATATATATACATGTATAAATGTATGTATGTATGCATGTATATATAATATATATATATATTAGTGCTGTTAAAATTAGCGCGTTAACGCATGCAATTCATTTTTTCAGTTTAACGTGTTAAAAATATTTAACGCAATTAACGCAGCATCCGTTTTTCTGTCATCCTTTGGCTAGCGTTACATTATATGATCATGCTCTTATTCATGCAAATGCTTTTAAACCATTCAAGCACGACAAGACAAAAGAGAATGCACCGTCTGTGAATGTCCTGACTATGACACACACACACATAGAATTATGCCAAAATGCCCGTTTTGTCGAGTATTCTCATAAAAGTAGTCTTAAATTAGTTAAATAACATCTTAAATGAACTTAAAGAGTTGTGAGAAAATGCACGTGACAGCGCGTCAGATCCGTGTCATGTTCGGCAGCGGCAGATCTTAAAGGGATAGTTCACCCAAAAATGAAAATGACCCCATGATTTACTCACCCTCAAGTCATCCTAGGTGTATATGACATTCTTCTTTCAGATGAATACAATCGGAGTTATATTAAAAAATGTCCAATGGGAGCCCAAAATTTAAAGCCCAAAAAAGTGCATCCATCCATTATAAAAGTAATCCATACGACTCCGGGGGGGTTAATAAAGGCCTTCTAAAGCAAATCGATGGGTTTGTGTAAGAAAAATATCCATATTTAAAACTTCCGCCAGACCGTCTTCCATATTCAACTTACAAAAAAGCGTCACTGGCGCGATGTATGATGTAGGACGTAGTGTAAGCGTTTGAACTGCGAGAGGCGTTACACTTTCTGCGTAAGTTGAATGCGCTAGATATTTTAGTTTATCTATCTGTGTGTGTGTTGTCGTCTTTGCTTATTTTTTGTTTCTTTTAGCAATTTTTAGATATTTGTGATAGAAATAATATATAATTATTTGGTCACTAGATTTTCATGCTTTATTATTTGTGGTGCTTCTATAAAATTTTTCTTTGCTTTAAAACTAAGTTTTAGTACTTTTAGGCACATTTCTGATATGCTGTCCCTGTGAGATATCTGTGTCTGTGTGCAGTCGGAGCAGGTGTGTAGAGGTTGTGACATTCTTTGAGGAAATTTACTAATGTATTAAAGTGATATCTTTAAAGTGTTTAGCACACACAATCCCTTCTAATCTCTTTCTCCTGAGGGGGTGTTACACGTGAGATGATGTTTGTGCTCATCATTGCTTTTGTAAACTACTCATTATGACGTTAATAAGCTCATCACAAAAACACATGCCACAGAAGACTGGCTTTTTGTATGTTTGTTTTTCTTTATCTTCCTCCATCAGTTTACAAAGGGCGCAGCCCACATTCCTTTCATTAACATAATTAACATTTTAATTGCTCTAGATGTAAAGGAATTGTTATCTGTGTTGATGAACGATGAGTTGTTATCAGACCCAGATGGAATTATATACTGTATATACACTCACCTAAAGGATTATTAGGAACACCTGTTAAATTTCTCATTAATGTAATTATCTAATCAACCAATCGCATGGCAGTTGCTTCAATGCATTTAGGGGTGTGGTCCTGGTCAAGACAATCTCCTGAACTCCAAACTGAATGTCAGAATGGGAAAGAAAGGTGATTTAAGCAATTTTGAGCGTGGCATGGTTGTTGGTGCCAGACGGGCCGGTCTGAGTATTTCACAATCTGCTCAGTTACTGGGATTTTCACGCACAACCATTTCTAGAGTTTACAAAGAATGGTGTGAAAAGGGAAAAACATCCAGTATGTGGCAGTCCTGTGGGCGAAAATGCCTTGTTGATGCTAGAGGTCAGAGGAGAATGGGCCGACTGATTCAAGCTGATAGAAGAGCAACTTTGACTGAAATAACCACTTGTTACAACCGAGGTATGCAGCAAAGCATTTGTGAAGCCACAACACGCACAACCTTGAGGCGGATGGGCTACAACAGCAGAAGACCCCACCGGGTACCACTCATCTCCACTACAAATAGGAAAAAGAGGCTACAATTTGCACGAGCTCACCAAAATTGGACAGTTGAAGACTGGAAAAATGTTGCCTGGTCTGATGAGTCTCGATTTCTGTTGAGACATTCAGATGGTAGAGTCAGAATTTGGCGTAAACAGAATGAGAACATGGATCCATCATGCCTTGTTACCACTGTGCAGGCTGGTGGTGGTGGTGTAATGGTGTGGGGGATGTTTTCTTGGCACACTTTAGGCCCCTTAGTGCCAATTGGGCATCGTTTAAATGCCACGACCTACCTGAGCATTGTTTCTGACCATGTCCATCCCTTTATGACCACCATGTACCCATCCTCTGATGGCTACTTCCAGCAGGATAATGCACCATGTCACAAAGCTCGAATCATTTCAAATTGGTTTCTTGAACATGACAATGAGTTCACTGTACTAAAATGGCCCCCACAGTCACCAGATCTCAACCCAATAGAGCATCTTTGGGATGTGGTGGAACGGGAGCTTCGTGCCCTGGATGTGCATCCCACAAATCTCCATCAACTGCAAGATGCTATCCTATCAATATGGGCCAACATTTCTAAAGAATGCTTTCAGCACCTTGTTGAATCAATGCCACGTAGAATTAAGGCAGTTCTGAAGGCGAAAGGGGGTCAAACACAGTATTAGTATGGTGTTCCTAATAATCCTTTAGGTGAGTGTATATATGTATATATATATATATATATACACTGTAAACAATGTCAGTAAAAATAGGGCACAATGTACTGTATAAATATGAAGGAATTTTCCGTATTGTTTTTTTACAGGCATTTTACCTGTATGCATTGCTTTGTGTTGTGTTTCAGGGTTAACAGAAATTTCCGTAAAATTACTGGATAATACTCCACTAGACCCCTGAAGGTGTGTTGTGGTATCTGGCACCAAGATGTTAGCAGCAGATCCTTTAAGTCCTGTAAGTTGCGAGGTGGGGCCTCCATGGATCGGACTTGTTTGTTCAGCACATCCCACAGATGATCGAATGGATTGAGATCTGGGGAATTTGGAGGCCAAGCCAACACCTCAAACTCGTTGTTGTGCTCCTCAAACCATTACTGAACCATTTTTGCTTTGTGGCAGGGCGCATTATCCTGCTGAAAGAGGCCACAGCCACCAGGGGATACCGTTTCTATGAAAGGGTGTACATGGTCTGCAACAATGCTTAAGGTAGGTGGTACGTGACAAAGAAACATCCACATGGATGGCAGGACCCAAGGTTTCCCAGCAGAACATTGCCCAAATCATCACACTGCCTCCGCCGGCTTGCCTTCTTCCCATAGTGCATCCTGGTGCCATGTGTTCCCCAGGTAAGCCACGCACACGCACCCGGCCATCCACGTGATGTAAAAGAAAACGTGATTCATCAGATCAGGCCACCTTCTTCCATTGCTCCGTGATCCAGTTCTGATGCTCACGTGCCCACTGTTGGCGCTTTCGGCGGTGGACAGGGGTCAGCATGGGCACCCTGACTGGTCTGCGGCTATGCAGCCCCATACACAACAAACTGCGATGCACTGTGTATTCTGACACCTTTCTATCAGAGCCAGCATTAACTTCTTGAGCAGTTTGAGCTACAGTAGTTCATCTGTTTGATCACCCCACCGGCCAGCCTTCACTCCCCATGTGCATCAGTGAGCCTTGGCGCCCCTGACCATGTCGCCGGTTCATCACTGTTCCTTCCTTGGAGCACTTTCCTTAGAGAAGCTCCTTTAAAGGCGCTATAGAAAATAAAGTTATTATTATTATGTGAAAAAGAAAGGACACCCCATTCAGGTGTGTGTTAACACAATGCCAAGGAGAAAAGACATCAGCAATGATCTTAGAGAAGCTATTGTGCCATCAATCTGAGAATGGTTATACGGCCATTTCCAAACAATCTGAAGTCCATTATTCTACAGTGAGGAAGATTATTCACAAGTGGAAAACATTCAAGACAGTTGCCAATCTTGGACCTCCCAGCAAATTCACCCCAAGGTCAGACTGTGCAATGCGCAGAGATATTGCAAAACACCCAAGAACTACAACTCAGGCCTCAGTCAACATGTTAAATGTTAAAGTTAATGACTATAGAAAAAGACTGGACAAGTATGGCATGTTTGGAAGGGTTGCCAGGAGAAAGCTCTTCTCTCTAAAAAGAACATGGCAGCATGGCTTAGGTCTGCAAAGTTGCATCTGAACGAACCTCAAGACTTCTGGATCAATGTCCTTTGGACAGACGAGACCAAAGTGGAGATGTCTGGCCATAACGCACAGCGCCAAGTTAAGCGAAAACTAAAAACTACAGCATATCAGCATGAACACCTCATACCAACTGCCAAGCACTGTGGTGGAGGGGTGATGATTTTTAATTCAGTTTAATTCAATTCAAACACTTTATTTGTCCCCAAGGGGCAATTTATGGTCACGTAGAGTAACATAAAACAATATCACTCTAAAAACACTGGGTTAAAAACAACCCAAGGGCTGGGTAAATATAGAACAGAACACATGTTGGGTTATTTTTACCCAGCAAATTGGGTTGTTTATTTAACCCAGCATAATGGGTTGATTAATTTTTACTATAATACTAGTTTTTTTTTTTTACTTCATAAATTAATTAATGTTTACGGATTAACTTAATCCTCTAAATTTAAAAAAAAAAAAAATATATATATATATATATATACTCCACACAACCACTTTTTTTTTTTGGTTTGCATGATAATTCCTTTATTTTCGATCATATTTTACAGTTCAGCATATTTTATATCGTTTTAATACATATTGCCTAAATTTGAGCTTGTTTAACAAATATTAGAAGTAAAAATGAAACATTTAGAAGTAATTCAAGTGTAATCGACCAATCTCTGTTGTCGTGTTTCCACAGTAACGGCGCTGGATCTCGTGCCGGAGCAGTGCCGTGTTCAGCGGGGAAACTTCTAACTTCAGACCGCCGCCCTGCGTTTCACTCGTAGCCGAAATATGCGGTGACTGACTCCATAACCTGTCCATAAACAATCAGTGTACAGTTCTGAGAACATATTTTAACATCCTGAGTATTTATATTCTGTATCTTTTTGAATAAAATCATACAATTTTAAGCAAGGCATCAGGTGTTTCCATCACACGAAAAGACCGATGCGACACACTTTTAGGTGACTCACATCACGCCCCTGAATGTTGCTTTGCATAAAATTAAACGATATACAGAACAAACCTGTATTTTACTGGTCTGAGCCAGGATCTGAATAACACAAAAACTACCCAAACACTGGGTTGTTACGTCTGACCCAGGATCTGATTTACACAAAAACTACCCAAACACTGGGTTGTTACGTCTGACCCAGGATCTGATTTACACAAAAACTACCCAAACACTGGGTTGTTACGTCTGACCCAGGATCTGAGTAACACAAAAACTACCCAAACACTGGGTTGTTACGTCTGACCCAGGATCTGATTTACACAAAAACTACCCAAACACTGGGTTGTTACGTCTGACCCAGGATCCGGGTAACACAAAAACTACCCAAACACTGGGTTGTTACGTCTGACCCAGGATCTGAGTAACACAAAAACTACCCAAACACTGGGTTGTTACGTCTGACCCAGGATCTGAGTAACACAAAAACTACCCAAACACTGGGTTGTTACGTCTGACCCAGGATCTGATTTACACAAAAACTACCCAAACACTGGGTTGTTACGTCTGACCCAGGATCTGAGTAACACAAAAACTACCCAAACACTGAAAAAATAACCCAGCAGATACCTAAAACAGTCCAAAACATGGCATAAAAACAATTGCCATGTATAACAATGAATATACATATATATATATATGCAAAAAAATGTTGTGTCATTAAAATACTTTTAACCCAACTGGCTGGGTTGGGAAGTTGGGAAGGTGCTATACCACCCCATAGTTGGGTTACTCGTTGGGTTATTTTTAACCCAACATTATTAAGTGAGTATAACTGTATGCAATTAAAAATATAAATAAGAGGGGGAAAAGTCACAGCATGGTAAACAAGGGGTCAGAGGTGGTTGGGAATTTAAAAGCTGCACAACTTCAGGAACAAAGGTTGCTTTCCTCCTTTGTGTCCTACAGCCTGGACAGCGAAGCCGTCGCCCTGAGGGGAGCCACTCAAAAACAGATTTGGGCTTGTTTTGCAGCCACAGGGTCTGGGCACCTCGCAGTCATTGAGTCGACCATGAACTCCTCTGTATAGCAAAGTATTCTAGAGTCAAATGTGAGGCCATCCGTCCGACAGCTAAAGCTTGGGCCATGCAACAGGACAATGATCCCAAACACACCAGCAAATCCACACCAGAACGGCTGAAGAAAAGAATCAAGGTGTTGCACCGGCCCAGTCGAAGTCCAGACCTCAACCTGACTGAAATGCTGTGGCAAGAGCTGTGCATAAACAAATGCCCACAGCGGTGTAAAGAAGAGCAGGCCAAAATCCCTCCAGAACGATGTGAGAAACTGATAAAGTCATCCAGAAAACGATTCCTTCAACTTACTGCTGCTAAAGGTGGTTCTACAAGCAATTGAATCATAGGGTGTAGGGAGAGCGGGGCACAACCTAACACTTTTTGACTTTCTCAGTTTGTGTAAATTCTCTGGGGTTCAGAGTACTTATTTTTTCCACATTAATTTCACATGTCTAGAACAATTATGTGGTTTTGTTTCATTTATACAGTGTATAATTGTTTCTTTATTTACCCCGAAAGAATGGAAGTGAAATGTGACAACATGCCCCATAGGTGGCGTACATTGTAACATGACCATATGACAGCTTAAAATGTTATCTGATCTAATCACAAAAATATGCAAGACAAACTAAAATATTTTGTCAATAAAATACAATTATTAACTTTTCATATAAAATAATGGCATTTTTTAATAATTAAAAATAAGCTAATTTTTGAGTTTGACAACAAACACACCGCAAAACACAGCTATACAGCATAGTTCAAAACATAATAATAATTAATCATTTCTGAACATTGACTCTCAGTCTTTATTCACCTTTTTCTCATGGTTTCTCAATAGAATTCATAAAAGTATAGAATATAATAGCATAATTCTAATAGGGGCTCATTGTAACGCAGTGTGACAACATGCCCCACCCACGCAACTGGGATTTAAACCCGGCTTGTGTCTTCTTCTGGATCAGATCAGCATTAAAGAACTATCTCAACTGTTAAATAACAGATATAAGATTACAATAATATTAGATTTGTCTCGTTTTAAAATAAAAATTATCTTAAGTAAGAAATGTACTTTTGCTATGGTTAAATAAATGTTCAGTGATATCTTGCAAAGATTTCTTAATTTTGGCACAATTTTTTCTCTATATAGTGTTGATATAGCAACTAGTAAATACACTAAGTTTCGTCCTCCTGGCATGTGTGGAAAGTTTTAAACCATGTGTGTAACAACTAACAAAAGTTAGGTTGCGCTCACCCTACTTAGTTTGTCACACATGGCTTCTCCATTTTGGCTTTTTGTTAAATAAATAATGACAGTGTAATATCATATGGCATGTGTTGTTGTTCTTCTGAGGTTGTTGCTGAAGACCAGATGATTGTCCTGATAATTAACCATAGAATTCAAAAGAGTGCCCTTTCTTTTTCACAAATGATTCTGTGGTGAAGTAAATACTACAGTAAAAAACAAATTACATGAAAGAGTTAGTGTGTGTTTTTTAGCAAGACAATTTGTTTTGTGCTGTCAGAATTGGTGTTTGCTCTCTAAATATAGAATTAGTTCAGGCAATAATTAAAAAAACAAAGTAAATTCTATATTAGTATTTCATTTAAGCTTGTAGAAATGTATTAAATCGTAAATATCAACATTATAAAATTAAGTAAAACTACTCAACTTTTCTGATACTGGTGTTCCCATCATGCACTGGGGCGTGAATAATTAATAAGGTTGATTTTCCAGCTGTATTTACACTGTTTTATCATTGCTTTTGTTGTTAGGTTTAGTAATTTGGAGTTTATTTTCTACTCAAAATGACACATTCATACTCAAAAAAAATCCATTGGATGTTACCGTCACTGTGTATTGTGTACCGTATTGCGATCTCTGTGTTCACGTCACTTCTATTATGTAGATGTGGTGTCTACACTATATGTATTGTGTTATTAACTTAAATGTTTCTAAATAAAGCATACACTTTAAAAGCATGGTTTAATTTAGTGTTATATTGTTTGAGTAAAAAGTATTGCGAAGGAAACTTCAACTAAGTAGAAATGACTCAACCTTTTACTGGCAAAGTTAAAGTGACTTATTTTATTTCTTAATTTGACTTAACTTAGTTAAGTAGAGTTTAATTAATTCCATATGTGAAAATTATGCACATATGGTTAATGTAAAAATTTTGTCATAACTTAATTAATGTTGTCATAACTTATTAATCATATAATTTTTTTTTACAGTTTATGTATGTATATATATTCAATAATGTAATCAGTTTTTTATATTAATTTCTTAAGTATATGAATATGAATAAGCTTTTTTCACATTCACTTCTTCAATATGAATATGAGAACGCATTTTGCTTTCCCTTTTCAGTTAATATCTCTTCTTTGGAAATGCACACTAACATACACACCCACTTTTTTTTTACCGTGGTATCACTAAAGCACCACCCATTTTCCATTGAACTTTGGACTGGATCCTCCTCCGCTTTCTAATCTAACCAGCTCTGTATTTTCTCTCTCTCAAATTCATTTTCATTTAGTTTTTTTTAAACTTTCCCTTTTCATGTCGCTCTCTTTCACCTTATGGAAAAGAGATAGAGGCTGTAGAAGGTCACTTTGTTGACAATAAGCCATAAAAACAGGCACACAACAGCTCCAGTTCACCCCCTCCACCCACATCCGCCTGCGACACGGCCAAACCATATATAGAAGAACACAAAGTTCCCTTTCCCAGCACATGCTAAAAGTCACGGAGACGTCAGCACTTCCTGTGTATATGCAAGAAAATGGAATTTAGGAGGAAGCCCATAGGGGGTTAAACAGCGGGAGACATGTGTATGTGTGTGTGTTTGAGTATGGAAAAGGATACGAGAAACACCATGTGGTAACTGAGCAAAGCTGTGATAGGGGAATTGTTTGGAATGACTGGAATTTCCTGCTGAAACGTCACATGTGCTGCACCGGTCAGCCACAGTTTACATGTGCAGCCCGAGAACTGCCTGATGAGAAAACAGCTAACCATAAATGATGAGTCAAAAGATTTCACAGGAATGATATTTGACCCCAGCGCTCTGCCGTATCTTGTGATGTAATTCCTTTAGGAGTTTATTACACAATAGTTGGTCCTGTATGAAGAAAGCTGTAAGCTGGGTATATTATTGTGTCTTCTAAAATAATCAGAATGTTATTTTATAAAATTACTCATTTTGATTATCATGAACTTATAAAATACTGTTCAAACATTTGGGGTCCATTACATTAAAAAAAAAGAAGAAGAAAAAAGAAAGAAGAATACTTTCATTCAGCAAAGATGCATTAAATTGATCAAAAGTGACAGTTTAGACATTTAGAATGTTACAAAAGATTCTGATTTCAAATAAACGTTTGAACATTCTATTTATCAAAGAATCCTGGAAAAAAATAAGCAGAAGCAGCACAGCTGTTTTCAACATTATAATAATAATAAATGTTTCTTGAGCAGCAAATCATCATATTAGAATGATTTCTGAAGGATCATGTGACACTGAAGACTGGAGTAATGATGCTGAAAATTCAGCTTTGATCACAGGAATAAATTACATTTTAATATTTATTTTCTATTGCTGTCAAAATTAGCGCATTATTTTTTTTCGCGCTAAAATATTTACGCAATTAACGCAGCATCAGGTTTTTCTGTCATCCTTTGTCTAGCGTTACAATATATGATCACGCTCTTATTCATGCACATGCTTTTAAACCATTCAAGTGTCAAAAGAGAACGGGCTGTCTGTGAATGTCCTGACTATGACACACACGACACACAGAAAGACGCGCGCCAGTATCGAACAATAACACACAGAATTTGTGGAGTATTCTCATAAGAGCATCTTAAATGAGTTAAATAACGTCTTAAATGAACTTAAAGAGTTGTGAGGAAATGAGATGCGCGTGACAGCGCGTCAGATCCGCGTCATGTTCAGCAGCGGCAGATCTTAAAGTGACAGCAGCCTAATAAACCAGTCGCTGTGATTCTGTCATTAATGTTCATCAAAGAACAAAGGGAACAGAGAAAAGTGTATCTTTAATAAGGATTCATCTATATTTAATTTATTATTTATGCAGTAAGACTGTAAAGTGTTTGATAACTATTCATTTTCTGTATATTGATTATATATGAAGGCCACAGGTAAATATGACATTTATTATAATGGGTTTATGTGAAGATTGTTTTAAGTTCATCAGTATCAGTATTAGTGTCAGTGATACTGGCCTTCATTCATAAAAAGATGCCATTACAACAAATATTTAAAATATACTGTCTTTAAGTTGTTTCTGCATTAATTTGCAGATTAATTGTGAAATTATTACAATATAAAAACATTAAAAACTACTTTTTAATGTTTTTAATCGCGATTATAGAAAAAAATGTGCAACTAATTAGTTAATTTTTTTGACAGCACTAATATTTTCATAATACAGGACATATAGGCCTATAAACAGTTATTTTAAATCCTAACAATATTACTGTTTTACTGTATGTTTGATCAAATAAAAGCAGCCTTAGTGAGCAGAAGAGACGTCTTTCAAAAACATCTTACCGACCCAAACTTTTGAGTGACAATAAATGTCATTTGTCCCACTTGATTTGTGGTATGATACCTAAAATTATGCAGATTTTTCCTAAATGAGAGTTATAATTTGCTAAAATAGGTGAAAAAAGTCATATCTAGATGCATGTGCATGGGCAAGAAAGCAATCACCTAGCAACAACCCACAATGCCCTAACAACCTCCCAGCAACACCATAGCAACCACCTAGACACACCCTGGCAACCACACAAAACGTCACTCATGTGTTCTTCAGAATATGTAAACAAAAATAGTGTTGCAGTGCTTTGAAGCATCAGAAACATTGAGTTCAATGAGGGATTTAAATTGTACATATGCATGTATGTGTTTCAGGGTGTGGAGTTTGGATGAATAGAGTCATACTACTCCAAATTTTACTGGAAGATTATCCGCAACTGCCTTTGTTAGGCAAAACCTCTGACATGGATCATTTTACCGTTTCAGAGTGTTTATATGCCCAGGAGACAATATAGACACTTAACACGTCTCTCTGCTGTTTCACCTGCCCGCTGCGTTTCTGCTCTCGGCCAGGTGTGACATTTCAATGTACAATGAGCGTTTCTATTTTACAAGCCACATGATTCTAATGAGGACACAATACAATTCTCTGTGTACTCTCCATTATTACAATGAATCTGGGTTTTTTGGCAAAAGGTCAGCACGTAACCGAGTCTGTTTCTCTTCTGCTTTTCGGTAGTGAGCAGACGGAAGGTGCGCTCTGTGGTTTCATGAAAAAATAAAAAGAGTTTCTGGTGTGATCTATTTATATTTCTCTATTGCTAATATTAGGCGCTTTTCATTTTCTCAAGTTTCTTGCTTTCGTTAATGGTCACGTTTACTCTAACCTTAAACTTATGTTCTAATGTTTGTGCTGCAGATATATATAAAATACCTTATGTGTTGTTATTGTTGAGTAAAACTAAAACTATTACAAATAGTTTTCATTAACTGAACTAAAGCTGAAATAAAAAAAATATATATAAATATTAGATGAAAAAAAATGTAAATGTTGCCTTGGCAGCAAACTAAAATGAAATAAGTTTAAAGTCCCCATGAAATCAAAATGGAAGCTTTTTGGCTTTTAGTATGAATATGTGAGCCTTACTGTTATCTATAAGCAAAACAATGACAAAATTTGCATTTAGAAGATATAAGCATTCAAAATGTACAGTCTCTAACTTCCGCCAATATTCTCACTCTGCACTTCAGATTTTTATCAGATTTTCTGTCTAATCAAATGCTCTCTAGATTCTAATGATTATAAATAATATAATCTACATTATAAATAGACGCGGCTGAAATCGGTCACTGTTCACACATTCACTATTTTCTACATGGTGAATAGCACATAGTGCACTAGGGTATAGGGAACGATCAGACAGTGCACTATATAGGGGATAGGGAACGATCAGACAGTGTAAATATGCTTTACATTGGGGCAAATGAAGTCTGATTTCACATTAGTGTCAGCGGATCATGTGATCGAGTCGGTCCAGAGACACGAGAGCACAGAGCGGATCATGTGATCGAGTCGGTCCAGAGACACGAGAGCACAGAGCGGATCATGTGATCGAGTCGGTCCAGAGACACGACAGCACAGAGCGGATCATGTGATCGAGTCGGTCCAGAGACACGACAGCACAGAGCGGATCATGTGATCGAGTCGGTCCAGAGACACGACAGCACAGAGCGGATCATGGGATCGAGTCGGTCCAGAGACACGACAGCACAGAGCGGATCATGTGATCGAGTCGGTCCAGAGACACGATAGCACAGAGCGGATCATGGGATCGAGTCGGTCCAGAAACATGATAGCACAGAGCGGATCATGTGATCGAGTCGGTCCAGAGACACGACAGCACAGAGCGGATCATGGGATCGAGTCGGTCCAGAAACATGATAGCACAGAGCGGATCATGGGATCGAGTCGATCCAGAATCACGACAGCACAGAGCGGATCATGTGATCGAGTCGGTCCAGAAACATGATAGCACAGAGCGGATCATGGGATCGAGTCGGTCCAGAGACACGACAGCACAGAGCGGATCATGGGATCGAGTCACCGCAGACCAGAAAACATATCACACCCGTTTGAATTCTGCACAGAATGCTGTATTTTAAAGCGATATGGAGGAGATCAGGAGGAGAAATGGTTAGAGATTAGGAGGAAACTTCGGCTTTACGAAGCTCAACGGCTCTGGACGAGCTGTAATATAAACTAAACGCTATTAGCTATTTTTAAAAGGGGGGGGAGCTTATCGATATGTCCCGCCCTGTCTTCCTGTTTCAGTGGAAATTACGTCAACACATTAAATAATGCTGCGTGTTTCAAGGCACTTCAGTGGGCCTTGTTCTAAGATTACTAAAACTAAAAGTTAAATAATATGATATTACATAACATTAAATACATAACAAAACTACTAAAAATAAAATGAAAACTGAAAATGTAAAGATGAAAATTCAACCCTTAAAAATATTTTTTATTTCCACATAAATAATTCCCGCAATTAAAGCAATGCCTTTGTTGTTTTCTATTCATATGCAGTGAAGTTCCATCTTTTTCATAAGTTATGATCATTGAACGCGCGTCTCAGAACACTGCCTGTTTCTATAGCAACCGGAGCTGGCAACTGCAGTGACCAGATGACTTTACTAATCAGCGATTGGCTCTTTCATTTAGAAAGCGGGGCTTAATCGCCACATTGGGCGTTGCACTTTCTCCAATTCATAAGCAATCGGAGTGAACCGTCTTCCTATATATAAAGTCTTTTTTTATTTTAAAGTCTATTTTACCTGGACAAAAACAACCCATTATACTGCAAACTTTTAATTATCATAATTTTTTTATTTAATTATTATATTCATAAAAACACTGCTTTGTAGCACAAGTAGTTTTACCGTTTATGGCACTTTGTTATTCTTCTAGTTACGCTAATGAATCGGAAGTCTCGCACATTCAATAATAAGCCAAAAAACGGAGTGTCTATTCACACCAAGTGCAAAAAGCGTGCCTTGTCGGCAAGTGCTATTTGCATTAACTCCACTTAGCAATGCCTGGTTGGGCCAAACAAGATTTAAAAAACGCATATGACTTAATGTATTTAGTGGCGTAATCAGTAAAGCGTAAGACCTCAGGATTTCAGTTTTGACGCGATCGACCCGGGTTCGAATCCTCCTTTTGCAGAGCTCGCTCTTATCCCTTTTCCCATCACATATCAAATCGGAAAGGCATTTACTTTCAATAAAAATTAAGAAAATGTTCTAAAAGTGGAAATAAAGTGCCTAACGAAATGTTTAATAATAATAAAAGCATTTATTGGGTAGGGTTAGGGGTAAGTGTATAGGGAGGGCTTTTATTGTCCCATTAAGGCGGCATCCATTTAATAATTTTAATAAATATAATCATTTGCACTCTGTTATTATTGCATCCTGTTAATGTACAACAATACTGAGGTGCAAATAGTATGTATCTGTCAAAATAAAGTATAAATTGCATGTAATTACTATTTACACATATTGCAAAGAACTGCTACTTTTATATGGTGTAAATAGAATATATCACTATTTTCACTTAGTAAATAGCATCTATTGCTATTTGCACTTATTGTAAATATCATATATCGCTAAGAAAATATGCTATTTACACTTACTGCAAATAGCCGCTGCCATTAAAAAAAGCTTACTTCCACGTTACAAAACAAGGTGTATATGCTTCTGCTCCAATTGGATTTAGGGCGTTTGAATCTGAGTCTGATAATGTGGACATCTGAGGTATAACATAAAATATTTCTGTTTGAAATGAATAAAATAAAACTAACTGAGAGAAATTCACTCTTATAAGAGTCCAGAGCTATAAATCGATTCGATGAGAGATGTTTGTTGACATTGAAAACTTGTCTGTGCCTCAAGCGTTTCTGACCTTGATAAAGCTGATACTGATGTTTTGGTCAGCCGGGCAGAACTAGAATAGATAAGCGATGATGAGACACTTAAAAGCGAGCCAGCATCTACCAGCATTGAGCTTGCCCATGATCATGAATAAGTGCTTGATGCAATTAATGTCCTGCTGAACATCACTGCATAGAAGTCTCACCTCATCCGTCAGTGAACACAGAGATTTGTGTTGACTTTACACGTTTCCTCTGGCATTACACAGCTCATTAGAAGGTAGTTTAGAAAGTAATCAGAACGATTTTCTCTTTGATCATACGCCAGATGAATGCCAGCACTCTCATTTGCAACTGAATTGCTGTTAATTAGAACAGAATATGTCGATTGACCTTTTTAATATGCATTAGATTGTAGATCAAAGTCAACGAGTGCTTTCATCTGTATTTCATATGCTTATGAAATCTGTAATGGAGTCTTATACATCTAATTAATATAGGAACATAATGCATTTTTACTAGGGCTGTCAAACGATTAATCGCGATTAATCGCATCCAAAATAAAAGTTTGTGTTTATATATGTGTGTGTACTGTGTATAAGTATTGTGTATATTTGAATACACACACATACATGTATATATTTAAGAAATATTTGCATGTATATGCTGTATATATATTTATATCATTTATATTATATATAAATGTTAATATTTTATATATAAATATTTTTTTAAAATTCTTAAATATATACATGCATGTGTGTGTATTTATATATACATAATAATTATACACAGTACACACACATATATTATGTAAACACAAACTTTTATTTGGGATGCGATTAATCATGATTAATCGTTTGACAGCACTAATTTTTACATATTTAAAATGCTTTTAAAGATGAAAGCAATTTAAAAGGACAAACAAAATTAGAGTTTAATGTTTGTTTTTAGGGTATACAGAGTAAATAAGGGATCGATTTATGTTACATAAAATGACTATTTTATCCCCCTTCTTTTGTCTGTTATAACTAAATTGGAAATATGATAAAAAAAAAATATATGTATTTGAAGGATACAAGGAGAACAAAATAGATTAGTAATATATTTACTATTAAATAATTTATTTTTTAATATATTTTTCTAATATTACAAATGAAAAATGAAAATGAAAAACGTATTTTATTTAAAATGACTGATTAAGAAAATGATTTTTCAGTCCTCAAATACTCAAATTGTGTTAATTGCTTTAATCAGTGATCATTTATCATCAAACGGTCTATTTCAAATAAACATTATGAGGTCAAAATAAAATCTATCATGCAATGCATGCTGCATTTACAAAATAGATGTAAATTTTCATTTCATACCAACTTTAATGCTAATGCAAATGGTTCATTTCTAATATGTTATTTTAGGTCTATACAACATTATGTGATTTGTTGATGATATTAAACACATGCCAGGGTAGGGTGTTTTATACACATAGAAAAATGTGTGAATTATCTTACAAAAAAAATGAATTTGAGCATTTGAAGCATAAAAAAGGTGAATGATGAAACGAGTTTGAACCCTTCAAAAACACATACAGACTCATCAGAGCCATCTAGAAGGGTTGAGATCTGGATCTTTCCAGTCTCACTCAACTCTGCTGACCTTTGACCCCCAGTTGCTAGGATCATGCCCCTATGAGGGTGGCTGTGGGTTGAGTGGCGACAGGACCACGCTAGAGCTGTGCCGTCCTAAACACTTCCATATGAGCGTTCATCCTACACCATGGGAAAAAGTAGCTTGGGTCAAAAAGTCCATCTAAACATTGTAAAATGTCTCTTTATATTATTAGTAGGTCTTGCTAAGCAAAGCATCACGGTTACTAGTGCTTATATAGTTAATTCAAAACCCCTAACCCTAAATTGCGTAATCTTTTCCACACGGACACATACTTTCCCCCCACACTTCAATCAAATGTTTCCATATTATCGCCTGCGTGTGTTAGAAGACAACCCTGTTCCCTCCAGCCCTGGTTTATCACTCATCATTGGTTAAAATCTCATCATCAGGCAATCTGTGCAGCCACCTTTAAAAAATAGCATATTATATTACTTGAAAAAAGTCTCCCGAGGGGGACGCAACCCCACCAGGATGGAACAATGGCGTCCCCTCTCCTGAGCCCGTGACTGAATGCGCTGAGGATTCAAGTACAAACATTCCAGCGTACAAAAGGAGCAAAGCTGGGATGGGAATGAGATGGGGGTGAGGGGTACCGCAGGTGAGGCGACAAGTCTGAACAAAACCAGCACAGGAACCAGTCGGTGCACAAAGTTTAGGAGTGACAGCAGCACTTTTAACCCTATATAAAGCCTACTGTATCAGATTTGATATGCAAAAAGGGCCTTGAAATTATCAACACGATCAAAACTTTGCTGAAAACCTGTTGCACACGATCTAAAACATGCTTCGGACTGACAGGCCTTTTAGTATAGACCGATTTGCATGCCGACGTCAAGGTTACGTCATTTGCAGCAGCGCGCGCATTGTGGTGGCAGAAAAACTGATAACAAGTGGAGGAAAATGGACCAAATCCACACGAATAAGAGAAAATATGAGGAAAAAATCTCATAAATAATATCTGTACCAAACTGAGGTGTTTGAGCTCCATATTCTTACTACACTCAAAAAAAATTACATTTTGGTTGGACCTTATTGAGATTTTATCAAAAATGTTGAAATCTTGAGATGTACTTGGTATCCTTCTATATACTGTTTTGGTCACAGTTTTTTATTTTTGTCATATTATTTATTTACTTACTTTTAGGGATGCACGATATTATCGGGAATCGGCCGATAAACGCTTAAAATATAAAAATCGGCATCGGCCGATATGAAAAAATGATGTCGATATGCCTTGACTATATGATAACGTGTTGATATGCGCCTGCAATAACTCATGTGTGCAAGGAGTGCTATAGCGATACGATCATGTCAGCAGTGTGGTCATTCTTGAAGTGAACTTGTATGTCAACAAGCAAATACATTGCATGTATGGTGATTTATATTGACAGTTTTTAAATGTAGCCTTGAATTTGTGAATGCGCGTACAGAAGGAGGTGACCGTCAACAGCGCCTCCCCACTCTCTAGCGCGTGAGCAGCCTCCACAGCAGCAGAAGCCTCTTCCAGGTCCTAGTGCCCGCCCTCTGGATTGTTATATATATTTAGTGGGGGCGCTGTTGTTATAGTAATAAAATGAAAAGTAGAATACACAAATAACTTGAAGTTACTTCTTTTTCTGAATAAATAAAACAGTAATGATGTCATAAATCACAAGCTTGACACTTGTAAATTAAATACTTTTATTTACAGTTTATTAATCTGTAATAAAATTTTATGAAATGGATGATGAAAAATAATCCAAGGAGCTCTAAAATAATTGTAGAATTTTTTATTTGAAGCTAAAGACAGCATCAACTGAAGTCATGCCACTCCCACTTCGTGTGCACAAATGTTAAATCAAAAAATAAAATATTTAGGTTACAACTGCATCCGTCTGGGGTGAAAAATTACTGACTTTATTATTGTTATTTTCAGAGCTTTTAATATGCTCTTATTATAAAAAGAACTTTATTAACATTTATTTATCTTTAACAAGTATCCTTTTAGTAAGGAGACCTCAGAAATCTGAAACCAGAATGAAAAAAAAAGTTTTTGCTCAATGGTGTTGTTTCCAAACAAAGGGAAAAAATAAACGTATATCGCTATCGGCCAAAATGAGTTGAAAAATATCGGCATATCGGATATCGGCAAAAATCCAATATCGTGCATCCCTACTTATTTTATTTTTTTTTATTATTTATGTGGGTGGATCTTGGGCTTTGTTGTAAATAGTTAAAATTTTAAAATGTTTAATAAATAAATAATTTTAAAAAAGTTTATAATACTAATATATAATACTAATACTAAAATAACACTAGACTTCACAATTGTATGAAAGCAGTTTGACCTCATTTACAAATTAAATTATTAAATTAAATTAAATTGCATATGTGTTTTTTTGTTGAGCATTATATTTGATACATCAGGCTTTTATGGCTCATATACACTCAAAAAACAATGTAAGCCTTTTTTCAAGATTTATGCATTTGAATCAAAAGTAAAATTCCATCAAATTGAATTGAATAATCCTTACATATTATTCATATTATGAATTAAGAATTTTAAATGAGTAAAAAAAACTCTAGTTTAATAAAACATTTTGTATAAATATTAATGGAACAAGGGAATGGAGCGTTTAGTTTATGTGATTTGTATTCATAAAAAAAAATAAAAAAAATAAAATATTTTTAAATTTAAGATTAAGATTTATGTATTTATTTTTATTATTTATTACTGACTGCCAGGGGTTTGTTGTTGTAGTTTTGTTGTAAAAAAATGTTTTGTAAAAATTCTATAAAGATATAGTTTTTTTTTTAAAGATGTATACATTTTATGGAATGTGTAAATCTAGAAAAAAAGCTTACATTTTTTTGAGTGTATATCAGCCATAAAAGCCTGATGTATCAAATATAACGCTCAACAAAAAACACATGCAAAGTTTTTTTTCTATATATTTTTGTCATGATGTGTGAACCAGAAATGTCCACCAACAAACCACAGAAAATGTTATTATGTGTAAAGGAAGAACAACAAATGAAATATCTCTTCAATATCTCAGACTTGTTTCTTCTAGACAGCGATGAGATTAAATGGAGAGCAAATATAGAAATCTTTGTTAAAGCCACCTGATTTTTACACGTTTTTCCTGAGAAAATGACCTAAAAATGAGAATAATTTGTGAAAATGGTCAAGAAATCACAGTAACTCAAACATTTCTCATGAAATTCTCCCAAATCTTCTCATCCGCATTCATTTTATAGCTCTGTACTCTTAATAACAAGTGTTTAATTTGTCTCTATTTTTATTTCTCTTTAAGCATTTTAATAGAAACATCTGAGACAAAGTTGATGAGCTCTGAATGAGAAACCTCTGAGCAATTTCAGACAAACAAACAACACAAGCAGTGGCACATGTTCTCCCAGCACAACTCCCTGTGTTTTTTCAATCTGCTTGACAAAAGGCTTGATTATTAGGCAAACTGGTTAGCTGGCCAGCTTTTGTTGACTGGCAACATCCAACAGACTCTTTTGTGTGTTTCCATAGCTTTTCTTGGTATGCTTTGATGAGGTTCCCCTTTTGTAAAAATCCATACAACCTTACAAGTCATTCTCACAGGAGCAGAGAGACTGAACTGAAATCAGTAAACCAGAAAGAAATCAAATAAGATTTAGACTTACATCTAAATACAAAGCAAGTGTTACAGAGTGATAGATGACTTATGCCATGACATTTAACACCTGGGATAATACAGAGACTCTGTGACGTGTTTGGAAACACAAGGTATGCCTCACTGGAATGCCCTTTAGGGCGTCTGGCTCACCCACTGACAGGAACAGTCACCTGACCGGCCCATGTGCGCCGAGCTATAGGGAAAGTAAACACGGGGACCCTTTTGGAATAAGTCAGGTGAACATCTATTTACGTGGATAGTTATTTTCCCTCGCCCCTATGCTTTCTGTTTGTTTACAAGATTGCGCAAATCTGAGTTGGTGACCCCATACTCACCATAAACAGTGAATATTTAGATTATTACTTGACTGTAATTGTAAACTTGAGAAGTAATATCAAAGACTTATATATATGAAGACGGCGCACTCCGATTACTTATGAACTGGAGAAAATGCAACGCCCAATATGGCGAATAAGCCCCGCCTTCTAAATGAAAGAGCCAATCGTTGATTAGTAAAGTCATCGCGTCACTGCAGCTGCCGTTAGAAGCGCCGGTTGCTATAGAAACAGGCAGTGTTCTCAGACGAGCGTTTAGGATTGCGCATGCGCATTAGCTTTGTCTAGGCTGAAAAATGCAGCTTTTTATCGCTTTTGGAAACAAAATTTATGAGACAGTTGTTGTCAGATTTCATTGGTGATTTGAAATATGAAATTTAATCGTAAGCTTGGCGAACAGTTTTGGAGAATTTGATGTTTCCCCATTCAAAGAGATGAGCTGCACTCGCATGCCTGAGAGGCGTTTCAAAGATGGCCGCCGAGTGACAGGACTTGTCTTAAAGGGACTTTGGTAATATTCATAGCCTACGGTCTCTCTCTCTTGTAATTGTAAACTTGAGAAGTAATATTCAACATTATACTACGGGGCTGTTGAATGCTTGAATCTGATTGGCTGACGAACGCTCTAAGGTGTGCAGTTATTTTCATGGAAACGCTCGGCAAAAGTAGTTCCAAGCAGGTCTTGACCGCATTACAGTTCCATATCACTTCGCCACATGATTTCAGTTATTTCAAATGTTTTTACAGCCGACAGCTGCGTTTTTAAACCAAAACCCACAACGACACTGACCAAGCAAATAAATATAGCAAACAATAGGATAAAAACCACACATTTTTTCCATGTTTTTTCCCCCACAAAATTACGTTTAATTATGTACGAAACGCAGAAGAATGTTGTCTGATGATTTTATCAGTAAAATCTCTCTCTCTCTCTCTCTCTCTCTCTCTCTCTCTCTCTCTCTGTAATAACTGCATTAATAACTGCATTAGTCTATCAGTGGCTCAAGCCTCCGTTACTAGCTCTAAAATGACGTTTTGGAATTAGCAACGGAGGCTTGGATGCGCAAGAAATTAGTCCTACACACAAGAGCGTTTAAGAACAAAACCTGACAAATGTCTTAAAATACATCATCTGAACAATATTTTGAGGTGTGGTAGCTGTAGTATAATCAGAATAATTGGCTCCGGGCCGTTGAATTATTGAAAAATAATGCACACGCGCGGTGTAACGGCCGGCCGCATTACCACCTCGGCTCGGCTGTGCATTATTTTTTCTAATAATTCAACGGCCCGTCATCAATTATTCCTTACATATTAGTGATTTGACTGCACTGACACTATTCGATGAGAACTGAACTGAGCTGGATGATGACATCACTGTTTTTCTGCAGAACTGCTTTATATGAAATGTTTAATAATTGATGAGCTTTACAATGGAACTGAATCACTGTCTTCAGCTAAACAATAACACAGTTTTCTTGTAGAGCTGCTGTACAGTGGAAATGAACTCTGTTTGAGTCATTTTCCTGTTATCACTGTAACTGCTTTGAAACAATCTGTATTGTATAAAGTGCCATAAAAAATAAGGGTGACTTGACTTGACTGTAATGGAGGTTTGAATGGTTGAATCTTAAATTATTGAGGGTCTGCCCATCTTTGAGTATGGTCACATCCAAACTTGAGGCCCAAATTCTGTGGATGGATAAGATCCGATAAACCGAAATTCCAATAGGATTTTTTGACAAGCGAAATTAAGCAGAATAACTTATATGTTCGGTTGACTGTTAAGGAACAGCTAAGGAACATGATGAAAGTCATAGCAATGCAAGTTAGCTGATATGCGCTTGTTTTTTTCCCTCAGCAGCAGAAACGACTTAATACTGTGTCATTTATGGTCAGATCCAGATAAGAGTAAGACATTCAAAACAAAACTGTAAAGTGTCTTTTTATTTGTGTAAATTCACAATAACTACAAGGCCTAACAGTCAGAGAGTTGGACTTGTAACCCCAATAAATATATTTCACTTAGCAAAAAGAAGGAATTTAACATATGCCTATTTCATATTTCATTAACATAGCCTAGTGTATTTAATTTTATTTTGGCCAGTATGACGATGATAATAACAATAGCCTAATAAGAAGAAGAAGAAAGAAAGAAAGAAAGAAAGAAAGAAAGAAAGAAAGAAAGAAAGAGAAAGAAAAGTGATTTCAAAGACTGGGATGGGATGGATACAAAAATGTTTTTTTGGTTTTCTTGTATTTTTCTCACCTGTTCTTTTGACATTTGACATAATGAACTTCATGCTGTATATAATATAACACCCGTGCGTTGTGCCTAAAGCCTAAAGGGTGCGATTTGTAAATAATAATGATAATAATAATAATAATAATAATAATAATAATTAAAAAGTTATGTAGCCTATAGCCTATACTAGCCTATATATATATATTTTTTACATTTTTTGGCAGTTGTTAGGCTACAGAAAAATTTTAACAATAAATAATTTGATTTGATCTTTGAGTAGCCTATTAGATAGAGAGAGCTTCGATATTTGATCACTATGATGACACTTGGTTACAATGACACTAATAATTCTATTCTGAAAAGAATAACGAGATACAAACCTGTAAATAGTAAACAGTATCAACGTCAGTAGGCTATACTTATTGTATTTGGGCCGCACCACAAGGTGTCACTGTGGCCTCAACGCTTCGCCCTCGCCTACTCTGAGCTCGACTGCTATGTCTGAGGTAAACCACGCCCTCCTCATTACCCTACGGACGAAGACATATAAAAATACATAAATGTAAAAATAAATAAATGTATAAATAAATAAATGTAGAAATGAATAAATGTGGAAATAAAAATAGAAATGAATAAATGTATAAATAAATAAAAGAATAAATAAATAAATGTGGAAAAAAATAAATATATACATAAGGAAATAAATGTATAACTAATTATTATTTATTTTTATTGTTTTTGCTTTTATATTATATATATATTTTTTTGTTCTGTTGCTTTTTTACATTTCTTTGTATATTTATTTATGTATTTATTTATTTTTAATTTTGGCAGACTTGGCATTCCATAGTAAATACGGTGAAATGATTATGCCGTCAATACATATATTTCATAAAAACAAGCAGGGCTATAACATAACCCATTAAAAACTCAAAGTGTCTGCTCTATTACAAATAATTTATATTTTAAAATACAGTGTAAATACAGACTAGAAAGGATATTTAAACTTGCTCTGCCCTTACGTCCATGACTCACTGCGTAGTGGCCAGTTTTGGCGTCTTTCCAGCTTTTAACGCCGAATGTGCTCTTACAGATCAACACGTTCTCATGAAATGCGTATCTATAACACGAATTGTATTTATCGTGCGATTTATACGCCAAAATGACTTTTTACGTGCATATGATACGCACTGTCAACTAGGATTAATGGCGTGGGTTACGCGCCAGAATCGCTCTTGAACAAACTATAACACACAGAATTATGCCTAAATGTCCGTTTTGTAGAGTATCCTCATAACTACAGTTTTAAATGAGTTAAATAACGTTTTAAATGAACTTAAAGAGTTGTGAGGAAATGGGACGCGTATGACAGCGCGTCAGATCCGTTCGGTAGCGGCAGATCTTAAAGTCACAGCAGCCAATAATAATAATAATAATAATAATAATAATTTGTTACATTTATATAGCGCTTTTATAGACACTCAAAGCACTTTACATATAGAAGGGGGGAATCTCCTCAACCACCACCAATGTGCAGCATCCACCTGGATGATGCGACGGCAGCCATATTGCGCCAGAACGCGCACCACACGCCAGCTGATTGGTGGAGAGGAGACAGAGTGATGAAGCTAATCAGTATATGGGGATGATTAGGAGGCCATGATGGACAGGGGCCAATGGGCAAATTTAGCCAGGATGCCAGGGTTACACCCCTACTCTTTATCAAAGGACATCCTGGGATTTTTAATGACCACAGAGAGTCAGGACCTCGGTTTAACGTCTCATCCAAAGGACGGTGCTTGTTACAGAATAGTGTCCCCATCACTATACTGGGGTGTTAGGACCCACACAGACCACAGGGTGAGCGCCCCCTGCTGGCCTCACTAACATCTCTACCAGCAGACACCTAGTTTTCCCAGTTGGTCTCCCATCCAGGTACTGACCAGGCTCAGCCCTGCTTAGCTTCAGTGGGAAACCAGTCTCAGGCTACAGGGTGATATGGCTGCTAATGATGTCTGTCATTAATGTTCTGCTCTTGACTAAATAACTTTTTATAGCTTTAATAAGCATTAATCTATATTTAATTCATAATAAGTTTGAAGCCTAATAAATGTTAAAAAGCTTTCAATTACACTGTAATGTTGAAACGCTATAATTAATGTTTAAAATTGGGGGAACATCAGTATCAGTATTAGTATCAGTTAAACTGGCCTTCATTCATAAAAAGATGCCATTGAACAAATATTTTTGTTTTTGTTTTTTCGACATTAATTTGACGATTTACTGTGAAATGATTACATCATAAAATATATTAAAAACGTGTTTTAAACAGAAAAATGTGTGAATAATCTAATTAATTTTTTTTTAAGCGATTGACAGCACTAAAATAAAGTTTACATTAAAAATATATTATGCATACCCACTATCTGTTTACCTTTTGTATTTATTGCATTGCATATCGTATGTTCAGGGATGACAGATTGATAAGCAGACATGCTATTTATGACTGGATGTAACTTTTGATACTTTGTGGTAAAAGTGTCTCTCTTATTGATTTTGTCCTATCAGTGTGGCTCTCCTGAAAAAAAATAGTGAAGACCACTGCTCTACAATATAAGAAAATATATGTGATGTTCTGCATTTGTGTGATGTTTGAAATTTCTTTATGTGATTAAGTGAGATCTCCATTAACTATTTTGTGTCCAAAATAGTAAAACCATGAGCAACAATCAGCTACTGATGGACATTTTATATTATATATTAATATGCATGTTGGTGATATCTGAAATCACTGTATGCTCTCTAGTGGCTCACAAAATAAAGTTTAAAGTTGTTTACCATGTTAAAACAAGCAGAACCTCTGTATGTGCAGTGAAAGTGAATGAATGGTCCAGTGTTTCCCTCTAGTGTCCATTACAGGAACACGATTAAAATTACGTCAGAATATTACGAAATGTTTTTGAGGATTACACAATCATGGAGTACGTGTTAAATGTTTGGACTCTTCCTAACAAGTACCTGTTGGTAAATAAGGTCAAAGAGATTTCTTTTAGGCTAAATCATCGGTATTACCCTGTCAAAATTTAAATAACGTATAGATGTGAATTGTACTTTTTGTGATTCACAATTGTAATCATACAAGAAAACTTTGGCAAGACATTTGCCAGTCCATTGTAAACTATATATAATTATAATTATATATATATATAAACGTTGAGTTTCATTTCAAGGATGTTTTGTTTGGGTTTTTCATTTTATTTGAGAAGCAATATGAACATTTTTATTTTCTTTGCAACTTAATTATTTTGCTTGCATGTAAAACTATGAAAGTTACCCCCAATTTTTCTCACTTTCCAGAAGATCTATATTAAATCCTTATCTACCTCCTATAACAAAAACTGAATGAATGCTCTGGTGTTTTTGTATTTTATTTAATATTATTATTTTATGTTTTGTGGGGATGATTGTTATGTTTATGTGATCTGTTTAATTAATATTTCCATTTTTTTCTCTGAATTCAAATGTGATGTAATGTTTGGCCGTCCCTGAACCCCCAGGCTTATGGTTCTTCACTTTTGTATCCTGTAAGTTAATGTTTAATCATATTTTTCTTACTCATTGAGGTGCTATTGTTGTTTTTTTCCTCCCTTTCCCTTTTATGTTATTGTATTTCAGTGCAGTGCTTTATTTTCTTGCAATATAGGAGTACTAGTTAAACACTGGATTGGCAGGTCGCTTCTTTCCAGTTTACTGGAGATTCAGAACAAATGTGTTGTTTTAAAGAGGAAGCTCTCGTTATGTAGTAAAAATAAAAGCTGCAGGTTATTTGCATAATGAACACACGCAAGTATAGCTTCTTATACAATTGTTAAAATGCATCATGTTATTTTTATGCTAAACTTTTCATGTGAATTACTTTAAAATTCAAGCCATGTATGGGTGAAGACAGCAAAGTACTGCTTATTTTGACAAATTCGACAAGCAATTTATTACTTAAAAAAACATACAGCAAAATTGATTATTCCTTTCCTACATCTTGGTAACTCAGTCACAAAATAAGATGCAAAAGCAAGGCGTCTAAGACAACAAACGTCACGAACAATCCCCAAATTGCCGTTTTATTGAGAATCAAGATGACATCACATCCTTGGTCATGGTGAAGAGAATTATTACTTGGCATTGTGGAAGTTTGCATATATCAGTGAAATCAAACCTGCAGTCTCTGGGATAGACCTTTGGCAACTTTAAACTGTAAACCAAACATAAAAGTTATCAAGAAAAATCAAACGAAAACAAAGGAAAGTTAGCAGTAAAATCACAGAATGAGTCATGCTCCCATGATTCTTAGTCAGCACGGATGCTCTGGAGAAAGAACAAACATCATAAATCCTCAATACAAGCAGAGCTGCTTTTAGATAACATCTTCGTTACTACCTTTTATTAATCTTTTTAAATAAATCAATCTTTTTTTTCCCCCTTAAAAGTACCCATTTTCCATCTTTAATAATGCTTCATTAAATTTCATTTTTTCAGGTGTACATCATCTCGGCCATGTGCGACATCTTCTTGGGGATGTAAAGGTAATATTCCATGTATCCGGAAAGGTCCTCTATTGTGATGTCATCCACGTAGGCGCGGGCCTGTTCGGAACAGGAACGAGGAGAGCTGGAAGTCCCGGTATTACTCCCAACGGAAGTTCTGCTGTTGGGCGAACTGGGCAGCTTTCGCTCACATTCGGAGATCACATCTCGAAGACCGGTGAATGAGTAAACCTCGACCCCCTGCCAACCAGGACACTGGCATTCTCGCTGCCCACACGGGCACTGACCGGCTTCCTGCAACTTGGACAGAGTTTGAAAGTCAGACGGAACAGCATTACCTTCGCCCGCCTCCTGAGATCCCGGCGCACATCCTAAAGCGGGCCTGTTTTCTGGAGCGCTCTCGTCATCCGAGGGCAATCTCGGACTGAGGAGCGATTCCTGACCCTTAGGATAAGGAAGATGGGTTTCATACCCAACGACACCGAATACAGTGGAGCATGGAGCAGAGAACGTGACTTCTTTCTTGACGCCGGTGTCGTCGGGCTCTGGCGGGGTCTTGTGTTTCAGGTGTCCAGGAGGAGGAGACATTTTGCTGCAGTAGGTAAACTTCGGAGGATGAAGGATGGGAGATTTTGATCGTCGTCGTCGCTGGCTTCTCACAACTCCTCTGGATGACTTTCTCGTGCATCTATAGTACAAAACAAAGGTGAAAACATATGTAAGCAATATATGTACGTATATAAGCTGTGCTGTATCGTGAATAAGTCACGGCTGAAGGGCGTTGATAGGCACGACGCAAAGCTTTACAAAACGGTTACCACACAATACAAATTTTAAAGCCAAAAAAATATGCATCAATGCAAGTAAAATCACTAAAAGCCTTCCTTCTGCTGGAAGAAATAGTCCCTGCAATAAACAATAACCGCAATAACCGTAAAAAGCAATAGAAGTTACATTATTACACCATTAGATTTTATAATAAAAAAGGACTGAAACTTGTGAACACGGAACAAGAAGCAACTGACAGATGCTTTGACTAGCACCCATTAACTGTTAAAAAGACAAGATATCACAGCGGACATTTTTTATTATGAACATAGGACTGACCTGAAGGAAAATGCTATATCTAAATGCAGGTAATAAACTCACTCACTCGATATCTCTCTCTCTCTCTCTCTCTCTCTCTCTCACACACACACACACAATACTCTACATAATACAGTAAGCTTCAATGAACAATATCAATGAGCACAAACATGTTTATGTTGCTAAGAGTGGTTACTAAGGGTGTTGTGTAGTGATCCACAGTACCGTTGGGTGAAGCAGAACTTACCGAACATCCAAATCAATGCTGTGTTCAGGGATAAATGCGCTCGCTGTATGAGCGTAGCTACATATGATGGTGTTCTGACCAGCTGAGAACTCATGAAGAGCTTATAAAATGTGTAAAGGAGTCAAAACAGTGTGAGGAATCCCTCCGTCACACACACAAACCAAGATCTGCTGCGAGGAGACGCGGTTCTGACGCCTGTACCGAACTGTGATGGGCAACATCACGACTATGACCAGAAAAAACAGATGTGCTTGAGTATTCTGCCCTTTTTAGGGTCTCATCTTGTGACATCATGTCCTGTTTTTGGTTTGTTTACATGTCTTTGTTCAGTGTTGCGTTCATATATCAGGCGAACCGCACCAGAGTTTGTTTAGAAGCGGAGCGAGACCCATCTTTTCAGCGTCTCGGTCCGCTTGTTTGGTTCGGACGTCAGCGTTCACACTCATTCAAATGAACCGCACTAACAGAGCAATCGCACCAGGGTTCGTTTTAATCCAACCAAACATGCCAAGTGTGAACACACCCTTAGTATAATTGTAAAAACATCCCCTTTCAGGTCGTGTTTCTGCTTTGAAATCTTTACTGATTTTTGAAGTTATTAATATTTCAAGATGAACACTTACTGGAGTGATGCAGCTTAGATTTACTTAATTATACATATATTTTTTTTAAAATCATGTTAAAATGTATCAATTGTCATTGTACTGCATTGCATGTTTTGCGTCTCACAATTAAAACTACAGAGCTTTGGTCATAAAACTAAGATTTAAATACCTTACTAAGATATATTATGGGGAGATATAGAGAGAGTGGATATTTGCATGCTTTTTATGCAAGTAGTTTGTTATACAGTTATAAAAAAAATCTCATTGATTTACATTACAATCTATCAGATTTACGTCTTATATTTTGGCCATATAAATAACATCTGCACCAAATTGCATTTGTATGCTCATTTGAATGTGAGCTCCATATTCTCACTATTTAATACTATATGAGCCATACAAATGCCTGAAGTATCAAATATGGTACATAACATAAGCAAACATTTTTCTTAAGATTTAAAAAAATATATATCATCTAAAGGTTCAATAAATAATCTGACTGACTATTTCATATATCAGGCTTTTCAGGATTAACTAGGGAATCTTAAAGTGGTCCCTACCCAAGCCAGTTATCTTTCGAGGAGGTCATCTTGGGTTTGGCTCCCTCCGGACTGCCTCGAACAACCAATCTGGAAGCCAAAGACTCAGAGACGCGGACTGTGTTTGTGGAACTGGAAAGAAATACATGCAATTACCTGGAGAGTACAAAAACCCTCTCTGCCAAAATAGTGAGTATCCATTTCACTTGAGCTGAAACAAATGAAAAGACCAACAAACCTTTCAGCATCCACACGCAGTTTCTTAAAAGCGGTCTGTAGTGTCTCCTCCTCACACTCCTTTTCTACTTTCTCCACAGCAGCCATAATGTTAGACAGCCTTAAAACTGAAACCAAAACCATAGAGAATAATACAAGTGAGCAGTTATGACAAACCCAAATATTTATAGAAAGTTACTAACTATAGATCTCAATAACTTTTACACCCTATTTTAACATACTGTTACTTTTAACCATTAACAAAGGTTTCAAATAAACCGAAGAACAACTGCAGTGGCTGAAACTTTCAAAACAACATAGACATGTGTGACCCTGGAGCACAAATCCAGTCATAAGTCTCACGGGTATATTTGCGCAAATAGCCAACAATACATTGTATAGGTAAAAATTATTAATTTTTCTTTAATGCCAAAAATCATTAGGATATTAAGTAAAGATCATGTTCCATGAAGATATTTGGTAAATTTCCTACCGTAAATATATCAAAAATATATTATTAGTAGTAATATGCATTGTTAAGGACTTCATATGGACAACTTTAAAGGTGATTTTCTCAATATTTAGATTTTTTTGCACCCTCAGATTCCAGATTTTCAAAATATTGTCCCATCCTAACAAACCATACATCAATGGAAGGCTTATTTATTCAGCTTTCAGATGATGTATACATCTCAAATTTAAAAAAAAACTTTGTTTTGTGGTCCAGGGTCTCATATTGTAATTTGCCCTGAATAAATTATACAGGTTATATAAAACTGTATTATAAAATAGACTTAATTAAATGCATTTTTCAAATACAAACCAACATCTAAAAGTCATATTTTTACCACACTGCAGTAATTGACAAGGTGTGTCTCTCTCATGTTATGAAACGCTGATCACATCACAATTCGCATAATGAAGCTTAGCTTAGCATTGAGTCCAGCAAGGACAATGCTACATTCCGTCAACTTTGCTTGACCAAAATACATCAACAAAAATAATTAACCATCAGAGAAATATACTCACGGCCAAAGGACCCAACCCCGTGCAAAGCCTAGACATATAGGAGCTTGTTTTTCCTGTTATGAGAGTCTGTGTGCTCACAAAGCTAACAAGCTAACGTTCGCCAGTCAGCGTGCAGAAACGATATCTGTGAGAAAACTCGCTTTAAATCGCCCGATAACAGCCTGTCGTCGGGCATAACGTGAGCTAGATACTACGCAAATGTAGTAGCTACTCACAACTATTAGAAGTAATCAATAAAACATACACAATATTCTAGATTCTTCTCCCGCTAGTCTCTTGTTTACACTCAATCACTCAAGAGTGACTCTGCAACAACGCAGATCTCGATGACGTAGTACTCGTACGCACAAACGTCAGCAGATTACGAAAATGCTCATGGAAGCTTCTCGTGTTGTGCCTTTAATTTTTTTTTTTTTGTTAAAGGGATAGTTCACCCAAAAATGAAAATTACCCCATCATTTACTCACCTTCAAGTCATCCTCGGTGTATATGACATTCTTCTTTCAGACGAATACAATAAGAGTTACATTAAAAAATGTAAGCTTTATAATGGCATATAATGGCAGTAATAAAGCTTTATAATGGCAGTAAATGGCTGTTTCTGTTTTGAAGTCCATAAAAGTGCATATATCCATCATGTCACGACAGTTAGCGAAAGTTAGAGATTACAGTTTGTAAAGTTTTAAATATGGATATTTTTCTTACACAAACGCATCGCATCAGAAGGCCTTTATTAACCTCCCTGAGGTTATTATGATGGATGGATGCACTTTTATGGACTTCAAAACAGAAACAGCCATTTACTGCCATTATAAAGCTTGGAAGAGCCAGGACATTTTTTAATATAACTCTGATTGTATTCGTCTGAAAGAAGAATGTCATATACACCCAGGATGACTTGAGGGAGAGTAAATCATGGGGTCATTTTCATTTTTGGGTGAACTATCCCTTTAAAGGATGCAATATAATATATATATATATATATATATATTATTAAATTTCTGGTATAAATGTAATTTTTTTCTGGTATTATTATTTAAAGATATACCTGACCACTAAACCATTTTCTACGCTGCTTTCTCTGCCATTATTGTGTTTCTATAACCCAAATCATCTGCAGTGAACTATTTAAGCAAAGCTGACTGGTGTCCTCTTGTGGTGATCAAGTGAATTGTCTCGGGCCTCCATGTGCGCTCCTTGCAGTTGAGAACAGGGGCCGTTTCAATAAGGAGGTTCAACCAACTCTGAGTTTAACTTGAACTCTGAGTTGACCTACCCTGAGATGGGAAACTCTGAGTTTTGGGTTTCAGAACAGCTGAATTGAGGTAGTTCAATCAACTCTGAGTAGACTGACTCTGAGTTAACTGCGTGCACCACGACTATGAAAAGCCATGATCATTGGAGCTCCGAAATTATGATTCACCATGGCAACAGCACCCAACAAAAAGACATCTGCATACTTCCGGGTCAGTATGTAAGTTTAATTCTTAATTAGTTTAATTAAGTTTAATTTTCATGGTATCCCACAGCCAAAAAAAGAATGTGGCAGCAGCTAAAAATGAAGTATAAAAACATAATTCAATCAGATAAAGCTTTAAGCATAAAAGGTTCATGGGTGTAGGTTTCTTGACTTTATAAACATTTGACATATTAAATAAATATCATTCAGTGTCTGTTTCAATGTGCAACAGCTTTTCCCACATAGTCTAATGCTCTTAATTCACATAATTAAATGTTCTCTCATCCCACCTGTTACATTTCTTAATTAGGGTAATGAAATGAACATTTGACGTCTCAGGCCAGCCAAACACCAGCACCACTGACAGATGAAGAGGAGATGGAAGAAGAATATTAATATTAAAGTTTTTGTAGGAAATAAAGATGACCATAAAATTGTGAATAATTTGTGTTCATTTAACAGCTATATCTCGGACTACACTTCCAATCTGACATCCTTCCATTCCATCCAGTAGGCTAATCCGTTTTCAGAAAGTGTGATGATGGGAATATGCGTGTCATAAATGCATCCAACCACTCGAAATCCTAAAGGAAATTCTAATTATTAGGTTACTTCTAGAGGTTTATCAAGTGAACGTCAGGATCCTGTATAAAAGGACATGCTATTTTTGTCACTTTGACCGTGTCCTCATGATGAAAATATGTGCAATGAATGAATGTACTGCACTGCAAAGAATGCTTTTCTTACTTTGTATTTTTGTCTTGTTGTTTCCAGTCAAAATATCTAAAGATTCTTAAATCAAAATGCATTTTCTGCATAAGAAAAATGACATAATGAAATAAATGTATTATTTTGCAAATGATCTGCCAGTGGGGTAAGAAAAATAATCTGGTTTTCGTTTGCATTAGGATTATTTTTTTTTACCCCACTGGCAGATAATTTTACTTGTTTTAAGTAAAATGTGCTTACTTTGGATTTTAGATTTCATTTATAATTTTTTAGATATTTGTACTGGAAATAATGTAATAATTGTACAAAATACTCAGTAAGAAAATCATTTGTGCAGCGTGAATGAACGAATGAAGACGCTTTAAAAAGGGGGAGGAGACCGAAAGAAACTCTGGGTTTACCAAAGAAAACCTGCTCCTGACCAGGTTAGGTTCACAGAGTAAGTTACCATGGTAACTGACTCTGAGTCTAAATTACAGCTCTTTCAGAAATGGGCTTGACTTACCCTGCTTTCTCGGGTTTGACATACCTCCCATTCTGAAACAGAAAACTCAGAGTTTCCCTCATTTCAGGGTTAACATACTCAGAGTTTTCACTTAACCTCCTTTCTGAAACGGGACCCAGGAAGCCTTGAGTTGTAAAGAAGCTAGACACAAAATGTGTCATAAAGCTAATTTATAGCATGGCTGCCATTGGAAGAACCACTTGTACTACTGTACAAAAACATAACCAGATGCAAAGCACATTAAAGCCAGATCCCTAGGGAATGGAAAAAGTTTGGTGAGCTCTTGTTTACTCTTTTCCACACGTGCACGAGTTTATGTTTGGAGAAAGCCATAGGAAGCCCTAAAACCCCAATGTCTGCTTTTTGACTGCTAAATGGCAGATGTGTGCAGGATTTCACATGCAGACCAAGTGTTGTGGCATTACAAAAGCATTTTATCGTCCACTTTCCTCATCCTTCATGTTGGGGTTTGATCTTGCAGAAAACATCATAATGTCTGAAGGGAAATGAGCCGTGTAATTATACGGCCAGCATGTTCAAGCGTTTAAATTGCAATGCTGGCAAACGCCAGGCAAACTTTTAGGCCCGGCTTCACAGACAGGGTTTAGATTAAGCCATGATTAGGCCTTAGTTTAATTAGGACTGCTTTTATAAACTGCCTTAAAAAGACATCACTGGTGTGCATCTTGAGACAAAACAATGGCACTGACATATTTTAAGATGGTTGGTTTGAGTTAAAACAGCGCAAACATGCATTTTAGTCTGGGACTAGATTTAAGCCTTGTCCGTGAAACCCGGGGGTTAAAGTCATTTATAAATAACACACACACACACACACACACACACACACACACACACACACACACACACACACACACACACACACACACACACACACACACACACACACACACACACACACACACACACACACACACACACACACACACACACACACACACACACAGACAGAGTTACTGGACAACATTTGCTGGACTATAAATATCATACAATTTGATAACAATTTTTTTGTGACTCAGGCAAAGTTTTTAAGTTAGAATGTGGGACTTTCCCATTTACCAGAAAATACACACTGTGTAACAGAAATGTAGGAAAAATGTAATGTCATTGGTAAAATCTTGAATTAATTAAACCTTTAATTTTTTTAATTTATTTATAGCCATTATTTATTAATTTATTTTTAGCCTTTATTTATTTATTCATTCATTTATTTTTAGCCATGATTATTTATGTATTTATCTACAAAAGTCTGAAACTTTAAAATAATTTTTTATGTAAACTTATTTTTTTAGTGTTTATATTATTATTTACCTGCTGTTATTGATAATGCTTCTAATGCGTTGGGACTGTCACACACTCTTTTTTACCACTGCAGATAAAACATCTTGAATATTTGGATTTTGTTGTGGTTAATCAGTGTTGGGTGTAATTAATTACTAAGTAATCTAATTGCTGTAATTTAATGACTTTTCCTTTGTAAAAAGTAAAGTGAGGGATTAATCTCTTAATTTTTTTTTAATTGAATTACAGTTCTGATGTAATTGCATTAATTACTGTATAGACTAGAACAATTCTATATAACACAATAGTGATTTAATGTTAAAATGTATGTTTTTAATGTAACCTTCTCCCTTTACACACTTTGGTCAGTTCAAGAATAATTTATGTAATTGTATATTGTTTATTTGAAAGAATTAAAAGTGGATTTTCGTGTTTATCCTTGTATTGTTCAACTGGTCGAGGTTGTTATTGGATTTAGAAAGTAATTAATATGTTATGCAATACTTTTTAGAGAGAGTAATTAGTACAGTAATCTAATTACACTGTTGAAGATGTAATTAGTAGCTAGTAATTAATTTATTTTTAGAGAAACCCAACAATGTTAATATTAGTGCTAGACTTCGGAAGACCTGGACTGCGATTCTCGCAAGCAGATTGTAGAAACACAGGAGAAACGCAGCCCTTATTGATACAGTTTGATTATATGCTTCCTTGTTGAGTCTGCCATTTATATAATGAGATAATTTAGATTTTGGACAATGTTGCAGTTTCTGTCTGTCGCCTGCAGATGGTGCTGTAGTGCATGTTTGTGCTTGTGAAGAGGAATGTTTAAATAAGGGCGTCCTTTGCAATCTGTCATGTGTTGAAAAGATTATCTGTTCTCTGCAGTAATCAGGAGTGAGGTTCCTCCCGCTCCAAAAAATTCCTCATCTTATTGAATTTTATCCCATATATCACATTACACTGTTAAACACAAACAGGAATTCTGGGCTTCACAATTACAGCTGATGGAGGGCAGTTGATCCTAGCTTGAAAGATTGAAGCCCAAACAGTAGCACTGAAAGCACAGTGATGGGTAATGATGAAGTGTTTACAGGTTATCTGTTTAGTCATTTCCACTAGGCCAGGCAAAGACAAACGCTGCATTGTTGAGCCCTTGAGGTTCTCGGAGCCTTCATTCTAGTCCAAACTCTTGTGAAAACAAACATAAGCTTAATAAACCATCATTTCTCAATTTATAGAAATGTCAAAGCATGGTGCATATTACAGGCCTCTATTCATTAACACAATGGCACCCTTTTCTTCCAGCGCTTTCACTCTGGCGCCCATGTGATGGACTTGCAATGTAGGAGGGATTTTACACAGCTTTCTTTAAAATCATCAAATTTCAGCTCTATCATGAGGTTTTTATGGATGTTGAGGTTGTGTGCTGAACGTAAAGGCTTTCCTGCACACATACTGTGGATCTGGGATTGTTGTGCTGCTTAAAGACTTAAAGGGATAGTTCACCCAAAAATGAATATTCTGTCATTAATTCTTCACCCTCATGTCATTCCAAACCCGTAAGACTTTCATTCATCATCAGAACACAAATGAAGACTTTTATTTAATGAAATCTGAGAGATTTCTGTCTGTTGACAGCTACGCAACTGACACTTTGACGCTTCAGAAAGTTCATAAAGAGAGCGTAAAACTAGTAGTCCAAATTATCAAATTTTCTGAAGAGACTCGATTGCTTTATATGATGAACAGATTGAATTTAGGCTTTTATTCACATATAAACATTGATCAGCGGACATAAACAAAAGCTCAACCGAACCTGCTTGATGCACGAGAACAAACCTCATTGGTTCTTGCGGAAGCTCAAGCATGATGCGTAACACGAGAATGAACCTCATTGGTTCTTGCTGAAGCTCAAACGTGATGCATAACACGAGAATGAACCTAACTGGTTCTTATGGAAGCTCAAACGTGATGCGTAACACGAGAATGAACCTCATTGGTTCTTGAGGAAGCTCAAACGTGATGCGTAACACGAGAATGAACCTCATTGGTTCTTATGGAAGCTCAAACGTGATGCGTAACACACGAGAATGAACCTCATTGGTTCTTGAGGAAGCTCAAACGTGATGCGTAACACGAGAATGAACCTCATTGGTTCTTGCGGAAGCTCAAACGTGATGCGTAACACGAGAATGAACCTCATTGGTTCTTGAGGAAGCTCAAACGTGATGCGTAACACGAGAATGAACCTCATTGGTTCTTACGGAAGCTCAAACGTGATGCGTAACACGAGAATGAACCTCATTGGTTCTTGCGGAAGCTCAAACGTGATGCGTAACACGAGAATGAACCTCACTGGTTCTTATGGAAGCTCAAACGTGATGCGTAACACGAGAATGAACCTCATTGGTTCTTGCGGAAGCTCAAACGTGATGCGTAACACGAGAATGAACCTCACTGGTTCTTATGGAAGCTCAAACATGATGCGTAACACGAGAATGAACCTCATTGGTTCTTACGGAAGCTCAAATGTGCTGCGTAACACGAGAATGAACCTCATTGGTTCTTGCGGAAGCTCAAACATGATGCGTAACACGAGAATGAACCTCATTGGTTCTTACGGAAGCTCAAACGTGATGCGTAACACGAGAATGAACCTCATTGGTTCTTACGGAAGCTCAAACGTGATGCGTAACACGAGAATGAACCTCATTGGTTCTTACGGAAGCTCAAATGTGATGCGTAACACGAGAATGAACCTCATTGGTTCTTGCGGAAGCTCAAACGTGATGCGTAACACGAGAATGAACCTCATTGGTTCTTGCGGAAGCTCAAACGTGATGCGTAACACGAGAATGAACCTCATTGGTTCTTACGGAAGCTCAAATGTGCTGCGTAACACGAGAATGACCTCATTGGTTCTTATGGAAGCTCAAACGTGATGCGTAACACGAGAATGAACCTCATTGGTTCTTACGGAAGCTCAAATGTGCTGCGTAACACGAGAATGACCTCATTGGTTCTTGCGGAAGCTCAAACGTGATGCGTAACACGAGAATGAACCTCACTGGTTCTTATGGAAGCTCAAACATGATGCGTAACACGAGAATGAACCTCATTGGTTCTTACGGAAGCTCAAATGTGCTGCGTAACACGAGAATGACCTCATTGGTTCTTATGGAAGCTCAAACATGATGCGTAACACGAGAATGAACCTCATTGGTTCTTACGGAAGCTCAAATGTGCTGCGTAACACGAGAATGAACCTCATTGGTTCTTACGGAAGCTCAAATGTGCTGCGTAACACGAGAATGAACCTCATTGGTTCTTACGGAAGCTCAAATGTGCTGCGTAACACGAGAATGAACCTCATTGGTTCTTGCGGAAGCTCAAACATGATGCGTAACACGAGAATGAACCTCATTGGTTCTTACGGAAGCTCAAATGTGCTGCGTAACACGAGAATGAACCTCATTGGTTCTTACGGAAGCTCAAATGTGCTGCGTAACACGAGAATGAACCTCATTGGTTCTTATGGAAGCTCAAACGTGATGCGTAACACGAGAATGAACCTCATTGGTTCTTGAGGAAGCTCAAACGTGATGCGTAACACGAGAATGAACCTCATTGGTTCTTGCTGAAGCTCAAACGTGCTGCGTAACACGAGAATGAACCTCATTGGTTCTTGAGGAAGCTCAAACGTGATGCGTAACACGAGAATGAACCTCATTGGTTCTTGAGGAAGCTCAAACGTGATGCGTAACACGAGAATGAACCTCATTGGTTCTTGAGGAAGCTCAAACGTGATGCGTAACATGAGAATGAACCTCATTGGTTCTTACAGAAGCTCAAACGTGATGCGTAATCTGGATCTGTGCTGGTGCTATCTAGTTCCCCCCCCCCTTCATCTTTTTTATTACTTGCGCAAACCCTGGTTTTGTATATAGTTAAGTGGTTTCTCACATGTTAACCATGTTCAGTTCTGCACTAAAAAAGTTATCACAAAAAACGTGATGCGTAACACGAGAATGAAACTCATTGGCTTCAATAAAACAGATGTTGCTAGGTGATTCCTAGGGTATTCTGGGTAGTCTACAGGATTTTTCACCTGTATTAAATCATAATTTTGATTGTTTGTAAAAAATAATAGCACACCTCTTCTTGAATAATATCATTTATTTCCAATGTGCCAAGTTCTCTAATCTTAAGTATGAGGAACCGTATAGTGATGTTTGCTTCAGCGAGCACACCTAATGAAATGAAATTTAACCCCCAGACACTATTTGGCTGGGTTAGTGTGAGGTTTCTGTCTTTTACCTGGCTGTCTGATGATTCCTGCATACCTAAATAAATATGATATATTAAAGACTTTAATTTATAGAATAATTGCTGAGGAAGTTTACAATGAAAACAAAGTAAGATAGAGACTTAACTGCCTTAAATGGACAGTTTCAGTGCAAACGCTCTGCACTAGCTGGAACAATATTCAGTTATATTATTTTTGGCTACTAAGGGGGTATGGGAAATAAACATTAAATGAAAGATTACGTTTTACAAGTACAGTGGGGAGAACAAGTATTTGATACACTGCCGATTTTGCAGGTTTGCCCACTTACAAAGTATGTAGAAGTCTGTAATTTTTATCATAGGTACACTTCAACTGTGAGTGACGGAATCTAAAAAAAATCTAAAATCCAGAAAATCACATTGTATGATTTTTAAGTAATTAATTTGCATTTTATTGCATGACATAAGTATTTGATACATCAGAAAAGCAGAACTTAATATTTGGTACAGAAACCTTTGTTTGCAATTACAGAGATCATACGTTTCCTGTAGTTCTTGACCAGGTTTGCACACACTGCAGCAGGGATTTTGGCCCACTCCTCCATACAGACCTTCTCCAGATCCTTCAGGTTTCGGGGCTGTCACTGGGCAATACGGACTTTCAGCTCCCTCCAAAGATTTTCTATTGGGTTCAGGTCTGGAGACTGGCTAGGCCTCAGGTCGTTGTCATGCTGGAAGACCCAGCCACGACCCATCTTCAATGCTCTTACTGAGGGAAGGAGGTTGTTGGCCAAGATCTGGCGATACATGGCCCCATCCATCCTCCCCTCAATACGGTGCAGTCGTCCTGTCCCCTTTGCAGAAAAGCATCCCCAAAGAATGATGTTTCCACCTCCATGCTTCACGGTTGGGATCGTGTTCTTGGGGTTGTACTCATCCTTCTTCTTCCTCCAAACACGGCGAGTGGAGTTTAGACCAAAAAGCTCTATTTTTGTCTCATCAGACCACATGACCTTCTCCCATTCCTCCTCTGGATCATCCAGATGGTCATTGGCAAACTTCAGACGGGTCTGGACATGCGCTGGCTTGAGCAGGGGGACCTTGCGTGTGCTGCAGGATTTTAATCCATGACGGCGTAGTGTGTTACTAATGGTTTTCTTTGAGACTGTGGTCCCAGCTCTCTTCAGGTCATTGACCAGGTCCTGCCGTGTAGTTCTGGGCTGATCCCTCACCTTCCTCATGATCATTGGTGCCCCACGAGGTGAGATCTTGCATGGTGCCCCAGACCGAGGGAGATTGAGCGTCATCTTGAACTTCTTCCATTTTCTAATAATTGCGCCAACAGTTGTTGCCTTCTCACCAAGCTGCTTGCCTATTGTCCTGTAGCCCATCCCAGCCTTGTGCAGGTCTACAATTTTATCCCTGATGTCCTTACACAGCTCTCTGGTCTTGGCCATTGTGGAGAGGTTGGAGTCTGTTTGATTGAGTGTGTGGACAGGTGTCTTTTATACAGGTAACGAGTTCAAACAGGTGCAGTTAATACAGGTAATGAGTGGAGAACAGGAGGGCTTCTTAAAGAAAAACTAACAGGTCTGTGAGAGCCGGAATTCTTACTGGTTGGTAGGTGATCAAATACTTGTGTCATGCAATAAAATGCAAATTAATTATTTAAAAATCATACAATGTGATTTTCTGTATTTTTGTTTTAGATTCTGTCTCTCACAGTTGAAGTGTACCTATGATAAAAATTACAGACCTCTACATGCTTTGTAAGCAGGAAAACCTGCAAAATCGGCAGTGTATCAAATACTTGTTCTCCCCACTGTATGTTCTGGGCATAATCACAATTCACTTGTGACTCTTTGTGCTTGGTTCCAAAGTGAATAATATTGATGGTCATGCTTTTCAGATAACAGGAATGGGAAAATATTCATTACATATTGTGCACGGTTGGTGGAAAAAGTTACTTGCATTTCTAATTAACCACTTTATTTATTTATTATGTGTGTTATGTATTTTTATGTATTATTATGTGTATATATGTATTCACACTTTGCTGTCAAATTGATTAATTGCATCTAACATAAAAGTTTGTAAATATATATGTGTGTATATAAATACACACACACAACACACACACACACACACACACACATATATATGTGTGTGTGTGTGTATGTATGTATGTGTGTGTATATATTTATATACACATATATTTACAAACTTTTATGTTAGATGCGATTAATCGATTTGACAGCACTAGTATTTAATTCACTATTCTCCATTTTTCTCTTCTGTTTTTTGTCTTGATGTTGTAATGTTGTGTCTGTCCTCTTGTTTGAGCAAAAAGGAAATAATTCATTATTTACTGAAAATCTTTCCCTATGCAATAGCTCTAAAAAAACACACACAAAAAAAAAAAACATTTAAAATGTAGTGCTTGGTGTCACTGACATTAAATCGGGTGTTATGTGTCTGCACCAAGTTTAAATCATACTAGTTATCAAAGTTATATGCTATTATCAAGACAGAAACAATAGTTTATTTTAATACAATAACAAACAAAAAATAAACAATCCTATCTATTTGTATGGGAAATAATAGTGATGCTTGCTTTATGTTTGATGGCTACATTAATCTGTAGTTTGAATAATGGAGTATTTTCTCTATTCTGTGCTAGTGAACAAAGCAGTTGATGTTGGAATGTCCTCCAACCCTTCAAACAAGTGGCTCCTAAGAGCCCACACACCCACGGCTCCTGTGCATGTGAGTGCACGTGCTGGGCTGGGGTGCAAGCAGAAAGGCTTATTGACTCTGAAAGGGAACCTGCTTCCTGAGAGGAAAGAGATTCCCACAGGAATATACATACTGCCGCAAAGAGGAGGAGGTACGAGGAAAGGAGAGCCAGAGGAGATGAGGTTCTGCTCTGGACGTATAGATGTTTCTCCCTTGAAATCTCATTTCGACCCACAGGAAAGGAAAATCACCAATGGCATCTCTAATATCTTGTTTCTTCTAGATAGAGTAGCCCTTACCAGAAATGACCAGACCAAGTCCAGAAAACCAGATAACCCTTTTCCACTATAAAGAACCTTTGTGCAGTGGAAAGGCTCCATGGATGTCAACGGTTCTCATGGAATCATTAATGCCAATAAAGAACCTTTGTTTTCAAGAGTGATTATCTCATTTATGTTTATTTCTCCACAGGAATTTTAGAAGAAAAGACTTCCTTGACACTTAAACGAGATCTCAAAAGAGCCGCCTCTTGTCAACGCCGGTGTTTACACCAGGTGTGCTCTTTAACAAAACTTGGATGCTGAAAAATACTCTCATTCTGCATGAACAAAGCGGTGTTCTTTACAAAGTTCTGAGGTTTCCGCCCACGTTTTTGATCCACTTGGATTTAAGGCATTCTGACAACATGGAACATTTGTGGGATTGCTGTAGGGAGCGATTCTGTTCCGGATGGCGGAAGGATGCAAGGTCAGCTGGTTCCCCTTCAAGTCAGGCATCATTACAGATGTCCTGTGGAGGCAGAAGGGCTTCCTAGAATGGACCATTTCCAGGTTTTCATGCACTCAGAGACTTCATCTCACACTCAGGCTCTGTTTACACCTGGTATTAAGATGCGTTTTGGTCGATCGGATCACAAGGAGATGAGGGAGACATACCCGTTTACACCTGGTGTTTTAATCTGTATCTTTTGTCCTCTTTCAACCACTTCTGTCCTGATTTCTTTGAGGGGAGGGTCTTTTCAGATCTTTCGATCTAATGGACAAAATCAGCTCGTGCAATTTACATACGAACACGCTTATACGATGGGAAAACACACAGAGAGCATCAGCTTTAGTTTCTGCTCTGACAGCCGCAAGACCAGCTGAACGCTGTGTGTGTGTGTTAGAAATCACAAATGTGAGAGAACATTGTGTTTGGTACGTTTTTCCTCTTCAAACCATACTAGGGTCTTCATCCGACAAAGTTTAAATCCTGTCTGGCTAGAGCGCTTCCTGTAATGTTTACGCATTAGGTCAGTAGGCGGAGAGTAGGGGGTCTTTCAGAGGGTGTTCCAGTGCATTTGACCACACGAGCGTTTACACTACGAAAGCAATCCGGTCTAATGTGTTTTCCACTACCTCTGGAAGTGGTCGAAAGTGGACAAGCTTGTTTTAGACCCAGTTTTCACCTGTATTTAGTGTCCACTTGTGATCCGATCGACCAAAACGCATCTTAATACCAAGTGGAAACAGGGCCTTAGAGAGCCATGTGATGTCAAATAAAAGCACTGGATTTAACAAATGTTCACTTTTAATCACATTTTCGCTTTACTAAAGAGCAAGCATTCATTCATTGAATATCCTCTACAAGTCTTTAAAGCATGCACTGAAATCACACCAGGGATGACCTTTTAAGGTTTCTCTAAGTTGTCTCCATCTTGTTGGTCTGGAAAATATGCTTCATTCTTCTAGTCTAGTCATCTTGTCTGTTTGAAAAATCTGGCAAACATCTGGAATCGATCACTACATTTGCTAGGGTGTCATGTCAGACTAAGTAGTATGTTGAACTGCATGTGGGTCATACATACCTGTCATGCCATAAATCAAGATCATAAAGACTGAATGTATCGTACTGAGTTATTCACAGTCAAACACACAAGAGTATAGGGTTCCAACTCGTAGTATGTCCTAGCAGGTACACAAGAATGAGTTATGAATGGCTTAGTTACCTCTTGAGAAAAGTTGACCAATTACCAATGACCAGAGAAAAGTTGACAAATGCAACTACCACTTTGACACTTCAAAAAGTTCATAAAGTCCACATTTTCTGAAGAGACTCCATTGCTTTATATGATGAACAGATTGAATTTAGGCTTTTTGTCACAACTTTTTCATTTTCGAGTGTACTTACCCTTTAAGCCACAAGAGGCTGTGCATTACAGTGATTTTACAGCAGTACAGTGGTAAAATCACTGTAACGCACAGACTTGAGTGGCAACAGTTTGGGGTTTTGTAACACTTTACAATAAGGTTTCATTAGTTAACATAAACTAACAATGAACAATACTTCAACAGCATTTATTAATCTTAGTTGATGTTAATTCTAACATTAACTAATACATTTTTGAGATCAAAAGTTGTATTTGTTAACATTTATTAACATTTATTAATGCACTGTGAACGTTTTACTAATAAATGAGACAGTGTTATTGATTTAAAAAATTTTTTGGAAAGTCTCTTCTGCTCACAAAGGCTGCATTTAATTGATCAAAAATACAGTAAAAACAGTACTATTGCAAAATATTATTACAATTTAAAATAACTGTTTTCTATGTGAATATATTTTAAAACGTAATTTATTCCTGTGATCAAAGCTGAATTTTCAGCATTATTACTCCAGTCTTCAGTGTCACATGATCCTTCAGAAATCATTCTAATATGATGATTTGATGCTCAATAAACATTTATGATTATTATCAATGTTGAAAACAGCTGTGCTGCTTCACATTTTTGTGGAAACCGTGATACTTTTTTCAGGATTCTTTGATGAATAGAAAGTTAAAAAGAACAGCAATTATTTGACAGAAATCTTTTGTAACATTATAAATGTCTTTACAGTCACTTTTGATCTTTTAAAAATATTATTTTATATGTAGTACCTCACTTTAAAAAATACTTCGAAATCAGACTGACTTTCAAGTCTGAACTATCCGTTGTTTTTGTGCAAGGAAGAGGAAACGTAGAGGAAAATTCTATGTTGTCAAACATGGCAAATCCTTCAAAGTATTTATAATAATCCATTTCTTACCACAGCAAAGGATTTGATCTATTCAAAATCTGTCCACTCCACTGTACTCTACCTTGACACACTAATTGGCTCACATTTGGCCCCTGAACACACAAGTCCTTGGGAACAATGAGTACAAACATATTTTTCATACATTTCTCATCTTCTCTGCCCAGGCACCGGCCTCTCAGACCTTAAAGGGCCCTTCTCAGAGCTGTAAATGAGCTGTCAATCACAGGCTAGATCCTTTCACTGATTGGAGCAGAAGGCCAATCGGAGTGGAATGATGGGAGAGTGGTGATATATTAGACAAATGCTCGGCCAAAATAAAGGGACAGAGGTTTCTTTATGCTCAGAGGGAGCAGCATACGTACACGTGCCCGAAGTTTAAGTTTAAGCCACTCTGAGAGTTTAATTTCAAGCAGGAAGCCAAAGCTGAAAGAAATTTCCTTTTTTATGGTATTGAATACTATCCGTCCTGTTACATAAGAGGTGTGAAGAACGGATGCAGATAGAAGAATAGGTCCCTTCATATCTCGTCTCCGAGCAGAATGGATTGATGTGAAAATAAATTCCAGGGGCCCGTTGGCAATGGTGGACACATGATGAAGATTAGCTGATGTGCCAGTCCCTCTCACGCATGTTTGCTTTAGTAATTAGGAGGAGGAAACAAGCCAAAGACCTCTAAGACCCCTAAAAAATGTGCGCAGACAGAGTTTCACACTTTTCAACACAATTTATAGAGTATGCGCTAAGCTTTCATCCTTTGAAGATGATCTTGGATGTGGTAGTGATGCTGTATAATAGCCGCTTTGTGTAAAGATATGTGCAGCGTTATGTAAAAGATATCAGCAGAAGAGTAAGTTGAGATAGAGGACATAACATCAAATGCATAACTGCATTATTAGATACTGTATGAGCAAATTCTGATAATCTAATTACACATAAAATACGGTACTGGTGTCTCTTATAGTTTAAAGGGGCGCAGTCAAACCCGGTGGCTTTATGGCAACTGTGCACGACAGGCAATATGCATTTAAACTGGGTAAATGTAAAAGGATTATGTCTAGATATGAGACTCTTCCTGTTTCCCTTTTTGTCATTGCTTTAATTGCTCACCATGGCAACACTGTTTGAGATCCAATATCCACTCACAATTTAACATCTTCAGTGTCTTGCCGCCATGTTCAGAAAGTTCAGTGTGAATCGTATGAAGAGCCTGATAATTAAAAAACTCCACATTCAAACCAAAATATCTGACATCCTGTTGGTTGGAGCTAATGACTGTAAATTAGAAAGTTGTCCGGCTCGATGAGAACAATATATGTGCCGAGTTTGGTGACTGTAGGTAGAACAACCCCCCCCCCCCCACTTTTGTCAAAAGTTGGCACTACTGAGCCCCTCCACCACACCCGTTTCTAAGGCTTTGCTTATGTCCGACAACTCTGATGTGTGTGTTGAGTTTCATACAATTTCAAGTATGCCAAAAGCCTCAAAAACACCCAAGAATATTATTAAAGTTTGACGTGTTGCCATGGCAACATTATTTAAGATATCAAGAATCCTTTTGCAGGTCTATATCTGCCTTGTCTTGACATTATTCTGAGGAAAATAAGAGGGTGATTTTAAAGGGTTAGTTCACCCAAAAATGAAAATTCTGTCATTAATTACTTACCCTCATGTCGTTCGACACCCGTAAGACCTTTGTTCATCTTCGGAACACAAATTAAGATATTTTTGTTGAAATCCGATGGCTCAGAACGGCCTCCATTGGCAGCAATGACATTTCCTCTCTCAAGACCCATAAAAGGTACTAAAGACGTCGTTAAAAAGTTAGTCTCACTACAGTGGTTCTACAATAATTTTATGAAGCGACGAGAATAGTTTTTGTGCGCAAAAAAAAATCAAAATAACGACTTTATTCAACAAGTTCTTGTCTTCCGTCTGGGCCTCTGACGTGAACTCATGAAGCACCACGACGCATGCGTGAGAATATGACGTAGAGCCGGCGTTCTTTAGCACTTTAGCACCATTTTGAGCACTACGCCAAGACCTAAAGCACAATCAATGTAGAATTCAACAGCTTAGATACGGCGCGTCTTCCTCTGCTTGTAAACAAAGTTCCTCGCTTCCGGGTCATGTGTCAGAACGCCGGCTCTACGTCATATTCTCGCGCATGCGTCGTGGTGCTTCATGAGTTCACGTCAGAGGCCCAGACGGAAGACAAGAACTTGTTGAATAAAGTCGTTATTTTGATTTTTTTTTTTTTTTTTTTTTGCGTACAAAAACTATTCTCGTCGCTTCATAAAATTATTGTAGAACCACTGTAGTGAGATTGACTTTTTAACGACGTCTTTAGTACCTTTTATGGGTCTTGAGAGAGGAAATGTCATTGCTGCCAATGGAGGCCTTTCTGAGCCATTGGATTTCAACAAAAATAATTTGTGTTCCGAAGATGAACAAAGGTCTTACGGGTGTCGAACGACATAAGGGTAAGTAATTAATGACAGAATTTTCATTTTTGGGTGAACTAACCCTTTAAAGCATTTTGAAAGTCACACACTTCCTGCTGCCAGTTGGTGGCACTATGACTTTGACTCACAATAATTGACACATAGCTGAAGTTTCATCAAAATCAGTAAATGTTTAAAGAACTAACAAACTTCCTGTTTCCCTTTTTTCGGCATAAATGTGTTGCCTCGCCATGGCCAAACTGTTTGCGATATCAAAAATCTGCTAGCAATTTAGCATCCTCAATGTACTGACTTCATGCTGACCGAGTTTGGTGGCGTTTGGATGAATCTCCTAGGAGGAGTATATCAAATTCCAGAGCATGCATTTTTTAAACAACCCATAATAGCTGATTTCGTGTTGGGCTGGCATCTGACTATGAGCACGAAAGTTGTTCGGTTTGATGAGATCTATAAGTGTTTAAAGTTTGGTTTGTGTATGTGAAATAGGGTGCGCTACAGAGGCCTTTAAAAATGACCATATAAAAGGGTCCGCTGCAGAGCACCCCCCACCCCCCCCCCCCCCCCCCCCCCCATACCTAGCCCAATGGCTTGGGCCCTAATAAAAAGTTAAAAAAGAATGGCATTTATTTGAAATGGAAATCTTTTGTAAATGTCTTTACTGCCAAGGCATAGAAAACATAAAGGTTTGCTAAAGTGATGCTCCATCATACAGAGAATTTAAGCTTTTGCTGCAACACACTCTGACATAAGCATCCATTGACTGATGAGAAATTCACCGATGTTATGAAGCTAATTAATTGTATTTCAACTGACTTTTCACAGCCTCAATACATGGATCTTGTGCATTCCTAAGTGCCAAACGCTCATCAGATCTGTCTCTAGTGTGTCAGCTCCCTAAAGCTCTATATGTGATTACATGCTGGGAGAGTTTTTCTTGTTAGTGTAAGTGTTAACAAGAGGGTAGAATCTGAACCAGGGCTGGACATAATCTGACAAGAATATTCTCCTTGATTAATCCTTGGTTCAAGGTGTGTGTGTGTTCTCAGCTCTGCATAAATAGGTGAAAGTTCATCCGTGTGAACTCCTGGTGTATGGTGTCTATGAGCGAGTCCGAGTCTGCGGTTCTCTCCGCCGTACCGTTTGCTTGAGAGGGGGCGCTGTGCTCTGGTGTGTAAGTAAATGAGTATGAACTCCTGTAGATCAGCCCGTCCAATCGGATCAGAGATAAGGACACTGTGATTGGTTGTCTCATCCATCTCCACTCGCCACTTAATATAGACACATCAGGAACGACACTCAGCAAAGACCTGGAGGACCTGAGATGGACAAAATATTATATTTACAGTCATATTTACCTCTTTACTTTGATTAAATACCCTTTTTTCCATTGTGCATTTTAAAAAATACATATATTATTTAGGTTTAATTATTTCAGTTTTAGTTTGTATTTCAACTAATATTTAGATTTATTTTATTTCAGCTTTGTTATATATATATATATATATCTTGATTAATCGTTTGTGTTTATATAATATGTGTATATATTTATTATTATATTTATATATATTATATTATTATATATTTTGTGTACACACACACACACACACACACATTTATAATTGAAAAACTATATAATTTATTTATATTTATTCAGTGCAATCACTGTCAAACTTTGACTGAAGTATTAAATGTTTTCCTCCTGTAACTTAAGATGAAGGAAGTTACACCTCACTGATTTGCAGTCATTTCAGTTGCAGATCACCCGCTGACCTTCCTGACACTCCACAACAGCTCTAAGAACCTCCCTACAAGGACCTGAGAGAGACCATCATTCCACTCCAGCCTGCTGAGACAGGAATGTCACACCACGGCATCCCTGGAGCCTTGGCAAGGTGGACACAACTAACTAAATTATTGCACAGGGAAAAGTTTAGTATGAGTAGGGGGCTGGTTTTGTCTCTTGCTATGAACTTGCATGCACCTGTGCTGTATTATTTATTACAATAAATTAAACAGTAATTGCAATTCATAAAATAGATAGTTAATGATTAGATGAGCCATGTTCAAAGCCACTTATATATAAATATCTGCATGCCTGTATCTGCACATCAGTTTATTTCAGTACTAATGTGGCATGTTTCTAAAAAGACACGACGAGCACTTCAGTAGCAAACTTTGCAGGTTTATTCATATCTATATTCTGAGGGGTTTGTGCATATATCATTTGCCTGATTTATATGTTAACTGTATTTTTTGATAAAAAGAGATATCCAAAATCCCCTTTAAAGTACTCTTTAACTCTAATATGTCAACAAAAAGAAACAATATTTTTGAACATCCAACTTTCAGATTTCTGCTCTGGAAATGCATGCAGATTAGGGCAGATTTAATTAGACACTGACTCATTTACATATTTAAACATAACATTTAAGAAAATTGTTTTGCATTACAAGTTATCTTAATGTACTTTCCCCTATCCAAAAAAATGGCTAATGACCTGCAATATTTAGTGAATACTAATGTAATTATTATAAATTGTTTATTGAACACTGTTGTCTTTTATCACTTTGCTGTTGCATTGATTTATACAGCAATAAGCCACTATGGGCAGTGTTTTAAACTGTTTACCATGTTTTACGCACTTAAACACCCCTTTATTGTGATAAACTCACTGTAATCATGACTTCAAGTGGCTTACACTGTTTTGGTACAGTAACTAGCCTCCAACACATAACACATAACTGGGAATAACATGCCTTACCTTCCTTTGCTGTTCGTCCTGAAATCCAAGTGGATATTCGTTTATATTTTTTCTATGAATCTTTGAGTTAACATGTACTAAACACGAGTGGAATTTGCACCGCAGCGCCACCACACCTTGATGCTCATGACAAGAATAGCATGTATAGTTATCTTTATTGAAGAAAATTAGGTTTAAATCGCCGTCATGCATGAATGAATGATATTTTTGCAATTTTACACATAATAATCCACGATGATCACATTACACAAAACTGAAATTGCACGTCAAAGTAACACATTGTCAATATTTTTTGAGACCCCCCAAAATTTCACAAATCACGTTTTTAGGGGAGCCCATGTCTTATTAAGGGGAGCCGAACTCCCCCTAGCTCCCCCGTAGTTCGCACCCTGCAGTGCACCTTTAAATGTGAATAAAAGCCTAAATTCAATCTGTTCATCATATAAAGTGATCGAGTCTCTTCAGAAAATTTGGACTAAACCTCTCAATTCATATGGATTAGTTTTACAATCTCTTTTTTTTCCAACAATTTATGGCATATCATGAAAAAAAAAAAAATTTTTTATTTGAGTCATCACTCACACACTTTTAAGCATTTCTTGTTTGTGGCGACATAAATATTGTATTAAATATCACAGTTTATCACTATACTTATAATTCAGTTACATACAGTATATGAGCTTTTTTTAGATGTACTAGTTGGATCTTTGAGATCCTTCTTGGTTTTTCCACTAGTTGTTGTTTGAGTGTATAGTGTAGCTTACTACTTTTTCAAGCTTGACAGTCGTTTCCCTTTAAATCATGAGTAGCTTGGCAAGCTATAGTTTCAGAGTATCTGCACCAAAAATGAGGGCATTTAATCCAGCTATTTATGATAAATGCTAACCTGAACATGGTCTCTGCCTCCATGTCGCCGAACCAGACCTTTAAGTGTGGACTGAAGTTTTCTCCGTGAAGCTCCAACATGGCCACATGTCCCCCTCCATTTAGCTAAATCACAAAAACCAAGAACCCTTGTTAGCGTTGTTTAGGTAAGTAACCAGATTTTCTTGAACATACAGCTCATATTTACAGCTTGATATTAAGTTACACTCTTAGAAGAAAAGGTTCTATATAGAACTCGTAAACAATTTTAACAACCCTAAGGTTCTACATAGAACCCCAGTGAACCTTTTTTTCCCCGAAGAGTGTAGCATTCAATTTCTCTTGAATTCATCTTTAAAATTGATTGTAAGAGACGAGTGCTTGATTTCTGACCTCTAGTCCATTGATCACAGGTACAGGGCTGATGGTGGTCGGGTGACCGGCGAGACTCTCACTGAAGGTGTATTCAACCACCTCTGTTCCAATGATGGTCCAACAGGATCCGTCATTCAGTAACACCTTATTACTTTCCTTAGGACACGGAGAGGCCTACAAGTTTGGAATCACATGAGGGAAAGTAAATGCATTTTCATTGCGGGGTGAACTATTCTTTTAATGAAATGTATTTAAATGTTATTGCCTGTGTTCACCTGGAACTGTATGATTTTTTCATTGGACAGGCAGAGGTACATGTGGTTGCTGTCTCTGAACTGGAAAGCACATTTATGAAGCTGAGACACGGGCTCATCCATGTCTAGATATGCATGCTGCTTGTTCACCTTACGTATTACCTTCAAAGAAAGAAAACCGCATCAAGTAACTATTCACACAGCTGACCATTTCATTCCATGCATCAACCTTTTCTCATTCTTGCTTCTGAATGTATTTTTTATTTAATTCAGTTTAAAAAGAAATTAAGAAATTGAAATCTTATACCTATGGCTTGTACAGATGCATTTATGGTAGGTTTGAAATATTTAAGTGTTTTTGTAAAAAGCAATTATTCTGTAAAGGAAAAAGAATGAGATTTTTACTTCCAGACCCCTGCTGTTTAGATTTTATATAGTGATGCACATTTTTTTTAATCTTAATGTATCTTCTGCTCACCAAGGATGTATTTTTTTTCAACAAAATACAGTTAAAATATTGTGAAATATTATTATGATTTAAAATAACTGTTTTAATATAATTTAAAATTTTAATTTAATTATATTTAAGATGAATTTTCAGCAGCAACATTTCTCCAGTCTTCAGTCACATGATCCTTCAGAAATCATTTTAATATACTGATTTTGTGCTCAATTATTATCGGTGTTCAGTTATTAATAATGGTTCTTATTTTTATCAATGTTGAAAAACATTTTTGCTGCTTTTGTGGAAACTTTGAATCATTTTTGTCTAGATTATTTGATGAATAGAAAGTAAAAAAAAACTGCATTTATTTGAAATCAGAATCGTTTGTAACAATATAAATGCCTTTATTATTATTTATATATATTATTATTATTTATATATATATATATATATATATATATATAGAAAACTTACCCCAAACCTTTGAATGGTAGTGTATCCATGGTTTTCACAAAAAAAAAAAAAAAATATTATGCAGCACAACTGTTTAACATTGATAATAATAATAAATGTTTCTTGAGCAGCAAATAATCATATTAGAATGATTTCTGAAGGATCATGTGACACTGAAGACTGGAGTAATGATGCTGAAAATTCAGCTTTGATCACAGGAAGAAATTACATTTTAAATTATATTAAAACAGAAAACAGTTCTTTTAAATTGTAATAATATTTCACAATATTACTGTTTTTACTGTATTTTTGATCAAATAAAAACAGCCTTGGTGAGCATTTTGGCTTTCAAAAACATTAAAAAATCGTAATGTGTTCAAAATTTTTGACCGGTAGTGTGTGTGTGTGTGTGTGTGTGTGTACTCTGAATAATAGAGGTTCTTTATTTCCATTCCACAAAAGGTTCTTTATAGTGGGAAAAGGTTCTTTAAAATAATGTGAAGAACATTTTAATAATCTAAAACTGTTCACTGAAAGGTTCTTTGGGGAACCAAAAACGGTTCTCCTATGGCATTGTTGCGAAAAAAAACCCTTTTGGAACCTTTATTTTTAAGAGTATAATTGTATAAAGTCCTCTTCATGTTCTCAGAAATCTGATATGAGCATACCTAAAAATCAACGCCTTCAAAAAATTGCCTTAAAAAAAAAAAAAAAAAAAAATCATCGCCTTCAATCAATCACCTTCTATCATGCACCACTGCACCTGGTCTCCCGCAGCACCTGTGCTGCACAATATGCCTGACTGTTCAAAACTGATCAAAAATCCTGCTGCATGAGGGCTTCAGATACACTCTTGCAAACCAAAACAAACCAGTCAGCAATTTCAAACAACTAAAACAACATTGTGAAGGTCTATTCTGTTTGCTAGTCTGCTAAATGTGGTATTTAAACGTTGTCCTTGGCATTTTGATCAAGTGCTTTATCAGCAAATTGTGACGCAGGTTGGTAGCAGACCAGCTTCCAAAACCACAGGGATGGAAATTTGTGCTGAGCAGTCTTCAGAGACATGGGTGAAAAAATATAGATTAAAAATACACAGAACATGCAGATTCAATTCCACAAGGTTTTTAAAATAAAAATTGCATGGTTAAATGTTGACTTTGATAGCATGCAGTGGAGCACCAAGTATATTACAGTAAGATTTTGTGTACTTTTTGAACACATTAAAAGAAGCATTGTATAACTTAACACTGGCACACTGATTAAAATATCCCATTAAAATTTGCAAGAGCAAATCTTTCAGTTTAAGGTGTGTAATTTCTGTAGCACCTAACAGAATTGTAAAATTAACTAGATTTTTATATTTTCTGACCTTTACAATAGCCATAATTCTAGGGTGTTCTAAGTGGTAGCTATAGGCTTTTGCACTTAAAGTGCCACTGTTATGCTATTTTAAAGGCTCCTAATGTTGTTTTGGAGTCTCATACAACAGGTTTACATGCATCAAAGGTCAAAAAACACTTTAATTTTCTCATAATATACACTGCACATCACCATATTTTTCAGTGATTCTCAAACTCAACGGATGAATCAGTCTCTCCTCTTTTCCGAGAGCTACTCTGCTCTGATTGGTCTATTCTGCTCTGATTGGTCAGACGGCCCAATCAGAGTTGACAGGCCCAGACTGTTGTGATTTGGTCTACTCTGCTCTGATTGGTCTACTCTGCTCTGATTGGTCAGATGGCCCAGTCTGTTGTGATTGGTCTACTCTGCTCTGATTAGCCAGATGGCCCAGTCTGTTGTGATTGGCCAGATGGCCCAGACTGTTGTGATTGGTCTACTCTGCTCTGATTGGCCAGATGGCCCAGTCTGTTGTGATTGGCCAGATGGCCCAGACTGTTGTGATTGGTCTACTCTGCTCTGATTGGCCAGACGGCCCAGTCTTTTGTGATTGGCCAGATGGCCCAGTCTGTTGTGATTTGGTCTACTCTGCTCTGATTGGTCAGACGGCCCAGTCTGTTGTGATTGGTCTACTCTGCTCTGATTGGTCAGACGGCCCAGTCTGTTGTGATTGGTCTACTCTGATCTGATTGGCCAGACGGGCCAGTCTGTTGTGATTGGTCTACTCTGCTCTGATTGGTCAGATGGCCCACTCTGTTGTGATTGGTCTACTCTGCTCTGATTGGCCAGACAGCCCAGACTGTTGTGATTGGTCTACTCTGCTCTGATTGGCCAGACGGCCCACTCTGTTGTGATTGGTCTACTCTGCTCTGATTGGTCAGACGGCCCAGTCTGTTGTGATTGGTCTATTCTGCTCTGATTGGTCAGACGGCCCAGTCTGTTGTGATTGGTCTACTCTGATCTGATTGGCCAGATGGGCCAGTCTGTTGTGATTGGTCTACTCTGCTCTGATTGGTCAGATGGCCCACTCTGTTGTGATTGGTCTACTCTGCTCTGATCGGCCAGACAGCCCAGACTGTTGTGATTGGTCTACTCTGCTCTGATTGGCCAGACGGCCCAGTCTGTTGTGATTGGGCAGATGGCCCAGACTGTTGTGATTGGTCTACTCTGCTCTGATTGGCCAGATGGCCCAGACTGTTGTGATTGGTCTACTCTGCTCTGATTAGCCAGACGGGCCAGTCTGTTGTGGTTGGTCAGATGGCCCAGTCTGTTGTGATTTTGGTCTACTCTGCTCTGATTGGCTCTGACAATCTGCATTAATAGACACAGTTTTAGGTAATAGTGGCCCACAGATGATCAGCAGAAGTATTTCAGTAAGACAGTAATAACGTGAGTTAGCCGGTTAGCCGGAGACCTACACAATATAAAACACAAAACTACGCATTTTGAACACCTGGTAGATAATTTATTCAGTAACTTTAATATTCAACTACATCGAATCTACATTAAACTGACTCAGAAGTGAATAACAACACTATTGCCTTCTGTAGAGCTGCTTATAGCTGAATTGAACTTTGATGACCTTAACACAGTAATTGAACTGACCTGAATCAACACTGAACTGACTCGAGCTGAAGAATGATACTATAGTCTTTTTTTTTAGAGCTGCTTTAAAACAGAATTGAAATTTGTTTGCATCATTGATCATTATTTTCTTGTTTATCGCTGTTTTGAAACAATCTGTATTGTATAAAGTGCTACATAAATAAAGATGACTTGACAATACATGTAATTGAAAGAAAAGCAGTTTTATACTTGCATACCATTGGTGGCAGCGCCACTCCTGAGTCAGTGCATACCAGCTGAACCACACAGCCGTAACAGATGTAGCTGTCACACACGGTGTATTCACTATGAATGGCGTGCATCTCCTCCACTATGAACAGAGTTGAAACAGAGTGAGTATTAGCGCTGTAGGAGGCGAGAGAGAAAATTAGACCTTACTCAGACCAGGATTTGGCCTTGGGTGCTGTACAGGGGTTAAACCAATTTATGCTACATTTATACCAGCTGCTGAACACATGTTGCTGACATTTACAATCTGACCTTTTAGAATTTCTATTCTTTGGGTGAAATGTCGTATTCTGGAAAACTGATTTTACTCTCAAATGCAGCGAGGCACTATACGCGTAGGTGAGAGTTTATTTACACTGGATGTCCAGCATGGAGTTTTGACCAGTTGTTTCTAGACTTGTTTGGGTTTCTTGTGTTTATTTAACTACTGTGGTGAACGGTGAATTAGTCCTTACAACATACAGTGCATACGCATGGGTGAACCTGAGTTAATGGAAATACTTCCGCAAAAGGGTTTTCCCATGTCATTTTACAAGGTGTAGAATAAGTCATTATAATAATAATTAACGACTTTATATACTGACATATTTCAAGTCGCAATGTTAGTCTTTGAGTCATTACGTCACGTCTGTATACATTAAGGAGTCCGGGCTAGTAGGCTATATCGCGTGTGTGGATGCTGCAGGTGGCGGATCGTTTGTGGCCTCTTCTTACAGCAGCTGGAATGTAATTAATCTTGTTGTTTTGATGGCGGCTTGTAAACCAGAAAGTTCAAAAACGACAATCATCGTTGACAACTGGTGCGTTGATAGACAACCCACACATACACCTCAAAACATTCAATTCTTCCGCGCTGAGGAGCGGCGCCAATGCTCAACCCACGTAAAGAAGATGACTCCGCAAATAACTGCAATTTCAGGGTTCAAACAGAGATGGCGACAAAGAGGTAAATCTTACGGACTGCAGCTATAAAAATGGCGGGTGCTGGTGTTTCGTGTGCGTTCGGCCAATCAGTGTACACTTGCCTCACTGTGCTGGGTTAGACACTACTCAGAAGTAGGAGCTAAATTAGTTCCCCCAAAAAGAGTTCCTAGAACTAAAATCGTTCCTATGGTGCCAACACGGCAAAATCCGGGTACTTCCGCCAATAGTTCTAGGAACTATGAAAAGGTTCCTCCGGTGCGAAAGCCCCTATTATTTAACGCCCAATAAAAGCATGTCCAAAACCAGACGAGCTGCTCTTGATATATTGTGTTGGTCACTATGGGAATGATCCGGCTGCGTCTGTGTTCTTTCAGTAGATTACGCGCAGAACTTTCCTCTCCCATCTGTGCTTTTATGGGATTGCGCTCTCATGCTAATTTCCCCTGTTTAGAAAATCTGGCTCTTACAGTTTTATTCAGTTATATGTATGAAGGACTGAGATAAAAGAGAGTAGAGAATAAAAGAGAAAAAGCATTGCATCTCAAACCTAAAGTGACAGTGAATGCCGTCCATTGTCTCGCGCTGGCGACAAAAGCCCCGTCTTCCACCGCCAGGTAACGCGTACTGACCGTCTGTGACCGCAAGCGGTTAAACAATGACACTTTTGAGCCTGAGGAAATACACACTGAAGAAACAAACACACTTTTTATAAAGTTGCAGATTTTTTACAAAAACTAAAACTATGGGCAAACAAAAGAAACACCATAATATTTAAACACTCACTTGTACGCATGTATGCATACACATTCAGACAGCAAGCACAAATGACTGATATACTGTGACTAATGCCAGTCTGTTCTCTTTCTACAACTTTGTCTCATTGTCCGTCTCTCCCACAAGACGGTGAGGAATTCAACGTCACTTGACTGCTGCTCTCAGATGTCAAGCACTTCTTTCTTCTGAGCAAAACCTCTCTGTGGATCCAATAATCAATGTCAATAGCAGATGCCCTCTTAGTGTTTGCTTTAGGATCAAAAGGTTAGAGGTCAAATGTCTGACTTCTGTGGCAATGGCTGCTGGGTGACACTATTTAGCGGCTTGACCCCACAAAGACACTGCAACACACACTTACAGGGGTTACATAACGGCCCTTAGTCAGGGTAGACATCATATTTGATTTGATCCAAATGAGGGATAGATGAACAGTCCATTCAATAGGTTTTGTATCATGATGTCAACTGTTTATCTAACGAAACTAAAAAAATAATAATACTAAAAAAAAATAATAATAATTTGTGAAAAAACATGAGAAATTGTAGGCTGAAATTAGTCATGAAATATAACCTTAAAACTGAATTTGACTGAATGTGTATCGTTTGCGTCAAATTAAATATAGATTTTCAGAACTGCACACAAATACACACATGCACAGACTCACGGTCAGCATTCTTCATGGACTGTCTCTTCTGCGAGGGTTTGGAGATGACTTTAATGAGTCTACTGTTAAACGTGCCGATTTCCTGCCCTCCGCTGTGAAACAGGTGTAGCAGCAGGCGAAAGTGCTTTCGTTTGTCTGTGTCTGAGATATACAAGGTTTTAGCGCAGGCAAACATCTGAAAGAAAGAATCAAATACACACAAATGAGTCAGTTGTTAACATTTACAAAAGTTCAAAAGCTTGTGTTCGAAAGTAAAGGAAGTCTCTTACGCTCGTTAAGGCTGCATTTATTTGATAAAAAATTTGTGAAATATTATAAACTGTTTTTGAATACATTTACTATTTGAATACATTTATTCCTGCGATCAAAGCTGAGTTTTCAGCATCATTACTCCAGTCTTCAGTGAGATCTGAGAACTCAAATAACCATTTGAATAGTTCACCCAAAAATGACAATTCTGTCATTAATTACTCACCTTCATGTCTCATTCATTCTTGGAACACAAATGAAGATTTTTTGATGAAATCTGAGAGATTTCCGTCCCTCCATTGACAGCTACGCAACTACCACTTTGACGATTCAAAAAGTTCATAAAGAGATCATAAAACTAATCCATATGAATTGAGGGGTTTAGTCAAAATTTTCTGAAGAGACTCGATATCTTTATATGATGAACAGATTGAATTTAGGCTTTTATTCACATTTAAACATTGATCAACTCACACATCAGTTGTGGTAAACGGAAGCTCAAGCATGTTCACTTGACGTGCGAGAACCAATGAGGTTCATTCTTGTGTTTTACGCAGCACGTTCGAGCTTCCGCAACAACCAATGAGGGTCATTCTCGTGTTACGCAGCACGTTTGAGCTTTGGCAGGAACCAATGAGGTTCATTCTTGTGTTACACAGCACATTTGAGCTTCAGCAAGAACCAATGAGGTTCATTCTTGTTACGCAGCACGTTTGAGCTTCGGCAGGAACCAATGAGGTTCATTCTTGTGTTACGCAGCACATTTGAGCTTCAGCAAGAACCAATGAGGTTCATTCTTGTGTTACGCAGCACATTTGAGCTTCAGCAAGAACCAATGAGGTTCATTCTTGTGTTACGCAGCACATTTGAGCTTCCTCAAGAACCAATGAGGTTCATTCTTGTGTTACGCAGCACATTTGAGCTTCAGCAAGAACCAATGAGGTTCATTCTTGTGTTACGCAGCACATTTGAGCTTCAGCAAGAACCAATGAGGTTCATTCTTGTGTTACGCAGCACATTTGAGCTTCAGCCAGAACCAATGAGGTTCATTCCCGTGTTACGCAGCACGTTTGAGCTTCAGCAAGAACCAATGAGGTTCATTCTCGTGTTACGCAGCACATTTGAGCTTCAGCAAGAACCAATGAGGTTCATTCTTGTTACGCAGCACGTTTGAGCTTCGGCAGGAACCAATGAGGTTCATTCTTGTGTTACGCAGCACATTTGAGCTTCCTCAAGAACCAATGAGGTTCATTCTTGTGTTACGCAGCACATTTGAGCTTCAGCAAGAACCAATGAGGTTCATTCTTGTGTTACGCAGCACATTTGAGCTTCCTCAAGAACCAATGAGGTTCATTCTTGTGTTACGCAGCACATTTGAGCTTCAGCAAGAACCAATGAGGTTCATTCTTGTGTTACACAGCACATTTGAGCTTCAGCAAGAACCAATGAGGTTCATTCTTGTGTTACGCAGCACATTTGAGCTTCAGCAAGAACCAATGAGGTTCATTCTTGTGTTACGCAGCACATTTGAGCTTCGGCAAGAACCAATGAGGTTCATTCTCGTGTTACGCAGGACGTTTGAGCTTCGGCAAGAACCAATGAGGTTCATTCTTGTGTTATGCAGCACGTTTGAGCTTCGGCAAGAACCAATGAGGTTCATTCTTGTGTTACGCAGCACGTTTGAGCTTCAGCAAGAACCAATGAGGTTCAATCTCGTGTTACGCAGCACGTTTGAGCTTCAGCAAGAACCAATGAGGTTCATTCTTGTGTTACGCAGCATGTTTGAGCTTCAGCAAGAACCAATGAGGTTCATTCTTGTGTTACGCAGCACGTTTGAGCTTCAGCAAGAACCAATGAGGTTCATTCTTGTGTTACGCAGCACGTTTGAGCTTCAGCAAGAACCAATGAGGTTCATTCTTGTGTTACGCAGCACGTTTGAGCTTCAGCAAGAACCAATGAGGTTCATTCTTGTGCGTCAAGCAGGTTTGGTTGTTTGCTGATCAATATTTATATGTGAATAAAAGACTAAATTAAATCTGTTGTTCATATAAAGCGGTCGAGTCTTTTCAGAAAATTTGGACTAAACCGCTCAATTCATATGGATTAGTTTTACGATCTCTTTATGAACTTTTTGAAGCGTCAAAGTGGTAGTTGAGTAGCTGTCTGTAGAGGGACAGAAAGCTCTCAGATTTCATTAAAAATAGATCTTACGGGTTTGGAACGACACACATTTTTTGGATGAACTAACCCTTTAATCTCATTGCTGTCTTGATATTAAAGAGATCTTGTTTGTGATTATTATTTCCTGTGGGAAGGAATAAAGCAGCTAAAAGATCAAGCCCATATTCTTTGTTCATCCCTCCTTACATAAACCTAGTTGTTATCCAGGTAGAATAAACATATGATCCCATCTCCAAATCTCTCTGTACACACAGCAGTCATGTTCTCTCATAAGCCTGACAGACTCTCTCCTCTTTGATCGCTGTGCTTTGGCAATGTCTCACCCTCTTGTCTGTCTGCTCCTCAAAGCTCAGCTTGAAACTGTCTGTCCGTGGATCAGTGGAGCTGTCCAGACCCATGTAACCGAAAAGCCGACAACTGGACTCACCTAGACCTGCTGCTGTGTGAATATAAATGGGAAAATTAGAGTGAATTACAATGGTAATAATGTAGATGTGGCTCACAAGCCACTGACCTTTAAGCTGCTCCTGTCTGAGTTTCCATCCATGTCCAGTGAGGTACACACAAGGAGGGGGACAGAAAAACCTAGCGAGACATGAAGAAAGAGGTGTGCAATAGTTTTACTTTCTGTAAATGATGTTCCTGTGAGTGATAAAAGAACCTGCTGGAGATATGGCTAAAACAACCATTTGGAACATGGTAGATGGTTTCTTGCTAGGCATAATCTGGTACAAGCTGGTTAGTACCACCTTGAACCTGGAACAAATCAGCTTCCATGATCCAAAAAAACTGATATGATGTGATTTGTCCAGCAATTATTTGGTTTAGACATTTTCCCATCAGCTAAACCAGCTGATTTTCAGTGTGTGTGTGTGTGTGTGCGCATGTATATTTCACTTTTTGAAAATATAAATGCACAGATGTAAATAATTTTTACCTTTTCTCATTCCCATAAGACTTCTGGGCAACTTTGGCATGCAAGATGATCACTGATTGGTCAGGTCTGAATTGAAGGTACTGCCTCACTGAATCTCTGGTTACTTTTTGCAACAAGGGGAAATTTTGTTCCTCCCTAGTGATGCACAAAAATATTTCTTTTAAACTGGTAAAAGGATGGTAAATCAAAATGCATCATCTCCAAAGTAAACTATCTGCATTTCTCAAAGATCCTATCATAGAATAGTTCTTTATATTGTGACACAATTTAAATATTGAAAGTAATGTAGAAAGGGGCATTAACAGCCTTTTTGGCTGTCCTTTATATATGTGGTTAGTTCTGCTGAGCTTAACGGGATATTAAAGGGATAGGTCACCCAGAAATGTAATTCTGCCATCATTTACTCACCCTCAAGTTGTTCCAAACCTGTATGAGTTTCTTTCTTTTGTTGAACACAAAAGAAGATATTTTGAAGAATGTTGGTAAACAGTTAAGCATCTTTTATGTTCCACAGAAGAATGAAAGTATCATGGGATTGGAATGACATGAGGGTGAGTAAAGGACAGGTTTTTCATTTTTCAGGTGGACTATTAAGCATTTCTAATGAAGGCCCATAACACCAAGATGTTTTTTTTTTTTAACTTGGATTAATTGTTTTATATGATTTATTGGCAGTTATTTGTTTCTCAATTCGAAATGGTTGTATTTAATTAATATTATTGGTAATCTGTTGCCCTAGTTTTTTAACAGTGCATAATTTTCTGTGAAACCCAATGATATAAATGTGGTATTTCCCAGCAGAATTAAACGCTTTAATTGAAAACTCACATAATTCCCCGCAGGCTTAGGATGTTTCAGTCTGTCTGGGTTTTTATTCAAGGCATTCCCAGGAGGATTCAGGGGTCAAAGGCAATGATGTTATTTTCTACTTTGAGCGCATTAGGAGGATTGAGGTCAAATTTGATCCCTGTGTTTGGCTTTTTTTTTTTAAAAATTACTGCACACTGTTGAAATTTTTTAATTCTGCATTTGACGACAAGTTTCATGCTATTCTTCATCTAAAACTATTTTAACAACATTTTGCTTCTAACTCCTTTATCATCATACTTAAAGGGATAGAAAATTCTGTCACCATTTACTCACCCTCAAGTTGTTCCAAACCTGTATACATTTCTTTTTTCTGTCTTCCATAGTAAAGAAAAAAAATACTATGCAAATCAATGGGGACCAGAAATTCATACAGGTTTGGAACAACTTGAGGGTGAGTAAATGATGACAGAATGTTCATTTTTGGGTAAACTATCCCTTTAAACTATCCCAGTTACAACACACTTTCCCTTTATGCACTCTAAGATCTTAAGAAGTTATTTGTCGACTACCCTAATACAGACGCTATTAATATTTCATAGAAAGCCTATAAAGAACATATCATCACTGTAAACGAAATTCAGACTGATAAAGTCAGCTCTGTGTTCACTAATGGCACTTCAGGAGCTCGTGCATCAGTCGTGGACTAAAGCAGAACCGCAAGGAATTTCTGAAGGCTCACTAAAAGAAAGCGTTAATGTTCTCTCTCCTGCAGCAACCCCCCAAAGAAATCCTGCCTGCTCTTCCCATTTCGGACGGGGGTGGGATCTACATTTTAAACGTGCTGTGTAGATTTAATACCTGGCCAATGTCCTGACTGTTCACTCTATCCCTGAATAATCGCCTGGAGAGGTTACTACTCACCTTGAGGAACTGTTTGACTCTTTTAATAGGCTTCTTGAAACACTTCAGCGTCGTATTTTTTGGATACCATTGCCCACAGGAGAGTTTGTACCTGTGTCATTACCTGAGGTGAGTGAAGCAGGCTTCTGATGTGTACAGGTGAGAGGCTTCTGTAGAGTCCAATATGGCCAATCCTGGAGAATTCAAAATATAGTTTCTTGTGTTTTAATAGTTTTATTGAGTTGTAAATAGAGTTTGTTTAACGAACTGGAGAGTGACCTTCTAAAAAAATACATATATAATATTAATATTATTTCGGAACAAAATGTTTTAAATAGCAGTTGTGAAATGGTTAAACGTATTGAATGTGAGCAACATGGTAAATGTGCTTAGCCGAGCAATATTTTCGCGCTATTTTTTTAAACGATGTCTAAACGTCTCCTGTAATTTTCCCTGAGGAAAAATATTTTTTTTAATTAATTAAATAATAATAAAAAATACTGCAATTTAAATATATCAATGTTTATAATATAATATTATAAAATGTAGGCAAGTTTTGAGAATGATGACGTACTTGTGGAAATAAATAAATGTCTGTCGCGATATTTAATTAAAAATACACTTGATTTATTTAATAAATAATATCTATGTGTGTTCTTAAATGTTATATGACCCATTTTCAAGATGATAGCAATGTTATGGTCGCATATCGTGCTACTTTTATACCCGCGAAAAGTGCATTTGTTTAAAATAGCATATTAACATAATATTCATACTATTTCTGCATTAGTATGCTGTGTGTGCACAGTATGTAATTGTTCTGTATCCATTAAATATCACAGTGTGTCTCCCACAATGCCTCAAGTTGAATATAAATTGCAACATTTATTTAATTATTGATTGATTGATTGATTGATGGCCTGAATAGTTTAATTAAATATGCAACATCATGAGGTTATATGACAAGGTTATATGACTAATGTTTGAAACTTTTATTCTTGCATATTTTATAACTAACTGTGACAGTAATAGTACACTACTCCATTCTGAACACAGCAAAGAGCTGAACGAATCTGAACATAGATCAGTAACAGACTGGCTGTGTTTTAAAACCTAGTGAGCTGCCAACCTAAACAGCATTTCCACAATGCTGTCTAGGTAGGCAGCTCACTAGGTTTTGGGACACACCAGTGTTACATGCTTTAGGTGCACAGTGGTTGGCTGGAGGTGAAACCGCTATTAGTAGCAAAGCCTCACATCTGCTTTCAATCCTACTTTAACAAGAAGCTGCTGTTAGTTAATCTGACTGTGCTCTGAAGCTGTCAGTCAATCTGCTTCGAAAGAAACCACACTTGCCATTTTCCTCCGTTCGCCCTCCTCCTCTAATACTCCTGTCTTCTCTCTCACTACCTCACACTGGGTTTTTCTTTGGTCTGTCTGAGAGAAATGTTTACACTGCGAGGCTTTAACCCATGAAGATCCCTTTGGGCTAGAGCTGGGATCTGGGAAGCTTAAACAGTCTTCCAAAATATACTCAGCACACTGGAAGAAATGTGCTGTCACTCTTCTTTTTTATTACTGCCTGTCACCTTTTCTCACTCCTCTATGTTACTCTGAGACACTGTCAATCTCTGGACTTTTTTTTCTGCTAAATTTTAATTTTTACCCCTGAGTCAAAACTTATACTTTGCTTAAAGATTATATTGGTACCATTGGTACCAAGATTAAGATTTAAGATTAAGAACATTTCCCCCCACCATTTCTCATGAATGTATATTAATAATAAATGCTGTGTTATTTAAACTGTAAAGCAGAAAATGTAGTATTTGTTGTACTGCCTTTAATTTATACTGATATATGATTTATGCTGAGAATCAATATTTATTTATTTTAATTAGTGCTGTCAAATCGATTAATGGCGATTAATCGCATCTAACATAAAAGTTTGTGTTTATATATGTGTGTGTACACACAGATAGATATATATCTATATCTATATATATATATATATATATATAAATAATCACGATTAATCGCATCTATTGCATATATATATATATATATATACATGTATATAATGTACACATTACACACATGTATATATATACACGAAGACGCACACACACAGACACACACACACATATATATATATATATATAAAATGAAGAGCGTTTCAACTTGGACACATTTTGGATATATACACATATATACACAAACTTTTATGTTAGATGCGGTTAATCGCGATTAATTGATCAACATTTAATGCTTTACATTAATGAGAATTTGGGGATTTTTTAAAATTATTTTTATTTATTTTTAATAATAATAAATATAATATAAATAAAAATATTGTTTTATTTATTTTTTTAGTAATTGTCAGGAAAATTATGGCAAATATAAATGTTAAATAAATGCCCACCATTGTTAACATGGTTCTCTTTTATATTTTTTTATTGTTAATCAATAAATACAAATATTATATAATAAATATGATATAATATAAATAAAAATAAAATGTAGGAATTTATTTCACTTAAAAGAATGCCCACCATTGTTAACATGCATGTCTCTCTTTTATTATTTTTATATATTTTTAATCAATAAATACAAATATAACATAATAATTTATCTTTTATTTATATTAGATAATATTTAATTTCTTTTGCTTAAAACAATGCCCATCATTGCTAACATATTTCTCAATACTGACCTGTTTCTCTGTCTCCTTTCCTTTGGTTCTGCATGACGCTCAGGTGAACATCAGCCGCTTTGAAATCTTCATAAAGTCCTGTACAGAACCAGACACGCCACTGCTGTTCATGCTACCTGGTTTTACTTTATTCTCTCCTTTCGCAATGTGACGACAGTATAACTGTCAGAGCTCGGTTGTAAGAAGACTTCTCCATCTCCAATTCCAATAACCGTGTTATCAGCCTCATAGAGGTATTTGTAAATCTATATGCATGTTTGCTTTCAGAGATAGTCACCTGTACTCAGGTGCTGAATTCTCACGCCTCCCTCCACGTGGCAAGCAGTTACTGATACAAGTCAACACCAAATGAGGCGCAAAGTCCAGAAATAAATGTGGGTGATATTTATTGCCAATTATGTTGTGGGGAGAAAACATGGACACCAAACATCTGGTTTTTAAGTTACTACCAACAAGCAAACAGGAATCATAGTTGAAAAGGATAAGTGATTTTACACAACTTGGTAGTCACATGAAATTTGCATTATTTCCAGATGCATGGCCTGAAATTGTGAAATATGGGGGGTATGTGTTCATTAAATCTGCAAATCGTTTACAAGGGCCTGCATGTTCTTCAAAGCCGGTTTAATGGAAACAAGTGCAAAGTCAAATAACAGCACCTCTTTATATGTCTGCTAGATGTTGTGCATAATGTAGGGTCATGGGCTGCCATCCAAAAGCCAGTAATGGTGTTATATTCTCAGTAAACATTAAACAGCCACTTTAATCTTCTGAATTTATTGGCTGTCTGCCAGTATGATGTGTGTGACTGACCATACAGTGCTGAAATAATCAAAGCTGAGTTAAGGGCCTCCGCAGCTCGTGCGCACACACTCAAAGCCTAATGTACACATATAGCACAGAAGGCTTCATTGTATTAGCACACAGGGGACTGAAGTCTACCTGGATGCCACTGAAACCGACATTGTCTTTATCAAGGCTTAGAGAAACCACAAACCAGCACTGGTCATAGAGGCCACTCCAAATTAAGATTTCTCTCATTTCACGCTGAGGGTAGTATATAGGGATGCATGTGCAATATCTTTTCCCGTCTTTGTCTTTAAATTTGAAAGGGGTGAATACACCCTAAAAGAAAAATTCAGTCATTATTTACTCACCCTCATGGTATTTCAAATTTGTATGATTTTTATTTACCAAAAATGACAATAAAGCAGTGTATATTTTTCTGGCACTAATGTTAACAAATGAGAGCGTTTACATCAGAAGCTACTATTCAAATGTTTGAGGTCGGTAATTTAAAAAATTAGAAATTCGTTTTTTAAAAAGAAGTCTCTTCTGCTCACCAAGGCTGCATTTTTTAAATTAAAAATACAGTAAAAACTGTAATATTGTGAAATAATTTTACGATCTGAAATAGTTGTTTTCTGTTTGAATGTATTTTAAAATATAATTTATTCCTGTGATGCAAAGCTGAATTTTCAGCATCATTACTCCAGTCTTCAGTGTCACATGATCCTTCAGAAATCAGTTGTGTCTCTTAATATTTTTGTGGAAAATGTTTTATATATTTACAAGATTCTTTAATGAATAGAAAGAAAAAACTTTCGGTAACACTTTAGTTTAGGGTTCAATTCTCACTATTAAGATAATTGCTTATTAGCATGCATATTACTAGGATATTGGCTGTTTATTAGTACTTATAAAGCACATATTAATGCCTTTTTCTGCATCACCATATTCTACATCCCTTAATCCTACCCAATACCTAAACTTAACTACCTTACTAACTATTAATAAGCAGTAGGGGTGTAACGGTACACAAAACTGACAGTTCGGTGCGTATCTCGGTTTTGAAGTCACGGTTCGGTACGGGTTCGGTACAGCAGGGGAGAGAAAACTAAATAAAAAATTGCTTTTTTTTTTATTAAACCGTGGTTTACTGAACAAATTGTGTCTGTCCTTGAATGAATTCAATTAGAACTAAAAGTTTCTTAACGATAAAAAAAATGATCTCTGCTAATGCTGTAAAGTGTAAACTATATAGGGAGCCCTTACTTGCACATTACTATAATATAACAACAGAGCCCAAATTAGCCTAAATTCAGTTGCTATTTATTTTTAGATATAATCAACACTCAAATAACACATTGTATGCAAACTTGTAAACTTCACATTAGGCAGTTTTTGCATTAACTTCTAAATCTAATTATAAAATTATGTTTTTACTCCAATTCGTTGTTGAAATATAATCATTCATACACAGTGTCTGTCATTTTCATGACAGATTTATTTAAACATACATTAAATAATCAAGACATTTTAACAGGTTAAGTAGAATATAATGAATATATAGGCTAATATAGTGCATATAATTAGTGAAAGAGTTGATTTCTCTAGTGAACTAACAGCTGTGGACACTGAATGACTTCTGAGGTAAATGTGATGCTACGTGACATTGTTTACAAGCTGTTTTATTGACGTCTTTTCACCGTGGAAACACTGATTGAGCGATTACACGACATATAATACGTTTCAGTAAGTTGTAATGTATCCTCAACATACCTTCAGATGTTGATTCATGTTTATTCTTTGACTAGGAAGAGATGATCGCGTTCACTCGCACGCCGCACTGATGCACCAATACAGTGATCAGTCACGTCACATTTATCAGTTGAATTTCGTGATAAAATGGACAGAATACTTAATATGTTCGTGTGGGAACTCAGACTGAAGTATGTTCCCCGCGTAAAACAAGCCTACTGTTAACTGTTAAAGATTGCATTCAGTACCGTTCGGTACACACCTGCACCGTACCGGAAGTCCTGTACCGAAGCGGTTCGGTAGGAATACGTGTACCATTACACCCCTAATAAGCAGTAAATTAGGAGTTTATTGAGGCAAAAGTCATAGTTAATAGTGAATATGTGTTCCCCTTACTAAAGTGTTACCAAACTTTATATTTTATCTATTTCGTTTGTAACAATATACATGTTTTTACTGTCACTTTTGATCAGTTTAAAGTGTCCTTCTGAGAAAAAAGGTAGCACTTTATTTTACAGTTCCACACTATGTACTTATTATTGTAATTACAATAACTGGTTTATAACTAGGTACTAACACTGAACCTACCCCTTAACCTAACCTTAAAGGATTAGTTCACTTTCAAATAAACTTTTGCTGATAATTTACTCACCCCCATGTCATCCAAGATGTCCATGTCTTTCTTTCTTCAGTCGAAAAGAAATTAAGGTTTTTGATGAAAACGTTCCAGGATTTTTCTCCATATAATGGACTTCAATGGGCACCAAACGGTTCAAGGTCCAAATGACAGTTTCAGTGCAGCTTCAAAGGGCTTTAAACGATACCAGACGATACCAGACGATGAATAAGGGTCTTATCTAGCGAAACGATTGGTCATATATATAAAAAAAAAAAAAGTTTAAGTTTTATAAGCACAAATGCTTGCCTTGCTCTGTTCTGTGATGCGCGTTCGTGACGTCACGTAATACGCAATTACGTTGAAAAGGTCACGCTTGACGTGATAAACATTCACACGTTATGAAACGTCAATGCATCTAATATAGTAAAAAAACATACATACCTCTGTTTGCTGTAAAAACGTATTGGGCACAGCCGACGCTTTCAGAAAACGGCAATCTTCTTGCTGGGAGGGTTTGAAATCATCGTCGAAAAAATGATCACTGCACACTCTCTTACATATTAGAGCATGTTCGGGTGTGTTGATATCCAAGTGCAGCGCGAGCAACCACAGTTTCAATTTCTCAGGATTGTGTATAGGAAATCTATGAAAAGTCACAAATTTCTGTCCTGACGAAAATTTTCTTTTAGGCTTTCTAATATTAAAACACCCAGGATACGCACACAAAATGGGCATTTTAAACGATAAACTGACACAAAGACATTTGAATATGTGTCTATGGTCCTCGTTCCGCACATTGGTAAACACTGACTCGGTACTTCCGCATACGTCAAGCTTGACCTTTTCAACGTAATTGCGTATTATGTGACGTCATGAACAGGCAGCAAGGCAAGCATTTGTGCTTATAAAACTTAAACTTTTTTTTTTTTTTTTTAAATGACCGATCGTTTTGCTAGATAAGACCCTTATTCATCGTCTGGTATCGTTTAAAGCCCTTTGACGCTCCACTGAAACTGTCATTTGGACCTTGAACTGTTTGGTGCCCATTGAAGTCCATTATATGGAGAAAAATCCTGGAATGTTTTCATCAAAAACCTTAATTTCTTTTCGACTGAAGAAAGAAAGACATGGACATCTTGGATGACATGGGGGTGAGTAAATTATCAGCAAAAGTTTATTTAAAAGTGAACTAATCCTTTAACCCATCTAGTTACCTTATATTACCAGTAACTACACATACTGTAAAATAAAGTGTAACCAAAAAAAAAGCTTACTTACCTCAAACTTTTGAACAGTAGTGTATGGCCTTAGAATGAAATTTGAGAGCTATGGCAAAGATTATTAGCAAATAAAAGCTTAAATTTGTGTATGTTCCTCTCATAAAGCTTTCATATGGTTTCAAAAAATTGCAAATAAATTTGCAATATAGTGCACATGTCGTATGGACAACTTTTATGGTACTTTTGTGGTGTGGAATGATATACAGTGGGGAGAACAAGTATTTGATACACTGCCGATTTTGCAGGTTTGCCCACTTACAAAGCATGTAGAAGTCTGTAATTTTTATCATAGGTACACTTCAACTGTGAGTGACGGAATCTAAAACAAAAATCCAGAAAATCACATTGTATGATTTTTAAGTAATTAATTTGCATTTTATTGCATGACATAAGTATTTGATACATCAGAAAAGCAGAACTTAATATTTGGTACAGAAACCTTTGTTTGCAATTACAGAGATCATACGTTTCCTGTAGTTCTTGACCAGGTTTGCACACACTGCAGCAGGGATTTTGGCCCACTCCTCCATACAGACCTTCTCCAGATCCTTCAGGTTTCGGGGCTGTCGCTGGGCAATATGGACTTTCAGCTCCCTCCAAAGATTTTCTATTGGGTTCAGGTCTGGAGACTGGCTAGGCCACTCCAGGACCTTGAGATGCTTCTTACGGAGCCACTCCTTAGTTGCCCTGGCTGTGTGTTTCGGGTCATTGTCATGCTGGAAGACCCAGCCACGACCCATCTTCAATGCTCTTACTGAGGGAAGGAGGTTGTTGGCCAAAATCTCGCGATACATGGTCCCATCCATCCTCAATACGCTGCAGTCGTCCTGTCCCGTTTGCAGAAAAGCATCCCCAAAGAATGATGTTTCCACCTCTATGCTTCACGGTTGGGATGGTGTTCTTGGGGTTGTACTCATCCTTCTTCTTCCTCCAAACACGGCGAGTGGAGTTAAGACCAAAAAGCTCTATTTTTGTCTAATCAGACCACATGACCTTCTCCCATTCCTCCTCTGGATCATCCAGATGGTCATTGGCAAACTTCAGACGGGCCTGGACATGCGCTGGCTTGAGCAGGGGGACTTGCGTGCGCTGCAGGATTTTAATCCATGACGGCGTAGTGTGTTACTAATGGTTTTCTTTGAGACTGTGGTCCCAGCTCTCTTCAGGTCATTGACCAGGTCCTGCCGTGTAGTTCTGGGCTGATCCCTCACCTTCCTCATGATCATTGATGCCCCACGAGGTGAGATCTTGCATGGTGCCCCAGACCGAGGGAGATTGACCGTCATCTTGAACTTCTTCCATTTTCTAATAATTGTGCCAACAGTTGTTGCCTTCTCACCAAGCTGCTTGCCTATTGTCCTGTAGCCCATCCCAGCCTTGTGCAGGTCTACAATTTTATCCCTGATGTCCTTACACAGCTTTCTGGTTGTTGGCCATTGTGGAGAGGTTGGAGTCTGTTTGATTGAGTGTGTGGACAGGTGTCTTTTATACAGGTAACGAGTTCAAACAGGTGCAGTTAATACAGGTAATGAGTGGAGAACAGGAGGGCTTCTTAAAGAAAAACTAACAGGTCTGTGAGAGCCAGAATTCTTACTGGTTGGTAGGTGATCAAATACTTATGTCATGCAATAAAATGCAAATTAATTATTTAAAAATCATACAATGTGATTTTCTGTATTTTTGTTTTAGATTCCATCTCTCACAGTTGAAGAGTACCTATGATAAAAATTACAGACCTCTACATGCTTTGTAAGTGGGCAAACCTGCAAAATTGGCAGTGTATCAAATACTTGTTCTCCCCACTGTAGCTAAGTTTATACTAATAAAAATGTTCACATTGAGGTTACATGAAACTTTTAAGTTAAATGTATGAATTAGTGTACTCAAACATTTCAAGTTAAGAACAATCTGCCAGTTCTGCTTACTTAAACTTTGAATTTCCTAGCTTAAAAATCTTATTCGGGTTTACAGTGCATGAGGGCCGGTAAGTGATGACCGAATTTTAATTTTTGGATTATTTCTGTAAGCATATCAGCTTCAACTCTGCAAATTATACTGAAAATCCTGTTTTTAATTGAATGGATATGAATGCAGCACAGCAGAATCTGTCTGGCTGTTTATCTGCTGGGTTCAAAGACAGTAAAATTCATGCCAAACCATGACACACTCCACCATTGTGTGTCCCTCTGATAGTGATAACCCTTATCAGGCCCTTGGAGAGGCAAATTTCTTTTAAAGTCAAAGTGACTGACAGCATGCCATTTACAGCGGCAATGTCCCAGACGCAGTTATTTTCCAGCAATTACTTCACACACCGTTTGAACTCGGAGCCTGTGTTGATGTAATCGGCCCAAAAGTCTATTAACTCTTCCATGTTAACGGCCTGTTTAGAAGTGCTGCTGTGGACCATCTGTTTGGTGTCGCCGCTCAGACTGGAATGTATGGCTTCCTTTTAAAGCACAGATTTCCCTTGACCTGCAATTTTTCAGTTTCTTTCTCTTCTCCACCTACAGCCAGTGGGATTCTTACGGCGAGATTGGGCCTTTGTCTACGAAACATGACACGTATGTTGGTGTATGTTGGTGTGCTAATAGCCATAATGGCTGCGACAGAAGCAAGGCCTAAATCAGGTTGGTTAAACCGCCGTTATAACACTAATAACTCAATCTTGACAGGAACGGTTGTAGACACTACCTCAGAGTCTATTGATTACACTAAGCATTTAGTGGTTGCACCAGTTGTGTTGGTGTTGGCAAATCAGATGGCCATTGTAGATCTCAAATGCTTCAGGAGCCAGATTTCACATGCAAAGCTAAACCAAAATGTATTATATTAACATGAACTGCATTGGCTCAATATGCAAAATGATTAATGTGAGGTTAGGCTGAAAAAAGTAAAATGGAATTTATAATATTGTTTTATAATATTACATTTATAATATTTGAGTGCCTCTTGAATTTCGATGGTTTCATGCTCTTGGCAGCCATTAATTCACCACAGAAAGCATGTGTATCCTTGCTTTAATGGTGAACCTTTGTTCAATATATTCTAGATAATTTTTTTCCTGGTTACCAAGGAACAGGTCAACCAATTTGGACCCAAATGGAGTTTGATTAGACAACATTTAATGTCAACAACAAAAGATAATGGAAAGCGTTTTCTCCCTTTTAAAAATGATTACAAAAGTCAATAGCCGCGTTTCCACTGTCGGGCCAAAAGCGTGCGTGCCAGGGCCAGTCGCGTTTCCACTTCCGGGGCTTTTATCATGCTCGTTCTGCGATCTCGCTAGTTTCCAGAATTTCTTTCTGATTAGTTTTCTGATCAAACTTCCATTAGTTGGTGAAATGATGGTTTGTGTGCCATTGTTCCAGATAGGCGTGTTACAGGTGGGTTTTAGTGAAGCGCTGCGGAGATTCTTGTTCAATGGTGGAAACGCAGCGTCAGTTTTGGGCTCTGTGCTACAGGTCCAATGCTATTAGCCCAGCGCGGCCCGGCCCGACCCGACAATGGAAAAGTGGCTAATAAAACCAGTTTGGTGTTCCTTAAAGAATCTTTCAGTGATCAGTTCTTAAAAGAACCATTTTTTTCTTAGTGTCCAGATTACTTTAGTAATCTATTGAACCTTTTTCCACTATAAAGAACCTTTTGTTCACTGGAAAGGTTCTATGGATGTTGAACGTTCTTTATGGAACCATCAATGCCAATAAAGAATCTTTGTACTTGTTTTCTCATAGTTTTCAACTGTGTTAATATTGTCATTGTGTTGGTTTTAATTCTATTTTCCAACATTTTACAGCTGAACCAAAGTGTAAATCTGGCCCGGTTGACCTTGTGTTCATCATCGACGGCTCCCGGAGTGTTCGCCCCCATGAGTTTGAAACTATGCGCAAGTTCATGATTGACATCATCCATGAGCTGGACATTGGCCTGGAATCTACAAGAGTTGGTGTGGTCCAATACTCCAGCCAGGTCCAGAACGTCTTCTCCCTCAAAGCCTTCAGCAAGCCAGCGCAGATGGTCAAAGCTATCAACGAGATCATTCCATTGGCTCAGGGCACTATGACCGGCCTGGCCATCCGTTATGCCATGAATGTTGCCTTCTCCTCCGAGGAAGGTGCCCGTCCTAACGTTCCCCATGTAGCTGTTATCGTGACGGACGGTCGCCCTCAGGACCGCGTGGCCGAAGTGGCGGCTGCTGCGAGAGAGTCTGGGATTGAGATCTACGCCATTGGTGTCGCCAGGGCCGATATGACGTCACTGCGAGCAATGGCATCACCACCGTTTGAGGATCACGTGTTCCTTGTGGAGAGCTTTGACCTTATTCACCAGTTTGGGCTTCAGTTCCAAGACAAGCTTTGTGGTAAAGTGTTCCTCCATGTGATATATGCTCAAGAACCTCAGTAAATGAATTGAGGTTTTCCTGAGCAATAACAAAAGATATACAGTATTGTTTGAAAGTTTGGGGTTGGTAAGATTTTTTAAGGCCCACTGAAGTGCCTTGAAACGTGCAGCATTATTCAATGCGTTGACGTAATTTCCACTGAAACAGGAAGACAGGGCGGGACATATCGAACAGCTCCGCCCCTTTATGAAATAGCCAATAGCATTTAGTTTATATCAGAGCTCGGCAAAAGCCATTGAGCTTGGTAAAGCCGAAGTTTCCTCCTAATCTCTAACCGTTTTCCTCCTAATCTCCTCCAAATCGCTTTAAAATATCATTCTGTGCAGAATTCAAACGGGTGTAATATGTTTTCTGGTCTTTGTCGACTCGATCACATGATCCGCTCTGGGCTATTGTGTCTCTGGACTGGAGCTGCGGCGGTTCATGTGACACTAACGTGAAACCAGACTTCATTTGCCCCAATGGAAAGCATATTTACACTGTCTGAATCGTTTCCTATCCCCTATACTGTATAGTGCACTGTCTGAATCGTTCCCTATCCCCTATGCTGTATAGTGCACTGTCTGGATCGTTCCCTATCCCCTATACTGTATAGTGCACTGTCTGAATCGTTCCCTATCCCCTATATAGTGCACTGTCTGAATCGTTCCCTATCCCCTATATAGTGCACTGTCTGATCGTTCCCTATCCCCTATATAGTGCACTGTCTGATCGTTCCTTATCCCCTATATAGTGCACTGTCTGAATCGTTCCCTATCCCCTATATAGTGCACTGTCTGATCGTTCCCTATCCCCTATATAGTGCACTGTCTGATCGTTCCCTATCCCCTATATAGTGCACTGTCTGAATCGTTCCCTATCCCCTATATAGTGCACTGTCTGAATCTTTCCCTATCCCCTATATAGTCCACTGTCTGAATCTTTCCCTATCCCCTATATAGTGCATTGTCTGAATCTTTCCCTATCCCCTATATAGTGCATTGTCTGAATCGTTCCCTATCCCCTATATAGTGCACTCTGATCGTTCCCTATCCCCTATATAGTGCACTCTGATCGTTCCCTATCCCCTATATAGTGCACTGTCTGAATCTTTTAAATTTTACTGTATACCTTTAAGATAATATAATTAATACACGTAAGACATTATATTTAAATATAAAAATAAATTAATTCTTAAAATTCTTTTAAAAATATTTGAAAGTCTATTTAATCTAAATAGTCACAATCGTAAGATTTTTATTCTTTATTGTTATTTTTGTTAACGAAAGTTATATGCCATTTTTGTGAGAGTTTTGAGTAATTGACTAATTTTAAGGACGTTTTTGTCAAAAGTCAAAACAAAATAAAAACTGAACACTGGTTGTGAAGCTCTCATTGGTTCACATTGTCCATTGATCTTTAAAGGGATAGTTCATCCAAAAATGAAAATTCTGTCATTATTTGCTCACCCTCATGTCGTTCCAAACCTGTATGAGTTTCTTTGTTCTGCTGAACACAAAAGAAGATATTTTGAAGAATGTTGGTAATCAAACGGTTGACGGTAGCCATTGACTTTCATAGTAAAATGCTTAAATCTTATGCTAAACTAAGCACATGAATGCTGTTGCTTTTATGCCCTGTGATTGTGAACGCTATGATGTAGTTTTTCCCGCTTTCGCAGTGCTCATGTGTGCATTGCATTTGCAGGGATGGACTTGTGTCTGGAGTCAGATCATGGCTGTGAGCACATCTGTGAGAGCTCGCCCGGTTCCTACCACTGTCTGTGTCTGCCTGGATACACGCTCAATGAGGACGGCAAGACCTGCACGCGTGTGTACCCTTACAAATTACACATCATAGAAGTATGACATAATTACCATTCCAGTGGTGCTCAACAGGTGTGTGTTTGCCTCTTGCAGCCATTGATCTATGTGCTGAAGGGAAGCATGATTGTGAGCAGATCTGTATCGCTTCACCTGGGTCGTTCACGTGCGACTGTAACACAGGATACACACTCAACGACGACAAGAGAACTTGCACAAGTTAGTGATGCACGTGCTCAGTGATATTTTTTGTTTCTGAGCTGCTTTTGTTGCTGTACAGTTTGAGATGACTAGTGAAAATACTTCTATTTTTGTAGTTAAAAAATATACAGACAAGAGTATACAGACAAGAGTTATGTTCGGAATGGGATACTACCATACTATTCATACTATTTAAGCAGTGTGCATTATGTATACTGAACACAGTATGCAAATTTTGTGTATGCATGGAATATCGGGACTGCATTCTCTAAAATGTGCATGCAATATATTCTGCACAGTATGCAGCATGCAGTTGTATTCAATTCCGAACATAGCCGAAAGAACATCACTGTATACTAAATTTACACCTCTTCTGCTACAAGTACAGTATGCTTACTTGTATACTTAAATGCAAACCTAAAGATCCCAAGAAATCACTTCATGAGTGAATTTCTCTCCTGTATATACATATTTTTTTATTGAAACCGGTGTTATTTTAGTATTATTTAAATAATATTACAGTATTTAATCATGTTTTGAATCAGCTTTTATTCTTATATTTTCAGTTTTCATTTTAATTAAGTTTTAGTAATTTTGTTATGTGATTTTTGTCATTTTATTGATTTATTTTTTTTAATATTTCTATTTAGCTTTAATTTATATGTATTTCTAGGGAGCCCCTAAAGGGACATGGTGGTGGGAAAAATATGGCATGGGAGGAAAAAATATTTTTCAAAGCTTCTCTCGCAAAGATATTTTTGTTCTCTCGTAAAACCTGTTATGAGTTTGGACAAACACTTCCTGTTTAATGGCCCGCTGGCAGTGTTTCAGACAGCTCCGTACGTTAACAATGGAGCAGTTCATAGAGTTTTATTTTGAACTTAAACAGGAAGTGTTTGTCTGAACTCACAACAGGTTTTGCGAGAGAATGCAAAAGTTTTGCAAGAGAATCATAGACTGTAAAAAAAATATGGACGTAGTGTCCGTGACATCACCCGTAGATTTCTGAAGAGCATTTTTGAAGCCTAAAGTCGGCCGTCGCCATCTTGGCAGCGCGTCACTCCCGGATAACCGAAAATGGGAAAAGAGGCGGGACGTGGGTGGAGCTGAGGTGCCTGGTTGCTGAAACCAGCAGCGGCAATCCACCTGTCACTCAAGTGGCCACGCCCTTAATTATGCAGAACTTTAAGGCTTAATATAATTTAAACGGATGAGTTATAAAAAAAATTAACCCCCTCACAGTTGTCATGAATGGCAAAATTAGCTGTACAGACCAAAACCACTTTTTGTATCAGGCTGTAAACATATATTTTTCTGCTGTAAAGTTGGGCATTTTAACATGGGGGAGATACAGATTTGACTCCCTTCTGGAGCCTGTCTCTGGCGGCCAGTCGATGAATTGCAGTTTAAGTCACTTCCTTGTTGGCTTCAAGAGAGACCGCGGGAGGTTGCCGCTTGGAGAGAACACAAACGTTTAAAAAAATATTTTTTCCACCACCATGTAGGGGATTTTTAGTATTTTAACTACCAAAGCAACATATCTAATTTTAAGTTTTACATCTAATGTTATTTATTCTAAATAACAAAAACATGTTTGAATAGTTTTAGTGGTTACACTTTATTTTACAGTACTTACAGTGTAGTTACCCAAGAAAGTACTGGGTAATATAAAGTAACTACATGAGTTAAGGTTATGTTTAGGGAAAGGTTCAGGGTTAGTACCTAGTTATAAACCGGTTATTGCAATTACTATAAGTACATAGTATGTACATGCGGAACAGGACTAAAATAAAGTGCTACCATTTTAGTTTTAGTTTAGACGGCCTAAAATCCAGCAAGCTCCAATATTGATTTCATGGGGTCTTTAACACCTAATTTCTCTCACTCTTCTCTGCCCGTTACAGTGATCGACTACTGCTCGTTTGGGAATGATAGCTGTGAGCACCAGTGTGTGAGTGTCCTCAACGGTTTTAATTGTCGCTGTGACGAAGGATACTCGCTCAACGATGACCTGAAAACCTGCACAAGTTAGTGAGAGCAACCAGGACACAAATATTTCCTCCCTGCACTTACAGCACTTTTTAAAATGAATATGCAATACACAGTTGATGCTGTGTAGTATGCAGTATGCGACTTATTAGTATTCCATACTGATTGTACCATACAATAGTAATACAGAGCAGGTGATGTAAAACAAGCAGAAATAAGAAATTGACATTTGTTGGATGTTTGCATAGTAGCTCTCTAGTATAGCCAAATGCAAACATAAATGCGATGAATCTTGCATGTGTTTTCTCATCACCGAAGTTTCATGCTTTTGTCTGCCTGTTGCAGTGATCGACTACTGTTCGTTTGGGAATGATAGCTGTGAGCACGAGTGTGTGAGCGTGCTTCAGAGCTTTTATTGCCGCTGCCGTGAAGGATACACACTCAATGAGGACGAAACAACGTGCACAAGTTAGTGAGGGCAACGGATACACACACAATTCACATATGAACGTCTCATATACCCACAACACTACAAGCCTATAATTATATGCTAGACATAAACATCCTTACTAACATTTTTCAAGCACATGGAACAGTCTGTAATGCAAAGAGAAAGTTTGCAATGTCATTACAGCTTCCGCATGGCCACATTATGCTGCTATAAAGCACATGCTACTTATCTATCCACTTCCTGCTGTTTCCAGCTGGCTAAGCCACTGAACAAAAACAGAGTGTTTCAGCATCTAGTTCCATACAGATTTTATAGTAAACGGTAAAAACATCTATATCAGCAGTATGGGGAAACTAATTGATTAGCTTATAGCTTAGCAAGCTACAGTTTTAAAGGAGTACAGTCAAATTACATTTTGTTAGCTGTGCTACAAGCTACTAGCAAAAAGTAGCTAGTAGTAAAACGTAGTTATCTGGAACTAAACAATTTGTAAACAATATCTTAAAATTAGTGCTGTCAACGTTACACAGGACATTCACAGACAGCGCATTCTCTTGTCTTGTCGCGCTTGAATGGTTTAAAAGCATTTGCGTGAATAAGAGCGTGATCATATAATGTAACACTAGCCAAATTATGACGGGAAAAAACGGATGCTGCGTTAATTGCGTTAAATATTTTTAACGCGTTAAACTGAAAAAATGTAATCACATGCGTTAACACGTTAAAAATATTTTACGCAATTAACGTAGCATCCGTTTTTTCCCGTCATAATTTGGCTAGTGTTACATTATATGATCACGCTCTTATTCACGCAAATGCTTTTAAACCATTCAAGCGCGACAAGACAAGAGAATGCGCTGTCTGTGAATGTCCTGTGTATGTGACACACACACGACGCACAGAAAGACGCGCGCCAATACATACAAACAGTATTACTTTAGTTTAACATGAATAGTTAGCATGTTACTACCTTGAAAGCGATAACTATGTTTCTTTTGATATTTGACGTTAATGCCGCTCTACTCTTGGTTACGTTCTTCATTAAGTAGTTGCGACGTGCGCGTGACCAAGTTGAGTCAACGTAGCTTGCAGCGCCATCTCTTGGTGAAAATAATCACTACACGATTGCTCTTATAACCAGCAGGCTGCTGTTGATCGGGCTTTTTTTGCAATGTATTTGCTGGTTGTTTTGAACGCGCTGCCTGTGAATGTCCTGACTATGACACACACATATGACACACAGAAAGACGCGCGCCAGAATCAAGTTCTCTTTCGCGCTTGAACAAACAATAACACACAGAATTATGCCAAAATGCCTGTTTTGTGGAGTATTCTCATAAGAGCATCTTAAATGAGTTAAATAGCGTCTTAAATTAACTTGAGAGAAAATGAGATGCGTGTGAGAGCGCGTCAGATCCGCCTCATGTTCGGCAGCAGCAGATCTTAAAGTGACAGCAGCCTAATAAACCAGTCGCTGTGATTCTGTCATTAATGTTCATCAAAGAACAAAGGGAACAGAGAAAATTGTAGCTTTAATAAGTATTCATCTATATTTAATTTATAATTTATGCAGTTAAGACTATAACGTGTTTGATAACTTTATTATCAGACACTTTCTGTATATTGATTATATATGAAGGCACAGGTAAATATGACATTTATTATAATGGGTTTATGTAAAGATTGTTTTAAGTTCACTTAAATTAAAAGTTATTTTTTTTAAAGCCTAATAAATGTTGAAATTGATAGATTTCAATTATACTGTAATGTTGAATGTCTATCATTAATGTTTAAAAAAATCAGTATCAGTATTAATATCAGTGATACTGGCCTTCATTCATAAATAGATGCCATTAAAACAAAAATTTAAGTTGTTTCTACATTAGAACATTAGACATTAGAGTAACTGTGAAATTATTACAATATAAAAACAGTTTTTAATCTCGATTAATTACATAAAAAATGTGCGATTAATTAGTTAATTTTTTTTACTGATTGACAGCACTACTTAAAAGATATGATTTTTCATGCTACACTGCATCTTGTTGGCAAAAGTAGCTTGTTACTGGAAAAGCAAACTGTAAACTGAAGACAGCTAAGCTAAGTTATCTCTGACTGAAGCTAGTTGCACATGCACATCGTTTTTGCAGCTTAACTATTCTGAAGCACAGCTTGTATGTTACTTTGATGTGGTTTATTTGCTCTTCCTGCTTTGCCAAAGCTTTCTAACTCTTCTCTGCCCGTTCCAGTGATCGATTACTGCTCATTTGGGAATGATAGCTGCGAGCACGAGTGTGTGAGTGTGCTCAACGGTTTTCACTGCCATTGTAATGATGGATACTCGCTCAACGATGACAAGAGGACCTGCACAAGTTAGTGAAGGCCATCGTCAGTTTGTACATTCACTGATTCAAAATGAATTCCGGGTGCACTTTATTTTACAGTATGTGTACTTACAGTGTACTTACCTAAGAAAGTACTGGGTAATATAAGATAACTACATGGGTTAAGGTTAGGTTTAGGGGTAAGTTTAGTACCTAGTTATTACCCAGTTATTGCAATTACTATAATAAGTATGCATGTACATGGGGAACAGGACTGTAAAATAAAGTGCTAGCGGAATTCCTTCAAAATCAGTTTTCCTTCCATTTTTCTTAATTGTCTACCATCAGTATTGGGGTAAGCCATTGCTAAATTGCAAAGATGCTAGATTGAGCACCAACAGATGTGGATCCCATAGGGTCAAAGGGTCTAATATCCTTCCTCTCACTGCCGTCTGTTCTTTCTCAAAGCACTTAAAGCTTCTTAAATGTTTGTCTGCAAGATTTAGCTGTTGACAGCCTCTCCCCAAAACCCAAAAAAATCAGTATATAAAAGTCCCCAATGTGAGCATGTGATGGCCAAAACAAGATCAATGGTAGACACTTGAGAAACAATTAGAAGGAAACTTAACTTAAAGCATCTAAACGCTGTAAAGCACAAGTTATATATGAGATTAATTGGAAAATTGACCATATTCTGCACAGAATGTCATATACTTGAATTATAATCTATCTAATCCATATTTAGTGATCGATTACTGCTCATTTGGGAATGATAGCTGCGCGCACGAGTGTGTGAGTGTCCTCAAAGGCTTTCACTGCATTTGTAACGATGGATACTCGCTCAACGATGACAAGAAGACCTGCACAAGTTAGTGAAGACAGAACATCATTCTGCTCACAATCTACCTTCCTCAAAAATCAATTCCCTGCCATTTTTTCAATTGTTTACCATTAATATTTCGGCCATTGATTGCTAAGCTTGTAAGTTTTTCCAGTTTGAACACTTGGTATGTTCAAGTCATGTTGGAAAGATCACATTTTACGAATCAAACGCACATAAACTTCACCACAAAGTCGTAATTACGAGTGGGGAAACTGGATTTCAGAAGGCCTGAGATTCCAAGTTAGGGGCATGTCAGTGAGAATCTCTATCTGTACTGGTAAATTTGTTAGAATTATTTAACTTTTTTAAGTTGCATGGACAAAATATGATAGTATTGTATAGTTAAGGTAGAATATATAATGATTCAATCAATTTACAAGCCATTCAAAAATGGAATAAAAACATAATGCAAAAACACACACAATGCACATTTTTATGCACCATTTTGTGGATTTAGAATAAAAAAAATCTTGTTGAATATTATGCAGAAAAGGTGCATTGCTATTTTGCGCCGACCAAAGTTATTTGAACGCACCTGACGTTGTAATTACGACTCATAAATGCAAACTTCCCATGAGGACTTGAATGCACTAACTGTTCAAACAGAGATGCTCTTTAGATTTTGCTTTAATTTTTCTATGTTGATTGAGACCAAAAACTCTTACACACCATCTTGTTTAATGCACAATCCACATTTGTAGTGGACTTATTTGGGTTTTCTAATAAGATTCCCAACAAAACAAAGGCCCCACAACTGTCATATTCATGGTAGACGATTGAGCGAAATTGTGAACATTGTGAAAGAAACTTTCCTTTAAAATACACAAATGCTGAAAAAATGTTAATTAGGGATTGATGAAATATTTAGGGCCAGATTTACTAACAGCTTGCTCCAACGCAAACCCTCTTTTGGCGTTAAAAAACTACTGTCAGGATTTACTAAAGCACAGAAAAGGCGTGGACAGGGTTATTTTTTTGTGGCTGATTTTATTGCATATGCATTTGTAGGAGTTTCCCTTTCAGACGCAAAATTTATGGGAGGAGAGTATTTAAATGAATCATGCAAGGTGATTTACTAAGGTTTGCGCTCGTCAATTTACTGGTGTTTGCGCCATTATTCACCGCCCAAAAAAACATGTCTTAAACCAGACGCTAACTGGTAGATTGCGTTGGTCATTATGGAAATGATCCGGCTGCGTCTGTGTTCTTTAATTTGCACGTCGTCAGTCGATCACACGCTGAACTTTCCATTGCCATCTGCACTTTTTTGGAATTGCGCTCTCACACTAATTTGCCTTGTTTAGTAAATCTGGCCCTAACTATATTCTGCAAAGCATGTAATGTCCTTAAATTCTAATCCATCTAATCCATATTTAGTGATTGATTACTGCTCGTTTGGGAATGATAGCTGCGCGCACGAGTGTGTGAGTGTGCTCAAAGGCTTTCACTGCATCTGTAATGATGGATACTTGCTCAACGATGACAAGAAGACCTGCACAAGTTAGTGAAGACTCATAATCAATTTATGCATTCACTCATCGCTGGTTTAGTATCAATATTTGGGCCATCCATTGCTAAACTTGTAATAGCTATTCAGAATGGAGTTTTTCTAATGTTCAAGCGAGGGTTTCCAAATTGATCTCCAACAGACTTGGTCACAAAAAGAGCTGTGATGGTCCAAGACAAATTTCACTGACCTAATCATGATATAAAGAACTGCGGAAATTTCTGAACTATAATGTTTATATAAAAGAGAAATGTGTATCCTGTTTAGTCATGTTCTTAAATCCATCTATTCCATATTTAGTGATCGATTACTGCTCGTTTGGGAATGATAGCTGCTCGCACGAGTGTGTGAGTGTCCTCAAAGGCTTTCACTGCATCTGTAACGATGGATACTTGCTCAACGATGACAAGAAGACCTGCACAAGTTAGTGAAGGCCACATGATCAAAATCCACACACATACACAGAGTATCCAAACCCCAATTTGATACTCACGTACAAAACCAAAATATTTCACATCCTTTATGAATCCAGTAAGTCCATGCTTAGCTCCAAATCCATAAAGCAAGCACATCTCAGTAGAAAAATAAATGTAATAACATTTTTGCAAGTTTCCTTTCTATGCTTCTTCCTCTTACAAAACATTTTGCTCTTCGCCAACTACTTTGGCTGCTCGTTTTACTCCAGATTTTGAGCTTCTCTGCTTCTTTCCAGTGATCGATTACTGCTCGTTTGGGAATGATAGCTGCGCGCACGAGTGTGTGAGTGTGCTCAAAGGCTTTAACTGCATCTGTAATGATGGATACTCGCTCAACGATGACAAGAAGACCTGCACAAGTTAGTGAGGGCAACATATCATACATATATGCTATTATGCACACCTTTGTTAGCTTTTATGGATGCCCATTTCCGCTTCAGAATAAAAAAAAAAAAACAGGTAATTGCAAGATAAAGTTTAAAATAAGAAATAAAATGAGATATACACTACCATTCAAAAGTAAGATTTTTTTTTTTAAATACATTAGCACTATTATTCAGTAAAGATGAATTCAATTGATTAAATATGACAGGAATTGTTACAAAAACAATTAATCACTGTTTCCACAAAAATATTAAGCAGCATATTAAGTGATTATCAGAAATGTTTCTTGAGCATATTAGAATGATTTCTGAAGGATCATGTGACACTGAAGACTGGAGTAATGATGCTGAAAATTCAGCTTTGATCACAGGAATAAATTAGATTTTAATATATATTAAAATAGAAAACAGTTATTTTAAATTGTAATAATATTTCACAATATTACTGTTTTTACTGTATTTTTTGATCAAATAAATGCAGCCTTGGTGAGCATAAAAGACTTTTAAAAAATCTTACCATCCCCAAAACAGAAGTGTAAATCTGAAATAATTGGGAGATAAAGTTGCAAATGTGAAAAGTAAAGTCACAAAGTTATTATAAATTGTTATTTATTTATTTTTATGAGGCAGCAATTGGCTTCCACAGGTTTAGCTGGTAAAAAGCAACCAGTACCAAAAAAAGAACTAACAGCAGGGACAAATCAATCGATCAATCAATCAATCAATCAATAAAAAAACATTGCAAGGACATCAAACCAACCATAAACCAACATATGTTACATTAAAGCCCTGTTTCACAGAGAGGGCTTAGATTACGTCAGGATTAGGCCTTCAATTAGGACATTTAAGTAGCTCTTATAAACATGCCTTAGAAAAAAACATCACTGGTGTGCATCTTGAGACAAAACAATGGCACTGACATATTTTAAGATATGCAGTACAAGTTGCTTTCAGTTAAAACAGCTCAAACATGATTTTTAGACTAGGACTAGTTTAAGCCTTGTCTGTGAAACTGGGCATATCAGCTCTAGCTGTTAACAGTCTACTTCTTAAGCATTTAACAACAACATAAAGACTTATGGGTGCTTGTCTGTGCATTCTTGTGACACACAACTTGTGTATTGCTTGCACTGTTCTCTGCTTTTGTTAAGTGTGTTTCTTGCCATCCTCTTCCTGTTCCAGTGATCGATTACTGCTCATTTGGGAATGATAGCTGCGAGCATGAGTGTGTGAGTGTCCTCAAAAGCTTTAACTGCCGCTGTAATGAAGGATACACACTCAGCGATGACAAGAAGACCTGCACAAGTTAGTGAGAGCAACACGATCACTGTTCCAGATCTATGCACACAAAACTAACACACTTCTGATCATGCATGCTTGCTCTGTTTGACTTGGCAACAGGCTTCTTAAATTGTTTAGCTCTCATAATGTTGTGCTATAATCATTTCTTAAAATGGACAGCTACCTCATGCTCCTATATAATCTGAGTGTAAGTTTTATGAGAATCTATATTTTGTTCAATTATTGCTGACTGATTTTGCATGTCTTGTTTTCTGGTCACAACAGGGGGTGCTGTTCGTGAATGATTTTGTTCTAATTATGATTTTTCAGAATCATTAAAATGTAATATTTAATAACTTTTTGAAGCAGTTGGCTTCTGATAGTAGTTTGTTTTGCATGACAGATTTTAAGGAGATATTCTCTACCCTATGCCATTTAAAGGTAGGGTAGGTAATTTTCGGAGAGGCTAGCAATAGCAAGCTAGCTTTGAAAGCATAAAATCCCACCCTCCCTTCAGAGCGTCTCCAAAGCCACGCCTCCTTCAGATCACATGAACACAAACAAAAGCATCACAAGAGATGGCATTAAACTACCTAATGTCTCAAAGCACATTACATTACAATAATAATGAACATAACTTAAAGAGCACTGACCTGTGCCACCTGACTGCTGCATATTAATTTCGCCGTTGATAGTTTTGCCATTGAAACGCATAAATTTGAGTCACGAACCGCTCCAAGTATCCAAGTATAATGTCGCGGGTTCTCTCTCTTCCAAATTACAGTAGTTATGGCGTGAACTCAGCATAAGCTGGTTGTTTTGGTTCATGAGGAACTGTAAAAGGCGGCTGCTGTTTTGTTTGTGGTGCTCAGTGACTGACGTCTGTCTAACTCTGCATAGCATGAAACACACTGATGACGTGTGATGTCTGTGCGAGCAGGTGTGCGGAGGTATGGAAATACAGGCAGGTAGGACATCGTATCATTGCATTTTGGACCGAACATTTTATGTTCCTACACCTTCCACAGATGAGATACACCGATCAGGCATAACATTATGACCACTGACAGGTGAAGTGAATAACACTGTTGATCAGGGTCATGGGCGGCCAAGGCTCATTGATGCACGTGGGGAGCGAATGCTGGCCCGTGTGGTCCAATCAAACAGACGAGCTACTGTTGCTCAAATTGCTCAAGAAGTTAATGCTGGTTCTGATAGAAAGGTGTCAGAATACACAGTGCATCGCAGTTTGTTGCGTATGGGGCTGCATAGCCGCAGACCAGTCAGGGTGCCCATGCTGACCCCTGTCCACCGCCGAAAGCGCCAACAGTGGGCACGTGAGCATCAGAACTGGACCACGGAGCAATGGAAGAAGGTGGCCTGGTCTGATGAATCACGTTTTCTTTTACATCAAGTGGATGGCTGGGTGCGTGTGCGTGGCTTACCTGGGGAACACATGGCACCAGGATGCACTATGGGAAGAAGGCAAGCCGGCGGAGGCAGTGTGATGCTTTGGGCAATGTTCTGCTGGGAAACCTTGGGTCCTGCCATCCATGTGGATGTTTCTTTGACACATACCACCTACCTAAGCATTGTTGCAGACCATGTACACCCTTTCATGGAAACGGTATTCCCTGGTGGCTGTGTCCTCTTTCAGCAGGATAATGCGCCCTGCCACAAAGCAAAAATGGTTCAGGAATGGTTTGAGGAGCACAACAACGAGTTCGAGGTGTTGACTTAGCCTCCAAATTCCCCAGATCTCAATCCAATCAAGCATCTGTGGGATGTGCTGAACAAACAAGTCTGATCCATGGAGGCCCCACCTCGCAACTTACAGGACTTAAAGGATCTGCTGCTAACATCTTGGTGCCAGATACCACAGCACACCTTCAGGGGTCTAGTGGAGTCCATGTCTCGACGGGTCAGGGCTATTTTGGCAGCAAAAGGGGGACCAACACAATATTAGGACCTCATAATGGTCATAATGTTATGCCTGATCGGTGTATTACTGTACATATAAATACATTTATACTACATAGCTGTTGAGTGCTTGAATCTGATTGGTTGACTGACGGTCTAAGGTGTGCAATTATTTTCAGGGAAACGCTCGGCTAAAGTAGTTCCAAGCAGGTTTTGACCGCATTACAGTTCCATATCACTCCACCAAATGATTTCAGTTATTTCAAAGATCCTTACAGCCGACAACGGCAAAAGAACCAAAACTCACAGCGACACTGACCAAGCAAATAAATATAGTAAACAATAGGATAAAAACCACAAATTATTTCCCAAACGTCTTGAAATACATCATTATACTGCCGTAAGAGCAGTATAAGCGGAATAATTGACGTTGGATTATTAGAAAAATAATGCTTCGCGTTGTGGCCGTATTACCACCTCGGGTGTACATTATTTTTCTAATAATTCAACGGCCCATCGTCAATTATTCCTTATTTAGACCACTTAACTCAGTGATTGCTATCAGGATGTGAAGAGACTTTCAACCAGCATAACAGAAAATGTTTCTGGAACAAATCACCTACCCTGCCTTTAAGTATAAATCTTTAGCGTTCTGCTTATTCTTATGGGGAAAAATGCCTGTATTATGATCAGACCCCTTAAATAAAATCTCCATTCTAATGAATATTTTGCTCACTGAAACACTATTTCCTTTGTTTTTACCTCTTAGTGATCGATTACTGTTCATTTGGGAATCACAGTTGTGATCATCACTGTGTTGGTGTGCTCAATGGCTTCTACTGTCGCTGCAATGAGGGATACACTCTTCAGGAGGACAGAAAGACCTGCCAGTGTATGTATCAAGCACTGCACAGATCCCGCTATATTGACTGCATTAAAGTGGATTAACGTGGTCCCATTATGCTTTTTTACATGTTCAACTTTCTTTAGTGTGTACTGTTGCTGTTTGAGCATGAAAAAAGTCTGCAAAGTCACTTGGGGAGGGAGATATTCTCTATATCAGTAAGCACTGAACTCCCTGAAACGCCTCCATTGCAGTATTGAGTTTTCTTCCAGGAAGGAACATATCACAGTATTCCTCATTTAAATAATTCCCACCCAAAACATATGCAAAAAAGGCCTGGTTGAGTTGCTTTAGTTAGCCAACCAATCAGAACACACTGTGCGTTAGTTGCAAAGTGTGTTGAAACTTTCGGTTATTTTAAGAGGTGTGAAATGTGCTCAAAGTGACCAATCAGAACACACCGCACGTTTTGGAAGGAGGGGCTTCATAGAGACTGGAACTAAATAAAGCATTACTGACAGACTGGGAAGAGAGGTGCTGTAACAATGTAAAATATGTGACCCTGGGCCACAAAACCAGTCATAAGGCTCATTTTTTGCAAAAAAATCTAAATATTAAGAAAATCACCTTTAAAGTTGTCCAAATGAAGTCCTTAGCAATGCATATTACTACTAATAATACGTTTTTGATATATTTACGGTAGGAAATTTACAAAATATCTTCATGTAACATGATCTTTTTTGGCATAAAACAAAAATCAATAATTTTGACCCATACAATGTATTGTTGGATATTGCCACAAATATACCCGTGCGACTTATGACTGGTTTTGTGGTCCAGGGTCACAAATGTAATGTAAAAATAATGTGTTTTGAACATTCAAGCATGAAAACCTATTCTAGTAGAGCCCAAATACCAATCAAGACTTTGAAAAAGAGCATAATATGTCCTCTCATCCCTCCTTCGCACTGTAACAAATCCTTCCCTCGCGGGTCAAAGTGACCTGAAACCCTAAAATTATATTTTTTTAATTTAATTTCATTTTGATAATATTTTTTCTATTTTTTTTATGCAATTTTTTGGAGATTTTTTTATTTTATTTACCTTTAAATGACTAGATTTGACCAATAAATAAATAATTTAAGCTCATTCTTTCAACTTAAATTCAAAATAACTCTAAATAAAAATAACTTATGCATAACCCTTTTAATTCAGCTCAAAATATCTTACATTGGGTGCCTTTGCGACCTCTTGTGGAAAAATAATAATACAACATGATATTTTATGACTCTTGCCACTAGATGGCATTATAGTTCTGTATGGAGCAAATGAGCTGTTCCGCTGGGTCCTAAAGTCAGTTTCTCTACAGTATGCATTCAGATACACATGTAGACATTATAAAATAATTTTTTGGGTAAAGTTTTAGCATTTTTAGTTAGAATTTTGAGCATTTTTAGGTTTTTCTATGTGTACAGAAGCATTCCTTGCGTTCCATTTATTCCTAAGGGGGTCAAATTGACCCGCGAGGGAAGGATTTGTTACTTTTTTACATTTCAAGCACAAAACTCCTCGATTCCAGTCAATTTTTTTTGTGTGTATCCGTGGTTCAAGTGCGACAAAAGTCCTAGGGTCTTGGACCACTCTGTGAACACTCAATTTAATAAATAAATAAATTAAAAATGAGTTTCGGGTCAAAATGACCCGAGGGAATGAGGTTAAAGAGTTGTTGATATTAAAATACTTTCTCTTTTCCCAGTGTAATGTGCAAAAACAGCTGTTAGTATGTTTTTCCCAAAACAATTGCAAAAAATAATATTTCTATTATTTTAATTTTCAAACTATCATTCAAGCTTTTTTGGCTTTCCCAACATTTGTGATATTATTTATCGACCTTCAAAGTTGATTATTAGATTAATCCACCTCATAAATATATTCAGTTCCTAAGCTGTGCTCAGATTGCTCAACACTGTATGGTTACCTTGGCCTAAACTCTTTAAAACTGTTCAAAATCAGCTGGCACGGAAGTGAAGCGCCCCCTCTTTAAGCCTGATGGCCTTCCCAGACCTTGGCCTTGAACAGCTGGAAAAGCCAAAAATATCAAGTGTGTCGTTTATCACTTTAAGTTTACCTAAAGGCTCTGGACCTTTGCACTAAAGAGTCCAGTCATCTCTTCACCAGATTTCCTCTCCGTCTGCTACCAATGTATAGTAGAAATGAAGTTTGATCCATATTTATGTTGTTTTTCTATTTGAATTGTGTAAAGAACATTTCATAAAATTATGCATGTATATGTATTACCCTTCAGTGTCACATGATCCTTCAGAAATCATTCTAATATGCTGATTTGATGCTCAAGAACAGTCGTGCTGCTTAATATTTTGTGGAAACCTAAATATTAATGTCTTTACTGTCACTGTTGATCAATTTAATGCATCCTTGCGGAAGAAAAGTATTCATTTCTTCCTGACCCTAAAATGATTTCAATGTGGATTATGGCATGCTTTTCATGTTTCTGTCTTCTGCAGCGGATAACTTATGCAACACAGTTGAACATGGTTGTGAACATAAGTGTGTGAGCACTCCGGGATCGTACCACTGTATATGTCCCGAGGGCCATGTGCTTCAGGACGACGGCAAGACCTGCGGAAGTAAGGAGCGCTTTCATTCAGACGACCCATATTACACAAGGTTGTCTTAAACGTTAGTTTAAAATGCCTAAAGCTGAATTCCTAAAGCTGGAAAAGTTTCTATTTGCAATTTATAGGTTGATGTCTGCATGAACTGCATGCTTTGTTGTTAAAGGTGAAGTGTGTCATTTTTTTCAGTGTTAAAATACTTTCTTCTATCACAGTTTAACCCTCTGGTCCTCTTCGGTTAAAAAAGTTTGCGTCATCAGAATGGGATGGCACTTGGTGACTTTTGTCACATTAGCAATGTGAACACAAACAAATCATGGACATGATTTGGATATGTTAAAGTGTCGGGGGAAAAAAAATAGTCACACTTGGCTCCTTCACGGTCAAAATTGACTGACATATGAAATTAATGGGAAATATGAGAAAATATGAAAACTCAGAGAATCTTTTGGTGGCACAAACTACAAATCAGCCACTGTGCAGAAAAGAGTGCACAGCAATGAAGGGGTGACACTAAAATATCAAGAGTGCAAAATAGACACACTTAAACACACACATATATATGAACTAGTGCAAATGTGTGAAATAAAAATCAATAATTCAGCCACAATGCAGAAAAAACAATGAACAGCAAGGAAGAGGTTTCCACAAGAGCACAAAACAGACACACTCACACACGCAGAGACACACATGCAACACACGTTTATACACACACACAAATGAACTGGTGTGGTTGTAACGATATGGTAAAATTGAGCAAGAAGCCTCAAATAAGAGTTTGAAATCAGATCAGACCCAGATTGATTAGGCTCTGATAAAGCACCTGTTCATTTTTGTTACATTCTTTATTGAATTTTGATGTTATGTGTAACAAAATGTCCTCTGTGTTCAGGTTTGACTGTAGTAAAATTAATGCAAAAACTGACACTTCAAATCTAAACCTCGACAAAAAGTAGTCTTTGAGAATGTCTAAGTATAAATCCAAATCCACAACTTAATAAAAACAAGTATTTATGAATTTATAAGCCTCTATATATAGAACTATTCAGGCATCTTGTGGTCACACCAGGGCATTACATGCGTTTTTCTTTTTTTACTCCCACGAGATGGCACTAATCTACCTTCAAAAATTGGATTTTAAATTCCTTGTCTCTATTTTAACATGGAATATTGCTTTAATTGAAAAATAATTTTAAAATATATTAGAAAAAAATTGTGTATTATTTTCAATAGGGAAAAATAGCTAATAAAAATTGTATAAATATTGCAAGGTATCATAAAATCCCCTCAAAATTCTAATTATTGAACAAAAATATATTACATTGGTTTTCCTGGGGGGGAAAAAGGTTGCATTTCAAGGCTTCGGTCACTTTTGACCGCGAAGAAGCCAAGTGTGACCCCTAAACGAAGAGGACCAGACGGTAAGCTGTATTACCGTTAGTATTACTATTACTAATACTTTTATGAGAACCAAAGGTTTTTTTATAAAACGCCTAAATATTAAACTTTGCACATTTCACCAATGAGTTTTGCACAGGAAAGCACCTGGTAGAATATGAAAAATGATTTGTGCAGTTCTGTTTTGGCACAACAATAAGACACTTTTAGACACCTTTATAAATCTAAAATAAGTCCCACTTTCTCTGCTAAGCATTATTAAAACATTTTCAATAAAAAAAATGACTTGTCACAGTCCAGAAATACATGTTTGTTCATTTCTCTTGCCCTCTTCTAGCCTGTCATTCCTCCAACATTGACGTGGTCCTCCTCATCGATGGTTCCAAGAGTGTGCGGCCACAGAATTTCGAGCTTGTCAAGCAGTTTGTCAACCAGGTTGTGGATCAGCTGGACGTCTCCCCTAAAGGAACACGCGTGGGTCTCGTCCAGTATTCAAGCCGAGTGCGGACAGAGTTCCCTCTCAGCATGTATCAGACGAAAGAAGAGATCAAAAAGGCTGTGATGAATGTGGAATACATGGAGAAGGGAACCATGACAGGCTTGGCTCTCAAACACATGGTGGAGAACAGCTTCACCGAGGCTGATGGAGCCCGTCCTGCTGGGAAGAACATCCCACGGATCGGCCTGGTCTTTACTGATGGACGTTCACAGGATGATATTCAAGAGTGGGCCAAGAAGGCCAAGGAAGCAGGTATTATTATTTAAAGGCCACTTACAGTCACAGAGATGATACAAATATATATATATATATTAGTGCTGTCAATGTTAACATGTTAACGCATGCGTTAAAAATACTTAATGCAATTAATGCAGCATCTGTTTTTTTCTGTCATCCTTTGGCTAGCGTTACATTATATGATCACGCTCTTATTCATGCACATGCTTTTAAACCATTCAAGCAACCAATGCTGTCGTTAATGAGGTAAATTACACACTGCTTTACTAAAGAACGTTTGTAGCTTTAATAAGGCTTAATCTATATTTCATTTATAATTTATGCAGTGCAGATTGTTTGATAACTTGGGCACAGGTAAATATGACATTTATTATGGGTTTATGTGAGGATTGTTTTAAGTTAACTTAAATTAAAAGTTGTTATATTTTCTGAAGCCTAATAAATATAAAAAAATTGATAGCTTTCAATTATACTGTAATGTTGAATGGCTATCATTAATGTTGAAAAATTTGGGGGAAAGAAAACAATTTCATAGAGACATCAGTATCAGTATTAGTGTCAGTGATACTGGCCTTCATTCATTAAAAGATGCCATTACAACAAATATTTAACATATACTGTCTTTTAGTTGTTTCTACATTAATTTGGAGATTAACTGTGAAATTATTACATTATAAAATATTTTAAAAACAAGTGTTTTTAAAGACAAAATGTGTGATTAATCTAGTTAATTTTTGAATCGATTGACAGCACTATATATATATATATAAAAAAAATTATATATATAATATATTGAAATAAATCACAATTTATCTAGTCTAGCTAATATTTTGGGGGGGTCTTTTGTAAATATTGTAATCATTTATAAATTTTTTAATGTTTTATATTTTATTCATTTATTTCTAGAACAGATTATAACATATTATATCAATTCTTTTTTTAATGTCATCAGAAATGTCCTAAATTCTCCCAAATTTTTAAATATTTATATAAATATATATAAAAATATGTTCTTTTACCAAACTTGAACTTTTTTTTACATTTAGTCTAGTCTAGCTTTTAACATTTAGGGTTTTTTTGGGTAATTATTATAATAATTTATATATTTTTTAAATGTTTTATATTTTTTATTTATTTCTAGAACAGATTATAACATATTAGATCAATTATTTTTTTAATGTTATCAGAAATGTCTTACTTTCTCCAAAAATTTAAAAAATATAAATAAAAAAATTATATATATATATATATATGTATGTTCCTTTATCAAACTTTAAAAAAAAAATTGTCTAGCTTTTTAACATTTAGGGTTTTTTGGGTAAATATTGTAATCATTTATATATATATATATATATATATTTTTTTTTTTTTTTTTTTTTTAATATTTTAAATTATTTATTTATTTATTTCTAGGACAGATTGAAAGAAATTAGATTTATTTTTTTAATGTAATCAGATGTGTCCCAATTTGTCAAAAAATTTCAAACCTCTTATAAAATTAATAAAGATTTTGACAAATATTTACAGTCACTATTTTCTAAAGGTTAAGCATCTACTCAACTTTTTATTGAAAAAAAATATATATATACACCTATTTTTTTAACCTATTTTATACCTATTTTACTTTTTATTGATGAAATGTCTGTCCTTTGGAACATTCGATGTGTCTTGTGTGTTTCAGGAATCACCATGTATGCTGTTGGTGTGGGTAAAGCCGTGGAGGATGAGCTGAGAGAGATCGCCTCCGACCCTGTGGAAAAACACTTCTTCTACAGCGCGGACTTCAGTGCCATCAGTCAGATCGCTGAGAACCTCAAACTCAATGTCTGCCCAGGTGCGTATGAAAGACACACACATAGATACCAGACATGAATGCATCTGCCTTAGATAGCACACACAACTACACAGTATGTTGTTCTTTAGCACCATCTAGAGCCTGATATACACACACACATGCATTGTTTACCTAAGAAGGTGCCAATGAGTATCCTATAAAAAGCATTTCCCTCTCATTTGCATTTCTGCCAAATGCAAATTTAGGGAAATTCTTTTTATAATGAAGATTGGTTATTTAATTCTCACTCACTTATCGCAACATTTTTCAGCTGAGAGTCAAGGAGAGGTGGAGGTTAAGAACCCCTGCGCCTGTGAAAGTCTTGTGGAGTTCCAACAGATCACGATGTCCACCCTAGACCAGCTCACCCAGAAACATATCCTTTATATATTCATTACAGATCCTTTATGTATGCTCTCTTTTCAGCACATGCAGCTACACCATGTAACATCCCTAACCTTAAGTATTAAACATTGCAATGTAATTCATCCTGCATCATTTATGCTTTGGACATGAATGATATCTCAAGTAATCTGTTTTTTTTTTTTTTTTTTTTTAAATTTATTGAGATAGGCTTTTATTATAGATAGTTGACAGGAAGTGAAGTTGGAGAGAGAGTGGGGACGGAAACGGGAAAGGTCTCCAAGCTGGGACTCAAACTCGGGTCACCCGAAGTGCAACCGCGCTACATGTTGGAGCGCTGCCAATGAAGCTATCGGTTCCGACAGCTGTTTAGTTTCTAATAGTTTCTAATTAGTTTTATGATGATGAAACGGGTGAAAAAATCCCAGATTTACATTGAAGGAAGGACCTGAGCCATATCTAGAGACCAGAATACTATGAAGTGGGCTCTTTTGACTTGGACCACTAAACAACTGCCTGGAAACAAACAACAATTCCCTAGCTACTGCATAGCAACACCCTGACAATGACCCACAATACCCTTAGGGCTGCTCAATTATGGTAAAAATCATAATCACGATTATTTTGCTCAATATTGAAATCACGATTATTTAACACGATTATAGGTGGGTGATATGATGCATTTTAAATGTCTGTGAAATTTGACAATTATCAATACTTCAGCAAAAACTAAAACTAGGTTAATTAATGTAAGTAAAAGTCCTCAAAACAGTAACAAAGACAAGTTAACAGACAGCAATACAAAAAGAACAAAGAAACGAATTACAAACAAAACCGACAAAAAATACAACAGAGCAAAAATGCAAGTGAAATAAACAGTGCTTTAGGTTTTCAGGAAGAGTGGTATTCAGATAAGTGATAGCCTACAACAGAATAATCAAATGTAAAATAACACTGCTGTATACATTAAATATAGACTAATCCTTATTAAAACTAGAGTTTATTCATTCAAGAGCAGTGTGTGATTTTATCTTTGTCTTTTGTTGTTTGATTAACATTAATGACTGCAGGAGATTTATTAGGTTGCTGTCACTTTAAGAGCTAACGCACGGATCCAATATACTGTTACACACTCGCTCTTTCTCAGTGTTTACATTCACTTAAGACCAACTGTGTTTATGAGGATACTTAACAAAACGGCATTTCGACATATTTGTGTGTAGGCAGTTTGACCGTTCAGCCGTGTATCTGAAGCAGTACACTTGTTTATGCGCGTTCAGCCCCGTCTCGGATCACACGCACAGGAGGCCGCCTAGGGAACAGTATTCACGGCTTAATGCGCTTTTAATAACACTGTTTAATATCAAGCACGTCCTGCAGTTTAGCAACAGTAGACTGCATTTTACAACACTCACTTATTCTGCTGATTTGGATGTCAAGTTTGGGCTTTTAGGGAGGAACGAAAGGAAGGTGTGCGGGACGGAATGTGGCAGCGGCACAATAACCGTTTCACATCGATTATCTTGTTTTAATCGAAAATCAATTACGATTAATCGCACAACCCTAAATACTAGTGTTGTGGTGGCAACTTTTGCACTTACAAGTGGCACTTTCATTTTCTACAGAAAATATTAAAAAAATAGTACTTTTGTTATACAGCATTTAGTAAATAAATGTTCATTCAGCATAATTTTTTTTTTACATTTTTACATTTTTGCCACTTAAGTTGGCACATACTGTTCAAAAGTTTGGAATCAGTAAGAAAGAAATTAATACTTTTACTCAGCAAAGACATTAAATAGTTAAAGGTGCAGTATGTAATATTGACTAGCTAGTGGTCGAAATGGGTACTGCAGTCCAAATTCAAAATATTGGAGAGATTTGTTTCCCCCGCCCCCTCCTCCTCAAACTCCTCAAAAAATACATACAGCACCTTTAAAAAATGGCAGCAAAGACATTTATAATGTTACAAAAGCTTTCTATTTCAAATAAATGCTGTTCTTTTGAACTTTCTATTCATCAAAGAATCCTGAAAATAAAGGTTCATCAGGTTTTCCACAAACATATCAAGCAGCACAACTGTTTTCAACATTGATAATAATCAGAAATGTTTCTTGAGCAGCAAATCATCATATTAGAATGATTTCTGAAAGATCATGTGACACTGAAGACTGGAGTAGTGATGCTGAAAATTATATTTTTATTTTTAAAATATATTAAAATGCAAAACCGTTATTTAAATTCTAATAATTTTTGATCTAACAAATAAATAAATGCAGCCTTGGTGAGCAGAAGAGACTTCTTTCAAAAACATTAAAAAATCTTGCAGACCCCAAACTTTTTGAGCGGTAGTGTATAACTAGTGGATTTACGCATTATTACAACAAGCTAAAGGTATTAACAGAAGCCCCTCTGTTGTGTTTGTTGGTCTGATCTGATCTAGACTGGCCCCTCTGCTTTGGCTCCTGACATAAACCTCTGTGACCACACGCTTCAATGGCTCTTTGTTTCAGATCTCTCACTCAGCATCATTTATCAAAGCTCAAAAGAGCCCTTGTCCCATGACTAAGGCCAGAAACAGATGTTCTGGACTACTAGATGCAGATGCATGTCTCCGCTGGATCCGGTTAATTAGAATTTGATGAGATTACAAAGGAAGGATGATGCTTCATGGCTCTCATCACAGTTAAACTACTGATAGAAGTCCTTCACAGCTTGCATGCTTGCTTCGATTCTTTGAGCTCTATTGCTCAAGTGATGCAGTTCCCAATCTCATCTTATCATTTTCTGTCTTTTCTCTCTACTGCATCTATAAATAAAAGTGGCAGAGAGGCCACTGTCATGGTGTACTTTTTGGTGTAAATATGTAAATTGATTATTAGTGGTGCATGTTACAGCAAACATCACTATTACTGTAAAATGATATATATTTCTATGGCATGGCAGAGTAATTAGCTGGTGAAGTGGATTTACTTATTGTAGAGTTAATGAAAGTTGTCATGTATGAAGTGGATGTCATAACAAATGTCAGTAGACCGGGAAGATTTCAAAGCGAGCGGTTCATTCATAAATCTGTAAGATCTTTCCTTCATGCTGTGGAAATACAAACCGGAAGACAGAACACAATGAGCGCAGAGCTGAAAAGGGGGCGTGGCTACATAAGGTCTAGAGTGCAACAGTGCCCGCCCACTTTTTCAGTGGCGTTGGTTCCAGAAGCATTTTTTTAATTAATTTCTCTCATAGCGTTATAGGACATGAACCAAGCCAATCAGCTATGAGGTGAATCATAACATTAAAAACTTTAATTTGAAGCTAAAAAGTATTTGAAAATTGGACAAAGGTACAAGACTGTGTACTTAACGACTTTTGTGAGCCGTGCTTCATGGGAGTAGGCGGAGCTAAAGAGCACTTTTGGCGTGTTTTGCTTCTTGCTACTCTCTGATTGGTGGAATTTTCTGTACAGCATCATGGGTAATGTAGTTTTTCCGCCAAGAATTCCAGAATTATTTTAAAAATAATTTGAAATAATGCAGACTGATGGCTTTAAAGGTCCACTGAAGTGCCTTGAAACGCGCAGCATTATTCAATGTGTTGACATAATTTCCACTGAAACAGGAAGACAGGGTGGGACATATCGAACAGCTTAGTTTATATCACAGCTCGGCCAGAGCCGTTGAGCTTGGTAAAGCCGCAGTTTCCTCCTAATCTCTAACCGTTTCTCCTCCTGATCTCCTCCATATCGCTTTAAAATACAGCATTCTGTGCAGAATTCAAACGGGTCCAATACGTTTTGTGGTATGTGCCGACTCGTGCATGTGATCCGTGATATGATACCTTGTTTCTGGGTTTTGGCCTATAAAAATACGCAGCACTCTAGTGTATATCTTGTTCTGCACCATTTGTGATCATATTAATATCAGTAAACACTCTTAAAAATGAATATACTCCAAAAGGGGCTTTTCAAAGAACCCTTTTGGGTTCCCCAAAGAACCTTTCAGTGAACAGTTCTTAAAAGAACAATTTTTTCTTAGTTTGAAGAACATTTTAGTAATCTAAAAAACCTTTTGTAGAATGAAAAGATTCAATGGAAGTTAAAGGTTCTTTATGGAGCCATCAATGCCACAACAGGACCTTTATTTTTAAAGTCCCCCTGTAGTCAACCATTTTATACCTTAAAACTCATCTTTGATCACCAAAATTACATATTTAAATTTCTTCATACCTTAAAATAGCTTAAATGTAACTCTACACCCTTGCTTCATTTAGTACACGTGGATCTATGAATATGCAAATGAGCCCCGCCTCCACTCACTTACACCAGCTCAGATCCACTCGCTCAACTTTTACTCAAGTTACTGTTGTAACGCTGCACAAAGATATCGCTCTTTACAACGTTGGACACATACCGGTAATTAGTATGATTAGCCTTTTGCTTGACTACGTTATCAAACAGCTAATAATGTGTTGCTAATGTTAGCATGTTCCCGTTTGCCTTCTAAAAATCTGCTTCCATAGAAACGCTTTGAACATCACAGAGACATAGGCATATAGTTCATCATAACATCATAATATACATCATATACATAATTCACCCACTATATTGCTAAATGTGCACAAGTTTTCATATCAACAGAAAAATATACTGGTATGGCTTCTCTCGAGACTCCCTGATTCAGAGAACTGTTAATGATATGCCAAAGCCCCGTCCACACGTTGACATGATTGGTTACATCATGTTTGTGATGTAAGGAACGGGCGGTTTTTGAGACTGTCTTTGGTTTACTGCAGTTTTAAGGAGAAAATACTCAGCAATGGTGTTGATTGAATTTGCTCATGGTTTGTCTGAAAGCATATTAAAAACACCACATAGACATATAAACAACATTAAAAACTTGATTTTCACCACAGGTGGACTTTAAGAGTGTAGAGACATCAGAATTAGCTCTTTTGACTTGGGCTACTAAGAAAATAGTAATAATAAGAAAATGTAAAAATGTAGTTTGAATATATTTAATGCCTACAACAGCAGAAAATGCAGAAAGGTAAGATGCTAAGTATGATGATATGATCATTTATTGTAGTATTTTCCTTAACTGTATGTCACTGTCAGCTATGACCAAGCGAATGGAAGTGCTGGAGAATCAGTTGCTCACGAGAAAATGAAGGAGCACGTCACACAACAGCATGGAGGAGAACGGGGCCCGCTGGGTGTCAAGGGCCCTACAATCCAAAGATCTACAGGTGTAGATGTCTGAGGCATGAGGCCAAATAGTTCTGATGCCATTTTTGGCCATGGCGAATATTGTTCCCTATTTATACGATCTGTATTGTATGGTTTATAAAGAGGTATGTATTTATGGCAAATTTGATATTAGCATTTATACACTAAAAAGGGAAATTAAGTGTTTGGTACCACTCTGAAATATTGTCCTCATTATCATGTTTGCATATGTTTTTTGTTTTTTTTGGCACCAAATTTGTGTGGATCTATAAAACCTTGCTTTTATGCATAAATATATTACAAAAAAAACAATTAGTTACAAATGACACTATTTTACAGACAAAATACTGATACCGAAAGAGAGACACAATGAGCCAAATGATGCACTCACTCCATATTACCAAAGCTGTTTCCCATCAATGTCATGCCTGAATATTTGAAATAGTCAGAGGAACATGTCTGATATTTGTTAACTGTTTAACTGGACTGCAAACACATTTTGTTTGACTCAAGAATGGCCTGAATGGTTTGTTAACACTAAAATGAGATTTGTGTAAACAGGGTAGTGTGTACAAGTGCCCCTTAAGATTGCAGTTTTTTTATTATTATTGTTATTATTGAAATGTAATTTACACATACAGAATCCAGTTAAGATACCTCAGAGTACTCTGGCCTCAGGTTTTTATGTTTTCTAGACGTTTGCAAAAAGGCCCCATTATAAGGCTCTTATATGTGAATTCTTGTATGTTTTTGGATTTTCCTAATAACACTCTTTTTTTAAAACAATTAAAGTGTGTCTGTATTCTTTCACAGTGTACAAACCCGATTCCAAAAAAGTTGGGACACTGTACAAATTGTGAATTAAAACAGAATGCAATGATGTGGAAGTTTCAAATTTCAATATTTTATTCAGAATACAACATAGATGACATATCAAATGTTTAAACTGAGAAAATGTATCATTTTAAGGGAAAAATAAGTTGATTTTAAATTTCATGGCATCAACACATCTCAAAAAAGTTGGGACAAGGCCATGTTTACCACTGTGTGGCATCCCCTCTTCTTTTTATAACAGTCTGCAAACGTCTGGGGACTGAGGAGACAAGTTGCTCAAGTTTAGGAATAGGAATGTTGTCCCATTCTTGTCTAATACAGGCTTCTAGTTGCTCAACTGTCTTAGGTCTTCTTTGTCACATCTTCCTCTTTATGATGCGCCAAATGTTTTCTATGGGTGAAAGATCTGGACTGCAGGCTGGCCATTTCAGTACCCGGATCCTTCTTCTACGCAGCCATGATGTTGTAATTGATGCAGTATGTGGTCTGGCATTGTCATGTTGGAAAATGCAAGGTCTTCCCTGAAAGAGACGACGTCTGGATGGGAGCATATGTTGTTCTAGAACTTGGATATACCTTTCAGCATTGATGGTGCCTTTCCAGATGTGTAAGCTGCCCATGCCACACACACTCATGCAACCCCATACCATCAGAGATGCAGGCTTCTGAACTGAGCGCTGATAACAACTTGGGTTGTCCTTGTCCTCTTTAGTCCGGATGACATGGCGTCCCAGTTTTCCAAAAGAACTTCAAATTTTGATTCGTCTGACCACAGAACAGTTTTCCACTTTGCCACAGTCCATTTTAAATGAGCCTTGGCCCAGAGAAAACGCCTGCGCTTCTGGATCATGTTTAGATATGGCTTCTTTTTTGACCTATAGAGTTTTAGGCGGCAACGGCGAATGGCACGGTGGATTGTGTTCACCAACAATGTTTTCTGGAAGTATTCCTGAGCCCATGTTGTGATTTCCATTACAGTAGCATTCCTGTATGTGATGCAGTGCCGTCTAAGGGCCCGAAGATCACGGGCATCCAGTATGGTTTTCCGGCCTTGACCCTTACGCACAGAGATTGTTCCAGATTCTCTGAATCTTTGGATGATATTATGCACTGTAGATGATGATAACTTCAAACTCTTTGCAATATTTCTCTGAGAAACTTCTTTCTGATATTGCTCCACTATTTTTCGCCGCAGCATTGGGGGAATTGGTGATCCTCTGCCCATCTTGACTTCTAAGAGACACTGCCACTCTGAGAGGCTCTTTTTATACCCAATCATGTATAAAATTGACCTAATAAGTTGCAAATTGGTCCTCCAGCTGTTCCTTATATGTACATTTAACTTTTCCGGCCTCTTATTGCTACCTGTCCCAACTTTTTTGGAATGTGTAGCTCTCATGAAATCCAACATGAGCCAACATTTGGCATGACATTTCAAAATGTCTCACTTTCAACATTTGATATGTTATCTATATTCTATTGTGAATAAAATATAAGTTTATGAGATTTGTAAATTATTACATTCCTTTTTTATTCACAATTTGTACAGTGTCCCAACTTTTTTGGAATCGGGTTTGTATATAAGTTATGAACAAATGTTCTTCCAGTAGTGTTAAAGGCGCAATATGTAAGATTTTTGGATTAAAATATCCAAAAACCACTAGAACAATGTTATATATTTTGTTGACTTGTGTACTTGCATTATCCAAAACGTTTCCAAGAATGTTTAAATCCAGAGAATCATACCATCATACCCTCGTTTTCCGTAGAAACCATGGAAACACCAAAGACGCTTTAATATATGATGTGTTTTATTAGACAGGTGAGCAACTGTTTGGATCATTCATCGACAGAAAACTAATCGTTATACAGCTCAACACAGTTAGTCTTATTGTTTATATCTGGTTTTCTTGATTTACTGCGAGTACCATGTTTTACCTTGCCTAATATCGCTCTAGCTCACTGCAGTGTGAACAAGTGTCTCATAGTAGCGCCGAGCAAATGCATAGAGTAGCATTATAACATAACTTTAACGCACTCAAATGTGTGTAATATGATAAAACAGCGCTGCGCTCCCCCACATACACATGAGCGGAAGAAGCGGAAGCGCTCGTCTGTGGCAGAATAAAAGCTCCACTGCTCTCGAGCCGTGTGTCGCGCTCGTCTCTCATTAGCAATCGCTCCAGCGCCTCGTTCAGCTCCACCCTGCTTCATACTACAGTAACGTTAATAAATCTTTAATACATTAGCTCATCCATGAATATGATTTCTGCCCGAGTCCTGTCAGATTCTTTTTAGGTAAAGACAACAACTCTTATGATCCCGCGAAATCAAGACGTCATCAAGCTACGCCTTTGTTTTGAATAAGCGACCTCTAGTGGCGAAAATTACATATTGTGCCTTTAATAGAGCATTTGTTCAAAGTAATCTGACCTTTAATAACTTTATCAAAACAGCACAAAAACATTATTCATACATCATTCATGAAAGGGTTTTTTTTTTTTCTGAAACATTTTAGTTCAACGTTCGTTTAATGGTTTTTTTTTTTTTAATGTTACTGTTTGTTTCAGAATGTTGAGAACATTCAAAGGTAACATTCCCTTAATGTTTGTAAAATGATCAAATGGAATGTTCCCTTAACATTCACACTACAAAGAAAAAAAAATCTAATGTGTTTAAAAACTGGACGTTTTGAATGTTCAGAGAAAAAGTTTCATAACTTAAATAATTCTTAGAACATATTTTTGCTAGCTGGGAATATATATATAAATATATAGCCAGTTGTTCAGTTGTTAATCTGGATCAGAATGATCTGGATTTGGAAATCCCATGTTCTGCTATACAGGATCAGGTAATCCATCTTGCTTTTGTGCCGGTTTTTCAAAGCAAAATTGGATTAGATCATCCTGATGCAGATACACACTTTTTTCAGATTACCAAATCTGGATTACCAGTGCTCTACGGAGCCATGGGGACATGGGGATGGAAAAAATATGAGATGGGAGAAAAAAATATACTTCAATGCTTTTGCGTTCACTCAGAAATGTTACTTGGTTTGACATGTTATGTTAAGTAGCATTAAGGTGTTTTTAAGTGTGGTTTTATTGGCAAATTTTTTTCTTGTGCCACTGAGTAATACGATCAAGTTTATTATTACTTGAATATGACATGCATCCACAATTTTTTTCAGACTTTTTGATTGATCAACATTTACTCAACATTACATCAGACCCTTAGCACTGACATTTCAAAACAGAATCTCTCTTGATGCCAACAGACCTTTAAACATCTAACGCAATCTCTCTTATTATGTTCCATGATCTTCTCTGCATCTCCCCATACACGTGCTAATCACTCCCAGGAATACAAGCTTCAGAACAACAAGTGTTCCTGCTGCTTTGACCTTTTGCCTGCAGCTCGACGCTCGAGTCGCTCCTGCTCACACTAGACTCAGTGGAGTTTGTGAAATGTCAGAGACTCCTGCTAGCCTCAGTGGACGCGTGTTAATTACCCCAAACACACTGCAGCTCAGATGTTGAAAGGACAAATGTCTTGTTATCCCAACAATTCTCCCTTTTGTGAATGATCGCCTTTTTTTAGGAACACAAACACATGCTGAGGGAAAGGTCAGAGTTTTCCAGAAAGGCTTGAGTTAATTGTTTGTTTGCTTTTTTAACAGCCATGTGATATGAAGATGATGTGAAGACATGGTGATGCAATTTTACAGCCTTATTGGGATATTCACTAACATTATTTAACTGATGATCTGATAGACTATCACAATCTTGGATTTATTTAGCCAAATGAGTCAAAGCCAAAAACAAAATAAATCCAAGGGGAATAAGTATTTCATATCTTTTGGTAACACTTTATTTTAGGGTTAAATTCTCACTATTAACTAGTTGCTTATTAACATGCATATTACTGGGATATTGGCTGTTTATTAGTATTTATAAAGCACACATTAATGCCTTATTCTGCATGACCTTATTCTACATCTCTTAAACATAACTAATATCTAAACTTAACAACTACAGTACTAACTATTAATAAGCAGTAAATGTGGAGTTTATTGAGGCAAAAGTTGTAGTTTATAGTAAATATGTGTTCACCATGTTATCTAATATGCTGATTTGATGGTCAAGAAATGTTTCTTATTATATTATTTTTTTATCAATGTTGAAAACAGTTGTTATATCTATGTGTGAATGTCTTTACTTTCACTTTTGATCAATTAATGCATCATTGCTAAATAAAATTAATTTCTTTAAAAAAATAAAAACTTATTGGCCCCAAACTATTTATATAATCTTAAAATGAAGTTACATTTAATTTAATGAAGACAAATAGGAATGCATAATTAACAGGAATATTGCGTTATTTATTTTGATTCTGAATTTTAATGTTTTTTAGTAGTAGTAACCATTGATTTTAAATGTAGGTGTTTTTATCAGTAAAAACTACAATAAGAGAACGGTTCAAAGGTCATTACTCATGATGGTCTGGATGTTAATATGCGATGGGAAAAGGTAGAAGAAGGAGCTCGGCAGTAGGCGGATTCGAACTCGTGTCGATTGCGTCAAAAGTATGTACTACGCGCATTCACACGGGGTGTCGGCGTCAACTAGTGTTGTAGTCAAGACCACCTAATCTCAGACCAAGTCAAGACCAAGACCAATGTGTGTTGAGACCAAGACAAGTCCAAGGCAGGGCGAGACTGAGTCAAGACCAAGACCAGACCAACACTCGTTAAATTCATAAAGATCCACATTACCGCTTGAGAAATGACTTATTTTTAATCAATGATAATAATTACAATAAGACACTATAGAGCTGTTACCAATCAAATGAAATCATTAACAACAAAATTCATCTTTGCACTGCAGAGGTGATACAGAAGATGCATCTGAATTGGTAAATTACAAATGCATAAATAATGTTGAGAATAAGGTTTTTAAAACATTTGTATTGAATGTTTGTATAAAAGCAATATCAGGTTTGCAGTCATGCTCAAATTTGTGAAAACAGCTCTCTTGCTCTTGTGATATTGCTTAATTATAGCACATGTAATAATATAAAAAATCCAGATCTCATACAAGTACTTTTTTGCAACAATATCAAAATTTTGTGAGCATTTGTATTTATTTTGGTGACATTTTTGACACAATCCCGCATTAATTTCTGAACCGTCACAATAAATAAATCAAATTAGAAATAAGTTATTGATTGCATCTGAAGCAATAAGTTTTACATCCAATCACATTAGTGATGTTAATATATAAATCAGACAATGCACCGGCAATTTAGTGATATCCCAGCAGTTGTGGTCTTGACCGGTCTTGAAACAAAATCCCTGAGAACGAGACAGGACCAAGACCTTCAAAAAAAAGTTCTTAGGACCGGTCTCGAGTACTACAACACTAGCGTAAACGCTTGACGGAGGGCGTCTGAAGCTGGTGCTGACGCGACTGTCATAGTGACAACAGCCAATCACATTACTTTTCCAGTGTTGCATGAATACAATTGGCTAGCGTCTGCGCTAGGGTATTTGCATAGGCGATCTGATTGGCTGACGCCTGCGTTGGCGCTTGAAAAGTTGAACGTTTTTCAACTTCTGCCGCGAGCCACGCCATTCTCATAAATTCTTATATACCAATTTATGTATTCTAAACTGGAAACCGGCCTACTCTTCTATACTGATTCAATCTGTATATTACAGTCACCATCAGCTCAGTGAGGCCTAGGAAACCCTACTAATCAAGCTCCTTTTGTCACAATATGGTGCAAATATCCTTTGGCCATATGGAAATAATAAAGAAAAAGTCGATTTGATGTGACAAAGAAAGCAAAATGATAAAGACTTTAACCATCTTTATCTCTAAGAAAATATGTGAAAAGTGGAATAAAAGTACCTAACGTTGCATTCACACGGAGGGCGTGTCTGAAGCTGGTGCTGACGTGACCGTCATAGTGACAACAGCCAATCACATTACTTTTCCAGTGTTGCATGAACGCAGTTGGCTAGCGTCTGCGCTAGGGTATTTGCATAGGCAATCTGATTGGCTGACGCCTGCGTTGGTGCTTGAAAAGTTGAACATTTTTCAACTTCTGCCGCGAACAACACGCGACGCAACGAAACCCATAATTCGGTTCGGCAACGCATGACGTCAAACATTTAAAGTAAATGAGAAGCTTTAACACCGACGCCCCGTGTGAATGCAGCGTAACAGTTATTTAATAATAAAGTGTTTATCTGGTAGAGTTAGGGACGGTGTAGGGAGGGATTTATTGTCCCAATAAGGTGGCATGTATTTAATAAATATATAATTTACACTCAATATGTTATTATTGCATACTGTTTTATAATGTACTAAAATACAAATAGTATCTAACTACTGTTTACACTTATTGCAAAGAAAATACTGCTATTTTTACTAGGGATGCACGATATATCGGCCAAAAATTGGCCGATATATTAAAGCCGATAAATAATGTATTATTTCCTTCAGCTGAGACACTTCAGATGCACACTGCTCACCATGATGGGTTTGAATTGCTTGAAATATGATTGAAATCACTTCAAAAAAGGAAAATACAGTACAGTGCAACATGTGCAGCGCAAGTCTTTCATATCAGCTACATAAAATTATAATAAATAATTGTGTGCTTGGGACATGGCTTTTAATGGTGAGACTTTTGTTTTTGTAATCAGGCTCTCAAAAATTATATAAAACTTTTAAAAGATTTATATATCGGTTATCGGCTTTCAAATATAAAGAATTATCGGTTATCGGTATCAGCCAAAATTTTCATATCGGTGCATCCCTAATTTTTACATAGTGTAAATAGAATCTATCGCTACTTTCACTTAGTGCAATTAGCCGCTGCCGAAGAAAAAATGGGCAGCGGTCACTGGGACAGTAGGACAATTTTGTACCTTATTTACCCCTAAAAGGTGCACTTGAGTAGTAATATGTACAATTAATAGAAATATTTGCTTTAACTCCTCTGAGGTTAGTCATATATTCACATGAGGTTAGTCATGCGCAGATACTGACCTCTATTACCCAGACGAGCATCACATAGTATAAAATGAGATTTCTCGTCAGCTGTCTTCACAACAGGCTGGAAAGTCTGCAGAGGTATTACTGTGACTTTTTGATCAATTTAATGTTATTTTTGTTGATGCAATTGAATTTTATATTGAGAATAACGTTGTTCTAGACATTCTAGTAATCAAACATCTTGATGCACAATGTTTAACTTTCCATGTTCTCTCTTTTCTTCCAGAAAGGGGTGTTATCAAAAGATGAACGTTTCACTGGTGGGTAACATCACCCAACCCAAGATTTTGCGGGACAGCTTTAGCACAGCGGTGGCTAAGAATGTGATAGTGGTCGGTCTGTGCATCTCTATCAACTATGTCAACGGCACGCTCGTCCACACCTTCATCAAGCATGAGATCTTCAGCGGAAACCCTCGGTACATTCTCTTCATTCACATGGTGTTCAACGACATGATTCAGCTGATGGTGACAGTCATTCTTCATGTGTTAAGCTACGCTGTGTTTACTATCAATGTTTCTTTCTGCTGTGTTCTATTGCTGAGCGCTATATTCACAACGCTCAACACACCGCTGATCCTCGCCGCCATGGCTATTGAGCGCTACATCGCTATCTGCAACCCTTTGCGTCATGCTCAGATCTGTACTGTACGTAAAACATACATCCTTATCGGTCTAATCTGGAACCTGAGTGCCATCCAGGCTCTACCAGACCTGTTCGTCCTGTTGGCTACACAACCGCAAACCTTCTTCTACAGCAATATCTTCTGCTACAGAGATTATCTGTTCAATAACCCATATATGATAGAAAAGAGAATTGTTGTATATATCATTTACCTGGCATTTGTGGGGCTAACTATAGTGTATACTTACATAAAGATCATGTTTGTTGCAAAGGCCACAAGCTTGGATGCTCACAAAGCTCGGAGTACCATCATCCTTCATGGCATCCAGCTTCTGATGTGCTTGCTAACATTTGTCGGGCCTGTCCTGGACAGGCTGCTGATGGAAATGTTTCCAATGCTTATTCTGGAGATTAGATTTTTAAGTTATTTGGTAATCCAAATAATGCCCAGGTTTGTCAGTCCTATTGTGTATGGCGTGAGAGATCAAACATTTTGTAAGTACCTGAAAAGATACTTACTGTGTACAATGTTCGAGACAAGGAGTACAATAAAAACTCTCCAACCCAAAAGGAATTTGGCAAAAGTTTCAGATAAATCCATATGAAGGTTCACATTATCACAATATTGACTTTGTAAGCAACATTTGTAAATGAATCTGATTTGTGCATGTGTGTGTAAAAGAAATGAATAAATCCCTGCACTGGCACACAATATTAAACTGAAAGTATGGAATTGATCTTATCCTGTTTTGCACAAAAAATGTCATTCTTAAAGCATATAAAGTGAAAAACAAATGATAATTTGCAATGTATGCATGGCAGCTGTATGTGGCACTTTACAGACATACTTTAATAGCATAATTGAAACATTTTAATACTCTTTATGAAAAAGTAAAAAGAAAACACATACAATACATAACTAAATCTGTAGTTTCAACCTTGTCCCTTTTCTTAGCTTTTAAATGGAAAACCTCAGACTCCTTTTCTGTGGATGTTGGTACACAGAATATACAGTAAATAATCTGTAATTCTCTCGTTACATATCAGATCACATACCATGTTTTATTAACTATGTTTTTCACAAGTTCAAGTTCAAAGTTTATTATGAGCCTAAAGGGCGATTTATTGTGCAGCATAAAATTTGTAACCATATCATACAAAAAACATGGTAACACTTCAGTATGGGGAACACATATTCACTATTAACTATGACTTTTGCCTCAATAAACTCCTAATTTATTGCTTATTAATAGTTAGTACGGTAGTTGTTAAGTTTAGGTATTGGGTATGATTAAGGGATGTAGAATATGGTGATGCAGAATAAGGCATTAATATGTGCTTTATAAGTGCTAATAAACAGACAATATCCTAGTAATATGCATGCTAATAAGCAACTACACTCTAAATAAAATCCATAAAAATAGGGCACAATGTACTGTGTTAATTTGACGGAATTTTCCATATTTATTTTTTTACGGGTGCTTTTTTTACTTTTTTAATTTTGAACTTCATTGCATTGTGTTTAATATGGAGCCAGTCAGTCTCATTTCATCCACGTGTGAACATGAACATTTATTTTAAGTATTGATGGATTCTTATGTTTACTTCATAAAGAATTATTCATGTGCATATACCATACAACGTTAGGATTTTAGATTCATAAACTCCATAGAAAGCATAACAATGGTTTGACTGATGAGAGATGGTTTGGCGGTTGCCAGGAGAACGGTACTTGTCTGACTGCATTGTGCCAAGTGTAAAGTTTGGTGGAGGGGGGATTATGGTGTGGGGTTGTTTTTCAGGGGTTGGGCTTGGCCCCTTAGTTCTAGTGAAAGGAACTCTTAATGCTTCAGCATACCAAGACATTTTGGACAATTTCATGCTCCCAACTTTGTGGGACAGTTTGGGGACAGCCCATTCCTGTTCCAACATGACTTCGCACCAGTGCACAAAGCAAGATCCATAAAGACATGGATGAGTGATTTTGGTGTGGAGGAACTTGACTGGCTTGCACAAAGTCCTGACCTCAACCTGATAGAACACCTTTGGGATGAATTAGAGCGGAGACTGCGAGCCAGGCCTTCTCGTCCAACATCAGTGCTGGACCTCACAAATGCGCTTCTAGAAGAATGGTCAAAAATTCCCATAAACACACTCCTAAACCTTGTGGAAAGCCTTCCCAGAAGAGTTGAAGCTGTTATAGCTGCAAAGAGTGGGCCAACTCCATATTAAACCCTACGGATTAAGAATGGGATGTCATTAAAGTTCATGTGCATGTAAAGGCAGGCGTCCCAAAACTTTTGGCAATATAGTGTGTGTGTATATATATATATAAATTAATATAATTACTCTAATATAAATGTTGATAAATACAAACACACATTAATATATTCATTGAAACAAATATTTTCTGTTGTTTCTTGAATATTCAAACAGAAAAATGTATATGGAACAAGATATATGGATGCCATGCAAAAATGGCCTGTTCCATATGAAGTGTAGTAGAATCAGATATTTATTTCTGTCTGACTTTATCCTGCTGTAAAAGAAACCATGATGAATTCCTGAAAGAACGGTCTGAATTCTCATTGTTCCAATATACATTTCACTACACCTTGTATTTTTTCTTTTCTTTATTTTCCCCAGTGACATAACTGATGTCACCATCTACAATCAGAGTGTGTGAGCATTTAAAAAGCTGCCATGTCTTCACCGGTGCTGGTGCTGGCCAGACAGGGGCGAGTGCTAGACAGAGGTGAGTGCTGGGGTCTTTTTTTCCATTCATTTGCTCATTTTCACTCATTCTGTGCTAAATATAAATGATATGCTACTGACATCTTGACTGATTTCTGCAACATTTGTTATTTTCTGGATGGTTGTTCATATTCAAAAGCACTGAAAACAGAACGGAAATATAAATATTTATGTGTAAAACTCCCAAACAATATTTTGAAATATTAAAAGTTGTTAAAAAACGCTTCAACTTTTTCTAAATGATTGGCAAACTTGTCATGCATTTACATGTTGTTGTTTTTTTGTTCGTTTTTTTTCAGACTCAAGCCCTGAGTGATGAATTCAACAGTGGGCCAACAACTCCTCATGCGAGACACGTTCAGTATGGCCTTCATGAAGAACTTCATCGTGGTCCTGGTGTGGTTCCTCCTCAGCTACATCAACGGCAGCGTAGTGGCCACCTTCTTCAGACACCAAATCTTTTACGAGGACCCTCGCTATATTCTTTTCATACATATGGTCATTAATGACGCAGTGCAGCTCACTGTAACCATCGCTCTGTTTGTGGTCAGTTACGCCTTGTATACCATCAGTGTAGGAGTGTGTTGTTTCTTTATCCTGGTGGCGGTGTTCACCACCCGCAGCACACCTGTAAACCTGGCCGGCATGGCCATCGAACGCTATATCGCCATCTGCCATCCTCTGCGGCATGCCCAGATCTGCACTGTGCGCCGTGCGTACATGCTCATAGGGGCCATTTGGTTCGTATCTGTGGTTCCCGACATCACTGACCTATTCGTGACCTTAGCCACAGAACCTCTGAGTTTCTTCCAAACCGCTGTTTTCTGTCTCAGGCCGAATGTGTTCAAAGATCCTGTGTTGCTGTATAAGCGGCAGGCGTTCGATGGGATTTATTTCTCGCTGGTCTTCCTCACACTGCTGTGCACGTATCTGCGGATCGTGTACGCGGCTCGTGCGCTCTCCAACGAGAGAGCATCCGCCAAACGGGCGACCAACACCATCTTGCTCCACGGGGTGCAGTTGCTCATGTGCCTGCTCTCTTACGTGTCCCCTAGCGTGGAGGGCATTTTACACGTCATCTTTCCAGGACGCATCCTAGAAATCCGTTTTGCCAACTATTTAATTGTCTATATTTTGCCACGCTTTTTGAGTCCAATCATATATGGAGTGCGGGATAAAAAGTTCTGCAAGTATCTGAAGAGGTATTTTGTGTGTGGCCTCCCTATAGACACAAGAGTAGAATGCAAAGATGAAGAAGATTAAATGAATTATTAGTTTTCTATTATGTGCCAAGGGTTTGGAATCTGATATGTAACAAATTATGTTTCTTTCGTGGCAAATGTTTAGTTTTAAATGATTCCCCATGTATTGTTGTAAATGATGTATTGTTTAGCAATTCCCAGATATTCTGAAAATTTTCCCTACTAATTATTTTAAATAAATCAGAGCTTTATAATGAGACATGCATACAGACGTGATTGTTTTTAAAGTTTGTGCTATACAGTTTTATTTGTTTGTCTGTTTAATGGTAGCCTAAAATGGCAACATATAAAATAAACTGGTTTTATTCTGGTCAGAAATATTATTTAACATCACTGAATCACCCTAAATACATGAATGTATTCCAAAAAAACATTTTTTTTTTGTTTTAAATCAGGTGGAAATACTTCTTTAAGGTAACAACTGCAGGTTATCACTTTTACAGTGTGTATAATCAATGGTTTTACAGTGTATATAATCAATCGAAGAAAATTCTTTAAAAACAATAATTATTTTTTTAAAAAATGTATGTAATCACATTCTGTAGTCACAAAAATATTAGCTAATTTATTTAGAGTGATAAACTGTTTATTAATTAATCAAAACAATTAATTTCCTTTGTTTTGTAGGTCACATTTAGAAAATTGTGGCCTAATATGGAAGACATTAATGGCCTTTACTAAAACCAAACTGATCTCATTAGAATTCGTGAGTATAGTATGATTTTGTTTGAATTTCTATACAAACTTGAATGAAAATATATGATTGTATTTAAAACGTTGCACAAAGTCAGACTCAAATTTGATAAATAGATAAATGCTTTTTGTCAAATCCTTTTTCCAATTAAGATTGCTATAAATATGTATTCATTTGAACAAAACTATTTAAAAAATAATCTGAATGGAGTTTTGAATTTGAACAAGATTTGTTTAGTTATTGGATGAATCAGCGTTTGTGAATAAATCTTTAAAATGAATGATTCAATTACGTTTTCAACACTCGTTTTTAACACTTGACGCCACCTCCTGGTGTAACGATAAGCAATGCAATACAATACATGTCAAAATACTTTCAAAAGATGATTTACTCTTATTTTGATCACTACTGTACACATCAGTGACAGCAGATTTGAAAGTTGCAGTGTGATGATCGTACTTTCAACGGTTAACTAAAGTCACTAAAGTCTTTTAAACAGACTAAATTGGTTTAAACAGATTCACATCACAAGCATCAGCGGAGCATGAGCAGCATGTGTTTTGTCGATGCCCATATCAATGAATGACAGTGCCTGCCCATTGGTGTGGAGCAGTGCCAATTCATTCCTATGGAAGTTGAGTTTCATGCTCACGCGCAAGCTCAACTTCCATAGGAATGATCTGAAAACACTCGCTCTTCTCCCCTCGCTTCGCGCGAGTATGCACGCACTATGATCGGATGCGTGACGGCCGACCCTCTCATTCATTAACATTGGCAGCGACAAAACACGTGCTGTTCACGCTTCGCTGACGATTCAGATGTGAAACAGGCGTAAGACATAGCAGAATTGGTGTCATTTAGGAATAAGATCGCGTGGGTGTTTGAATCGAGATCGCGATCTTTTAATGATTAACTCTAAGCAGCTCTAAATCACATTCAACGTTATGTCGGGTGACGAAATTTGAAAATAGTTGGGAGCCCCAATTTTGCTTTCTTTGTCACATCAAATTGACTTCTTTATTATTTCCATATGGCCAAAGAAATAATTTTCTTTCAGCGCCCCGCCCTGGTGCCATTTTTCCCGGAACTGCATGAAGAGGTAACCCGGTGGGTTTTCCACAAGGAACCGCGGTTCCTCTTCCGCCTTCACCACCCTGGATGGCAGGGAGGCCAAGGGGTACGTGGGTATCTCTCCGGTTGAGCGTGCTGTCACAATGCAGCTGTGTCCGACGGCCGCCAATTGGAGGGGTAATCCATGGCACCCATCCAAGGCCTGTAAGTTCTCGTCCAACCTAACGGACAAGGCTTACAGAGTCTGTGGACAGGCCGCCTTCGCTCTCCATGCCATGGCTTTGCTGCAGTACTATCAGGCCAAGGCACTCATGGACATGGCCCAGGGTCCGGGCGACTGGTTGGTCAGGCGATGGCCATGCTTATGGTCCAGGAGCGCCACCTATGGCTCAACCTGGCCAACATGAGGGAAACAAGTATCGGTTCCTGGACTCCCCTGTGTCGCAGGTGGGCCTATTCGGCGAAGCGGTCGAGAGCTTCGCCCAACAGTTCTCACCGCACAGAAGCAGACGGAGGCGATCTGGCACATCCTGCCCCGGTGGTCTGCTGCTGCCTCCACCCAGCCGCCGGTTGCAGCTCCTCCGACTGTTCGTCGCCGAGGGCGCCCGCCCGCCTCATCCTCCGCCCCTGCCAAGTCTGCAAAGCAGCAGCCTCCACCCAGCAGACAGCAGGGAGCCGGGCACGAGCGAGGCCCAGGTGGCAAGCGGACACGCAAGCAGCCCTGAGTCGGGCGACCCGGAGGATCGGGAGACTGCTCTACAGGAGACGGTGAAGGCATAGCTCCATCCCCCGGAGGAGGACCGGGTGGAGAATCTTTTGTTTCTTTTTGTTTCTGTTCCGCCGCTGGCTCCCAAATTCTCAATAAAAGAGCAGTTTCCTATTCCTCCGGGTCCCAAGAGGGCGTGTCTGGCGGTGTGCGACGCTATGCCTTGCCACCCTCAGCCCCCTCTCATATCGCCAGCTGGCAGCGTTGTGTGTGTGCAGGCCGCGCTAAACACGCCGTCTCACACATCTCCTGCCTCACTGTGGAACCAGGGTGCTTCCAGCATGCAGACCTCACTTCGGGCCGCTCCGCCGTCCGAGTCAGGTCCCTGTGTTCCACCTCGCTGCCCCACTGCGGGTGCGTCTGTTGTGCCGTTGGTCTTGCTGATGCGGAGTCTGGGAGCCTGGCTAGCGCTTCCCAGCCAATCTCGCTGGCTCATCCGCACTATCAGACTCGGCTACGCGATTCAGTTCGCCCGGCGTCCCCCGGTCTTCAGAGGCACTCTGTTCACCTGCGTGCTGGCGGAGAACGCTCCTGTGCTTCGGGAGGAGATTGCAGTCCTACTGGCGAAGGACGCGATCGAGCCGGTCCCTCCAGCCGAGATGAGGTCGGGGTTTTACAGCCCTTACTTCATCGTACCCAAGAAAAGCGGTGGGTTACGGCCAATCTTGGACCTGCGAGTCTTGAATCGGTCCCTTCACAGGCTGCCGTTCAAGATATTGACGCAGAAACGCATTTTCGAATGCATCCATCCCCGAGATTGGTCTGCAGCGATCGACCTGAAGGACGCGTCTCGATTCTACCATTCAAAGTAATGAGAAGCTTTAACGCCGACACCGTGTGTGAATGCAGCGTAACAGTTATTTAATAATAAAGTGTTTATCTGGTAGAGTTAGGGCCAGGTGTAGAGAGGGATTTATTGTCCTAATAAGGCGGCATATTTGATAAATATCATTTACACTCAATGGGCCCTATTTTAACGATCTGAGCGCATGGTCTGAAGCGCATGGCACAAGTGCACTTAGGGCATGTCCGAATCCACTTTTGCTAGTTTAATGATGGAAAAAACGGTCGGCGCGTCAGGCACATGGTCCAAAAGGGTTGTCCCTAGTCTGTTAGTGAGTCATGGGTGTGTTTTGGGCGTAATGTCCAATAAACCAATCAGAGTCTCATCTCCCATTCCCTTTAAAAGCCAGTTGCGCTTGCACTATGGCGGATTGGCTATTTATATGGCAGAATTTGCGAGTGGAAAGATATTACTAACGCGCCCTTTAAATAACACAAAAAATACTGTGCTATTGACTTTAGACCAGGTTTGTGTTGGTCAATGGCGCAGTCGTTTTCAGTTCCTCAAAATAGCAACGCTCCAACAATGCACCTGAACACACCGGGTTTTCAGACCAGCACGCTCATGGGCGAACAGATGGACGCGAGTGTATTTGCTATTTAAACAATGTGGAGCTGGACATGAAAATGATAACTGTCATAAAGTTATCATTTTCACGTCCAGCTCCACGTTGATTAAATAGCAAATTTAAAGGGCGCGTTAGTAATATCTTTCCACTCGTAAATTCCGCCATGTAAATAGTCCAAGCGCAACTGGCTTTTAAAGGGAATGGGAGATGAGACTCTGATTGGTTTATTGCACATTATGCCCAAAACACACCGATGACTCATTAAGAGACTTGTTAAAATAGGGCGCTGGGTGTATGATAGGGACCAATATGTTATTATTGCATGCTGTTTTATAATGTACTAAAATTCTGAGGTGCAAATAGTATCTAACTACTATTTACACTTATTTCAAAGAAAATACTGCTTTTTTTACATAGTGTAAATAGAATCTATCGCTATTTTCACTTAGTGTAAGCATATCACAAAGAAAATACTGCTATTTCTGCTATTAGTGCAAATAGTCTCTGCCGAAGAAAAAACTGGCAAAATTTGCACCTTTAGGACAGCAGTCACTGGGACAGTAGGACAACGTTGTACCTCATTTACCCCTAAAAGTTGCATTCGAGTAGTAATATGTACCCTTAAGTGTATAAATAAGGTACAAAGATGTCCCTTAAAGAAATCTTTAGGGGTACAACAGCTTGTCACTGGGGCTGTACCCTTTACAGCCCCAGTGACAAGCTGTTGTACCCCTAAGGATTTCTTTTCTGAGAGTGTAACCAAACCTTGACTCCATGTTTTCAGGTTAAAAGATTGTCCTGGTGAGGTAATGCCATATTGCTTTAAAAGAAATATTGGCTTTAACTCTTCTGACATCACATGAGGTTAGTCATGCGCAGATACTGACCTCTATTACCCAGACGAGCATCACATAGTATAAAATGAGATTTCTCATCAGCTGCCTTCACAACAGGCTGGAAAGTCTCAGAGGTATTACTGTGACTCTTTGATCAACAATTGTTGATGCAATTGAATTTTATATTGAGAATAACGTTGTTCTAGACATTCTAGTAATCAAACATCTTGATGCACAATGTTTAACTTTCCATGTTCTCTCTTTTCTTCCAGAAAGGGGTGTTATCAAAAGATGAACGCTTCACTGGTGGGTAACATCACCCAACCCAAGATTTTGCGGGACAGCTTTAGCACAGCGGTGGCTAAGAATGTGATAGTGGTCGGTCTGTGCATCTCTATCAACTATGTCAACGGCACGCTCGTCCACACCTTCATCAAGCATGAGATCTTCAGCGGAAACCCTCGGTACATTCTCTTCATTCACATGGTGTTCAACGACATGATTCAGCTGATGGTGACAGTCATTCTTCATGTGTTAAGCTACGCTGTGTTTACTATCAATGTTTCTTTCTGCTGTGTTCTATTGCTGAGCGCTATATTCACAACGCTCAACACACCGCTGATCCTCGCTGCCATGGCTATTGAGCGCTACATCGCTATCTGCAACCCTTTGCGTCATGCTCAGATCTGTACTGTACGTAAAACATACATCCTTATCGGTCTAATCTGGAACCTGAGTGCCATCCAGGCTCTACCAGACCTGTTCGTCCTGTTGGCTACACAACCGCAAACCTTCTTCTACAGCAATATCTTCTGCTACAGAGATTATCTGTTCAATAACCCATATATGATAGAAAAGAGAAATGTTGTATATATCATTTACCTGGCATTTGTGGGGCTAACTATAGTGTATACTTACATAAAGATCATGTTTGTTGCAAAGGCCACAAGCTTGGATGCTCACAAAGCTCGGAGTACCATCATCCTTCATGGCATCCAGCTTCTGATGTGCTTGCTAACATTTGTCGGGCCTGTCCTGGACAGGCTGCTGATGGAAATGTTTCCAATGCTTATTCTGGAGATTAGATTTTTAAGTTATTTGGTAATCCAAATAATGCCCAGGTTTGTCAGTCCTATTGTGTATGGCGTGAGAGATCAAACATTTTGTAAGTACCTGAAAAGATACTTACTGTGTACAATGTTCGAGACGAGGAGTACAATAAAAACTCTCCAACCTAAAAGGAATTTGGCAAAAGTTTCCGATAAATCCATATGAAGGTTCACATTATCACAATATTGACTTTGTAAGCAACATTTGTAAATGAATCTGATTTGTGCATGTGTGTGTAAAAGAAATGAATAAATTCCTGCACTGGCACACAATATTAAACTGAAAGTAAGGAATAGATCTTATCCTGTTTTGCACAAAAAATGTCATCCTTAAAGCATATAAAGTGAAAAACAAATGATAATTTGCAATGTATGCATGGCAGCTGTATGTGGCACTTAACAGACATACTGTAATAGCATACAAATAGAAAAAGTCCCTTTATGAAAAAGTAAAAAGAAAACACATGCAATACATAACTAAATCTGTAGTTTCAGATTTTCAGAATTTCAGACCTTTTCCCTTTTCTTAGCTTTTACATGGAAAACATCAGACTCATTTTCTGTGGATGGTGGTACAAATAGCCCTTGTATAAATAATCTGTAATTCTCTCGTTACATATCAGATCACATACCATGTTTTATTAACTATGTTTTTCTCAAGTTCAGGTTCAAAGTTTATTATGAGCCCAAAGGGCGATTTATTGTGCAGCATAAAATTTGTAACCATATCATACAAAATACATGGTAACACTTCAGTATGGGGAACACATATTCACTATTAACTACGACTTTTGCCTCAATAAACTCCTAATTTACTGCTTATTAATAGTTAGTACGGTAGTTGTTAAGTTTAGGTATTGGGTATGATTAAGGGATGTAGAATAAGGTCATGCAGAATAAGGCATTAATATGTGCTTTATAAGTGCTAATAAACAGACAATATCCTAGTAATATGCATGCTAATAAGCAACTACACTCTAAATAAAATCCATAAAAATAGGGCACAACGTACTGTGTTAATTTGACAGAATTTTCCATATTTATTTTTTACATTTTGAACTTCATTGCATTGTGTTTAATATGGAGCCAGATCAGTCTCATTAATAATTCAGGCAAAAAACATGATGCAGACATGCGTAGCCAAATTTCACATGCATTAAACCAAATTCAAGTGCACAAAAAACAATTCACATAAAATTATATATTCATAAAATACATTTCACAAATGCAAAACACAATTCGTAGATATACAACTGTGCACAAAAACTTTCAAATGTTAAAAATGTACGAGCTCAACCTTGAATGTGAATGTGCAAATCGTCATTCACGTGTGAATTGCCTTGGATTTGTGTGTGTGTATTTTTGAGACTTTCCTGGCAGCGCTCTCCTCAAACCTGGATCAGTCGTACTCTTTAGCCAATCAGATTTAAGCTTATTAATCGACCAATCATAATCACGTAAGGGCGTGCCTACCTGTGTGTTACGTCATCAGCTTTCGACCACAGTTCAAGTCATGGCTGTGCAGAGGTATGTGCAGTTTGATCGGTTCATTTCTGTGTTTACTGAAGTTAAAAAAGTTAGAGATCAGTTGAAGCAATAGTTTATTAACTGCTGTTTAGTCCACGTGTGAACATAAACATTTATTTTAAGTATTGATGGATTCTTATGTTTACTTCATAAAGAATTATTCATGTGCATACCATACAACGTTAGGATTTTAGATTCATAAACTCCATAGAAAGCATAACAATGGTTTGACTGATGAGAGATGGTTAGGCAGTTGCCAGGGGAACGGTACTTGTCTGACTGCATTGTGCCAAGTGTAAAGTTAGGGTTTTACAGCCCTTACTTCATTGTACCCAAGAAAACCGGTGGGTTACGGCCAATCTTGGACCTGCGAGTTCTGAATCGGAGCCTTCACAAGCCGTTCAAGATGCTCACGCAGAAACGCATTTTCGAATGCATCCATCCCCGAGATTGGTCTGCAGCGATCGACCTGAAGGACGGGTCTCGATTCTTCCTCGACACAGGCCATTTCTGCACTTTGCATTCGAGGGTCGAGCATATCAGTACAAAGTCCTGCCCTTCGGGCTGTCCCTGTCCCCCCGTGTCTTCACGAAAGTTGCGGAGGGGGCCCTTGTGCCCATGAGGGAACAGGGCGTTCGCATTCTCAACTATCTCGATGACTGGCTCATTCTAGCACAGTCCAGGGATCAGTTGTGCGAACACAGGGACCTGGTGCTCAGACAACTCAGCCAGTTGGGTCTTCAGGTCAACTGGGAAAAGAGCAAACACGCCCCCATGCAGAGGATCTCTTTTCTCGGTATGGAGTTGGATTCGGTCGAACAGATGGCACGCCTCACAGAAGAGCGTGTCCAGTCGATGCTGAACTGCCTGAACACGTTTCAAGGCAGGACAGCGGTCCCACTGAAACAATATCAGAGGCTCCAGGGGCATATGGCGGCCGTGATGGCAGTAACACCGCTCGGTCTGCTTCATAAGAGACTGCTTCAGCATTGGCTTCACGGCCGAGTCCCGAGATGGGCATGGCAGCGCGGCACTCACTGGGTGAGTGTCACACCGACCTGTCGCCAAACCTTCAGCCCGTGGTCAGACCCCTTGTTTCTTCGGGCCGGAGTGTCCTTAGAACAGGTGTCCAGGCATGCTGTGGTTTTCACAGATGCCTCTGCCATGGGCTGGGGGGCCACGTACAATGGGCATGCAGTATCAGGAGTTTGGACGGGCCCGCACCTGCATTGGCACATCAACTGCCTCGAGTTGCTAGCAGTACGTCTTCCACTGAGCAGCCTCAAAAGGCTGTTACAGGGCAAAGATGTATTGGTCCCGACGGACAACACTGCGACCGTTGTGTACATCAACCGACAAGGTGGTCTGCACTCCCGTCGCATGTTGCAACTCGCCCGCCATCTCCTCCTCTGGAGTCAGAAGTGTCTGAGGTCGCTTCGGGCCATTCATGTCTCCGGTGTCCTCAAACGTGTGGCCGACGAGCTATTACGAGCTGCGCTGCCGGGAGAATGGCGACTCCACCCCCAGGTGGTCCAGCTGATCTGGAGACAGTTTGGGGAGGCGCAGGTCGACCTGTTTGCCTCCCCAGAAACGTCCCACTGCCGGTGATTTTATTCGCTGACCGAGGGTACACTTGGCACGGATGTATTCACGCACAACTGGCCCCGGGGCCTGCGCAAATATGCGTTTCCCCAGTGAGCCTACTTGCACAAACCCTGTGCAAAGTCAGGGAGGACGAGGAGCAGGTCCTGTTGGTGGCACCGTACTGGCCCAACCGGACTTGGTTCCCAGAGCTAATGCTCTTTGCGACAGCCCCTCCCTGGCAGATTCCTCTGAGGAAGGACCTTCTGACTCAGAGACGGGGCACCCTGTGGCACCTGCGTGCAGACCTCTGGAAACTTCATGTCTGGTCCCTGGACGGGACGCGGAGGTTCTAGGTGACTTACCCCAAGAGGTAGTTAACACCATCACTTTGGCATGAGCACTGTCTACGAGACAGGCTTATGCCTTGAAGTGGAACCTGTTCGTCGAGTGGTGTTCTTCTCACCGAGAAGACCCCCGAAGATGTTCGATCGCATCTGTACTTTCCTTCCTGTAGCAAGGGTTGGAGTGTAGGCTGTCGCCCTCCACCCTCAAGGTCTATGTTGCTGCAATATCTGCTTATCACGACCACGTAGAAGGTAAGATGGTTGGGAAGCACGACCTGGTCGTCAGGTTCCTCAGGGGGGCGAGACGGTTAAATCCTCCTCGACCTCCCTCTGTACCCTTTTGGGATCTTGCTCTGGTGCTCCAAGCACTTCAGAATGCCTAGAGTTCTAGGCATTCACTAGAGTTCGGGCCCACTGGATAGTGGATGCCATCACCTTGGCTTATCAATCACAAGGTGTGCCCTGTCCTCTCAGGGTGCGAGCACACTCTACTAGAAGTGTTGCATCTTCCTGGGCGCTGGCACGTGGCGCCTCGCTGTCAGACATCTGTAGAGCTGCGGGCTGGGCGACACCCAACACGTTCGCTAGATTCTATAGCCTACGTGTAGAGCCGGTTTCCTCCTGTGTTCTCACCTCAAACGGGTAGAAGCACTGAGAGGCCCTGGCTCTTGTCGGCTTGCTGTGCTATGGCGCTTATATTCTCCAGAAGCAAACTCTGTCGAGTCCTCCATCACCCTTGGTGCCGGACGTGGCGGAGCATCTGGAATCAGGCCCTTTGCCGCTGAATCCTTATGAGTATGATAGGCCCTTTGCCGCTGAATCCTTATGGGTACGATATGGGTTCCGCAGCGTCCCCTCCTACTAGAGGGCACACTTTCCCAGTGTTATACAATAAGTCACTGAGCGGGTCATGCGGAACAGCAGTGATGGACTTCTCTGTGTGAGCCCCGTCTCATCAGGTAAGAGAGCTCAGGAGGCTCACAGGGCACTGGAAGGGGGCAGAGGCCATGGCGCTTTGGTAGGGATTCCTATTTGTCGGTCTCCGACGTGGCGTGGTGTTGGAAGTGACCGACTGAATGGGAATGTCTCGGTTACGTATGTAACCCTCGTTCCCTGAAGGAGGGAACGGAGATGCCACGTCCCGTCGCCATGTCCTCTGTACCCTGCTGGGGTGCCAGTTCACCTACTTGGCTTCTCAGCAAAAAACTGATTTGATGCAAGCACCTGTGCCTCATTTATACCCGCGCTGCATGGCATGAGCAGCTGGTGCATTCATTTGCATACCAATGTCCATTGGCTCGTTTAGTTACACTCGAAGTAGATTGGCTCTCACGAGCGAGATTGCTATTCGTCGGTCTCCGACATGGCATCTCCGTTCCCTCCTTCAGGGAACGAGGGTTACATACGTAACCGAGACGTTACGTCAGTAACCAAGACATTCCTTGCACTGGTTGCCGATCCATTACAGAATTAATTTTAAAATTGGTCTTTGTGTATTTAAAGCTCTGACCAGATCAGCACCTCAATACCTCTCAGATCCAGACTAAAACTGAGGGGTGATCGTGCTCCATTTCCATTGCTGGGCCAAAACTGTGGACAGTCTCATGGTTTCTCTCAGATTAGTTTAATCAGAATCTAATTTTAAATAAAGGTTAAAAAAAAATCTTTTGCTCAGGCTTATAACTGCTTTTAGTCTAAGGTTAAATCCTATTGTCAGTGTTTGATGTCTCTTTTCTAGATCTTTATAGTGCTTTATAGTGTTTATGCACAGTGGTCAACCACTGTTGTTTTTACTGTGCTTTATAAATAACATTTGATTTGGCCAAAAAAAATCACATTTAAAAGCGAATTTAACGTGTGTTGTTTTACACCTCTGTTTATATCCTTTTATACCTGCAAGGGAAAAACAAACCAGTGCTATGGAGTAAAATGACAAACCCCTGAAGGGTTTTCTGAGCATTCTCCAATCAACCACCTTGATCTATATCACATCCATACAGTATATAAGATTCACCACAGGCTGGGAGTGTCAGGCAAGGGTAGGAGGCATTTTAGGTAAGAGGGGGTTTGACTAATTTTACATATGATTGTAGGTATTATATACTTATATACTGCTTATAAGACACTATAATAAATCATTATTATGCATGTTTTTTATATGGCTTTGCCTCTATTTAGCTTTACTGATTAAAAGATGAATGGTACAATGCAGAATGTATAGCCTATTATTATATATACTGTGTGTGCTTTATCACGTCAGGTTGAGAACATGAACTCCAGTGCTGTCTCAGAGTATGGTAACTCTACTTTACTCCTTCTCATACCACGGGACAGCTTCAGCGCCGCTCTCACTAAAAACATCGTGGCCATGCTTGTATGGCTGGCTCTCAGTGTCTTTAATTGCAGCATGGTGTCCACTTTCCGCAAGCACAGTTTCTTCTTTGAAGATCCACGTTATATCATGTTTATCTGCATGGTCATTAATGATGCCGTACAACTGACACTGGTAACCGCCTTGTATGTGGTTAGTATTAAGATGAAATGGGGCCAAAAATGACACTTAAGCTACACTTAAAAATGCCTGAATGTCAATGCATTGTATACAAAATATCAAAGCATGTATTTTGTTTAGCCTGTTTAAAGTATGCTGCTATTGAAAAGAGTCAGTAATGTGTTTTTGAATTTGAATTCTGAATTAATATGATCAAAAATACTGTGAATATTCTGAAATATTATTCCAATTTAAAATAACTGTTTTCTATTGTAATATATTTTAAAATGTAATTTATTCCTGTGATCAAAGCTGAATTTATCATCATTACTCCAGTCTTCAGTGTCACATGATCCTTCAGAAATCATTCTAATATGATGATTTGATGCTCATGAAACATTTATGATTATTATCAATCTTGAAAACAGCTGTGCTGTAAACCGTGAAGCATTTTTCCGGAATGTTTTGATAAATATAAAACAGCATTAGAAACAGCATAGAACAGCATTTATTTGAAATAGAATCTTTTGTAACATTGTAAATGTCTTTACTGACACTTTTGATCAATTTAATGCATTCTTGCAAAATAAATGTATTAACTCCATAACTTTTGAACAGTAGTGTAAGTGTTTTTAAAAACAAAATAAAAGTCTATAAAAATAAAATGTAAAATGTGTATGTGCTTGTAGGTGAATGTGTTTAAAATATACCCTGTCTAACTTGTGAAATATTTATTTTGTTTTGATATTGTCTGTTTTTAGAAAGTTAAATACAGTTTTCATTTTACTAAAAAATGTGTTGAAAGTTTGAAAACTCTGAGTAGAAGAATCCTTGAAAAAAGTTTAATGGATGCAAACAAAAGATGAAAACTGTATAATGAAACAATGTCATGGTCTAATGTGTATATTGTTTGTGGTTCTTTCATCCTGTTGTAGGTGAGTTATGCCTTCTCAAAGATCTTGGCATCCGCCTGCTGTCCGCTGATCATGACCGCTGTGACGACCACCCGCTCCACCCCGCTCATCCTGGCTGGCATGGCCCTGGAGCGTTACATCTCCATCTGCTTCCCCCTCCATTACAGCCACATCTGCACAGTCACACGCACCATGTGGATCATCGGGGTGATATTCCTCCTGAGCTTCACTCCCCCTCTCACCGACCTTTTCATCACTGTCGCCAAAGAACCACCACTGTTCTTCCACACGTCCATTTTCTGCGATCACTCGCTACTATTCCGAGACAGCTCGATCTATTACAAGAACTGCGTGTTTGATAGTGTGTATTTCTCTTTTGTCTTCTTGACTTTACTTTATACGTACTGTAAGATCATGCTGACGGCCCGTGCGGCCTCCGCTGACCAGGTGTTGGCCAAGAAGGCCCGTAACACAGTGTTTCTCCATGGGGTTCAGCTGTTGCTGTGCATGCTGGCATTCGTCGTGCCGTCCATGCAGGCTCCGCTCATACAACTGTTTCCGATGTATGGCCTAGAGATCCGTTATGTTAATTTTCTTCTGGTCTACATCATCCCACGATTTCTCAGTCCAATGATATATGGATTCAGGGATGAGAAGTTTCGCAAGTATTGGCTCAGATACTTTATCTCTAAAGCGCGGAGAGTAAAACCAGCCGGCCATTTCTCTCAAAAGCTTGGATGATGTTCTGTTCACTGCTATGCCACATGAATGATTTGAAGGTGATGCCGGTTTCTGGAGAGAGTTCATGTGTAGGAGGCATTTTAACAGTCAACAGGACATTAGAAGAAAGGGCTGATACAGAAAACATCCTTACTCAGTGGAACAAATACGCATGATTGTGTACTGAAGTTACGAAAAATAACTGTTTGAAAAGAAATCTAAACTGTTAAACATATTCACTGCACATTGTGTAACTGCTGAACAATGTTTTGGCACCATCAACATCAGATTTAAAGATTTTAATATAGGGTACAACGGGACTAAAGACACACCTTAAGAAAAATGTGCTTTTCCCTACTCCCATAGTGTATGATTGCAGAATATATATATATATATATATATATATATATATATATATACAAACCCAATTCCAAAAAAGTTGGGACACTGTACAAATTGTGAATAAAAAAGGAATGCAATAATTTACAAATCTCATAAACTTATATTTTATTCACAATAGAATATAGATAACATATCAAATGTTGAAAGTGAGACATTTTGAAATGTCATGCCAAATATTGGCTCATTTTGGATTTCATGAGAGCTACACATTCCAAAAAAGTTGGCACAGGTAGCAATAAGAGGCCGGAAAAGTTAAATGTACATATAAGGAACAGCTGGAGGACCAATTTGCAACTTATTAGGTCAATTGGCAACATGATTGGGTATAAAAAGAGCCTCTCAGAGTGGCAGTGTCTCTCAGAAGTCAAGATGGGCAGAGGATCACCAATTCCCCCAATGCTGCTGCGAAAAATAGTGGAGCAATATCAGAAAGGAGTTTCTCAGAGAAAAATTGCAAAGAGTTTGAAGTTATCATCATCTACAGTGCATAATATCATCCAAAGATTCAGAGAATCTGGAACAATCTCTGTGCGTAAGGGTCAAGGCCGGAAAACCATACTGGATGCCCGTGATCTTCGGGCCCTTAGACGGCACTGCATCACATACAGGAATGCTACTGTAATGGAAATCACAACATGGGCTCAGGAATACTTCCAGAAAACTTTGTCGGTGAACACAATCCACCGTGCCATTCGCTGTTGCCGGCTAAAACTCTATAGGTCAATCATATCTAAACATGATCCAGAAGTGCAGGCGTTTTCTCTGGGCCAAGGCTCATTTAAAATGGACTGTGGCAAAGTGGAAAACTGTTCTTTGGTCAGACGAATCAAAATTTGAAGTTCTTTTGGAAAACTGGGACGCCATGTCATCCGGACTAAAGAGGACAAGGACAACCCAAGTTGTCATCAGCGTTCAGTTCAGAAGCCTGCATCTCTGATGGTATGGGGTTGCATGAGTGTGTGTGGCATGGGCAGCTTACACATCTGGAAAGGCACCATCAGTGCTGAAAGGTATATCCAAGTTCTAGAACAACATATGCTCCCATCCAGACGTCGTCTCTTTCAGGGAAGACCTTGCATTTTCCAACATGACAATGCCAGACCACATACTGCATCAATTACAACATCATGGCTGCGTAGAAGAAGGATCCGGGTACTGAAATGGCCAGCCTGCAGTCCAGATCTTTCACCCATAGAAAACATTTGGCGCATCATAAAGAGGAAGATGCGACAAAGAAGACCTAAGACAGTTGAGCAACTAGAAGCCTGTATTAGACAAGAATGGGACAACATTCCAATTCCTAAACTTGAGCAACTTGTCTCCTCAGTCCCCAGACGTTTGCAGACTGTTATAAAAAGAAGAGGGGATGCCACACAGTGGTAAACATGGCCTTGTCCCAACTTTGTGAGATGTGTTGATGCCATGAAATTTAAAATCAACTTATTTTTCCCTTAAAATGATACATTTTCTCAGTTTAAACATTTGATATGTCATCTATGTTGTATTCTGACTAAAATATTGAAATTTGAAACTTCCACATCATTGCATTCTGTTTTTATTCACAATTTGTACAGTGTCCCAACTTTTTTGGAATCGGGTTTGTATATGTTTGTATTGAACATTGATTAAGCAAAAGATTTTGTGTGAAAATAAATCATAAAAGTGGTTTATTTTGTTTAAAAATCACATAAATTTATGAGATGGCGAGGCCTTTTACCCCACAGACACACGGGGCAAAAGACACAAATACTTCAGCTAAAATAATGTTTTTAATAATGTCTAAGTTAATACTTGTTCAAAACAATCACAATTTATCAAAGTTTGTACTATTTTCTGTTTATTTTGATAAATAAAATAATTCATTTTTGTTCAATAAATATACTGTCATTAAAATATGTTAATATAAAAATATATTTTAAAAGTACAGAAACAAAGTAAAGATTCTGAAAGCATTGAAGGAGATCCCATAATAATTTAATATAGATTTACAGTAGTAACAATAAATTATATTTTATTATATGCTATGATTAATATCATATTTTTAAATATGATAGTTTCATTATAAATATGGTGATTATCTCTAAGGTGGTCACTAACTTAATATATGATATTTCCCATCTGAATCTAATCACGTCATGTCAACAAATGGAAAAGTCAGCCGCTGTTTATTATCATGTTAATTATTGTGCCTTTTACCCCAAATACCTTACATATTCTTCTCTTATTGAAAAACGTCTCGGTTACGTATTTAACCCTCGTTCCCTGAAGGAGGGAACAGAGACGTACGTCGGAACTGACCGACGAATTGGGGATCATTTTCAGAGACTAATCTACTTCGAGTGTGTAAAAACGAGCCAATAACGTTGGCATGCGGTCCACGCACCGCCCCGCAGCGCGGGTATAAATACGGAAGTGGAATACCGCATCCTCGCATTTCCAACTGAGGAGCCGGAAAAGTGACTCAGCCCTTCAGCGGAAGCACAGCACCTGGCGACGGGACGTACGTCTCCATTCCCTCCTTCAGAGAATGAGGGTTACATACGTAACCGAGACGTTCCCTTTCAGTCGGTCACGTTCGACGTACGTCGGAACTGACAGACGAATTGGGGATCCCTACCAACACGCCAGGGAGGCTGGCCCTTCCAGTGCCCTGCTTGAGCTCGCTGGAGTGCTCCTAGGTTGGAGCAGGAGTCAGGGCTCCAATCAGGGAAGGTCCGTCACTGCTTTTTCTGCAAGACCCACTCAGTGTGACTATTGGATAACGCTGGGAAAGCGTGCCCGTCTCAGGGAGATGGAACGTCCTCCAGGGGAGGAGAGGTGGAATACTCATAAGGACTAACCTAGCAGGGTAGTGCAACATATGGCAGTCTCTGGGGTGGATCCAACCTGGTCCCAGGGGGGAAAGAACACCACCAGAGACGACAGAGCAAGCTCTGTCAAGGGAAAGACACGGGGCTAGCCGAGTAGGGTAGCGGGTACTGTGGAGAATACACATATGGGGTCGCCGTAGGGACCGCTACATATGGAACCCAGCCTACACACACGTTCCACAAGCATACGGGTGCAGGCCTGGCGTCAGACGGCCGCAACGTCTGACACCGAAGGGGTGACGGAGGAGCTCCACAGGGTTAGCCATTTCTGGGGAACACAACTGGAGACAATAGACGCACGTATCCGGCCCAGCGGGCGGGAGTGGCGTTGCAAGCCGACACAAGAACGGGCACTTCGCGCCTACCGGCCACTGGGGGCGAGTACACGGGAAGAAACCGGCTCTACACGGAGGCTATAAAATCTAGCGAACGTGTTAGGTGTCGCCCAGCCCGCAGCTCTACATATATCTGCCAGCGAGGCGCCTTGAGCCAGAGCCCAGGAGGAGGCCACACTCCTGGTTGAGTGTGCTCACAACCCGAACGGGCAAGGCACGTCTTGCGATTGGTACGCTAAGACGATAGCATCCACTATCCAGTGGGCTAACCTCTGCTTGGAGACAGCCCTTCCCTTCTGCTGGCCTCCGTAACAGACGAAGAGCTGCTCTGAGGTCCTAAAGCTTTGAGTCCGGTCAACGTAAGCACGAAGAGCGTGGACGGGACATAACAAAGCCAGGGCTGGGTCTGCCTCCTCCGAGGGCAGCGCTTGCAGGTTCACCACCTGGTCCCGGAAGGGAGTGGTGGGAACCTTGGGCACGTATCCGAACTCTAGGCACGATTCATTGACCGAAGTGCGTGCAGGTCCCCTACCCTCTTGATGGAGGCTAATGCAGTCAGGAGTACTGTCTTTATGGACAGAATTTTTAACTCTACAGACTGCAAAGGCTCAAAGGGAGGGCTCTGAAGTGCCCTGAGCACCAGAGTTAAATCCCAAGAGGGTATCGAGTGTGGACGAGGAGGATTTAGCCTCCTTGCACCTCTGAGGAACCTGACGATTAGGTTGTGCTTTCCCAAGGACTTACCTTCATCTACATCGTGGTACGCCGCTATTGCCGCGACGTACACCTTGAGGGTGGAGGGAGACAGCCTTCGCTCCAGCCCATCTTGCAGGAAAGAAAGCACGACACTAATCGACACTAACACTTTCAGGGGTCTTCCCGGTGGGAAGAACACCACTCAACGAACAGGTTCCACTTCAGAGCATAGAGGCGCCTCGTAGAGGGGGCTCTAGCAGAAGCGATGGTGTCTGCCACCTGGCAGGCCACCTAAAACCTCCACATCCCGTCCAGGGACCAGACATGGAGTTTCCAGAGGTCTGGACGCGGGTGCCATAGAGTGCCCCGTCCCTGAGAAAGCAGGTCCTTCCTCAGGGGAATTGGCCAGGGAGGGCCTGTCGAGAGGAGTGTGAGTTCGGGGAACCAGGTCCGGTTGGGCCAGTAGGGCGCAACTAGCAAGACCTGCTCCTCGTCCTCCCTGACCTTGCACAGAGTCTGTGCGAGAAGGCTCACTGGGGGAAACACATATTTGCGTAGGTCCCGGGGCCAGCTGTGAGCCAGTGCATCCATGCCGAGGGTGCCCTCGGTCAGGGAATAGTACAACTGGCAATGGGTCGAGTCTGGAGAGGCGAACAGGTCTACCTGCGCAGCTCCGAAAAGGTCCCATATCAGCTGGACGGTCCTGGGGTGGAGTCTGCATGCCCGTTGTACGTGGCCCCCCGGCCGGTGAATGAGGCATCCGTGAAGACCACAGCATGCCTGGACACTTGTTCTAAGGGCACTCCCGCCCGTAGAAACGAAGGGTCTGACCACGGGCTGAAGGTTTGGCGAGAGTACGGAATAACTGGGACCCGCTCTGCCACGCCCATCTCGGGACCCGGCCATGAAGCCAGTGCTGAAGCGGTCTCATATGAAGCAATCCGAGCGGCATTACCACGGCTGCAGATGCCATATGCCCCAGGAGCCTCTGAAAATATTTCAGTGGGACCGCCGTCCTGCCTTTGAACGTATTCAAGCAGTTCAACACTGACCTGACTCGCTCCTCTGTGAGGCGCGCAGTCTGGTTGACCGAGTCCAGCTCCATGCCGAGATAAGAGATCCTCTTTTTGCTCTTCTCTCGGAAGGCCCGAAGGCCCAACAGGCTGAGGTGACGGAGCACCAGGTCCCTGTGTTCGCACAACTGTTCCGGAGACTGGGCGAGTATGAGCCAGTCGTCGAGATAGTTGAGGATGCAAACGCCGCATTCTCTGAGCGGAACAATGGCTGCCTCTGCGACTTTCGTGAAGACGCGAGGCGACAGGGACAGCCCGAAGGGCAAGACTTTGTACTGATATGCCCTCCCCTCGAATGCAAAGTGTAGGAACGGTCTGTGTCGAGGAAGGATAGAGACATGAAAGTACGCGTCCTTCAGGTCGATCGCTGCAAACCAATCTCGGGGACAGGTGCATTCGAAAATGCGTTTCTGCGTTAACATCCTGAACGGAAGCTTGCGCAGGGCCCGATTCAGGAACGCAGGTCCAAGATTGGTCGTAACCCACCCCCTTCTTGGGTACAATGAAGTAGGGGCTGTAGATTCCCGACCTCATATCGGCTGGAGGAACCAGTAGGACGCCAGTAGGACATCGATCTCTGACCGCAAGACGTGGGCATCGCTGCTCCGCACGGAGGTGAAGAGGATGCCCCTGTACTTGGGGGGCCAGTACGTGAACTGAATCGCGTAGCCAAGTCTGATAGTACGGATGAGCCAGCGAGACGGCCTGGGGAGCGCTAGCCAGGCCCCCAGAGACCGTGCAAGCGGACCAACGGCACCACAGACATACCCGGGGTGGGGCAGCGAGAGTGTTGTCTGACCGTTCCAGGGTGGGGCAGTGTGTGGGAGAGAAGGCCCGGGGGCGTCCTCTAGCCTCACACCGCCCCCTGGCGAAAAGAGGGGGAGCCAGGAGTGGCAAGGCCCGGGGGGCGTCGCACACAGCCGGCTTGGCCATCTTGGGGCCCAGAGACAAAGGAAACTGCTCTTTTGTTGACAATGTGGGTACTGCTGCACTCTGAAGAGCCAGCGGCAGAGTGATGTTGGCCCCCCAGTCCTCCTCCGGGGGAGGGAGGGGTGCGGACACCATCTCCCTCCTAGCAGATCCATCTGTCCCTGGGCTGCCCGTCTCAGGGCCGCTTACCCTTCCGTTTACTGGCCGACTTCGCGGGACCATGAGCGGGTTGGGCGGCACCCTTGCATCTGGCGCCCTGCTTCCCAGGTGGAGGCTGCTGCTTGGGCTTGGCAGACGCATGGGGACGCCCTCGGCGATGAGCAGGCGGAGGTGCTGCAGCCGGCGACGGGGTGGAAGAAGCAGCTGGTCGCCAGGGCAGGATATTTTTGATCGCCTCCGTCTGCTTCTGGGCCACCGAGAACTGCTGGGCGAAGCTCCCGATGGCGTCGCCGAAGAGGCCGGCCTGACAGACAGGGGCGTCGAAGAACCGAACCTAGTCAGACTCGCGCATGTCTGCCAGGTTCAGCCACAGGTGGCGTTCCTGGACCAGCAGAGTGGACATCGCCCGACCCAGGGAGCGCGCAGTGACTTTAGTCGCCCGGAAGGCGAGGTCCGTCGCTGTGCACAGTTCCTGCATAATGCCTGGGTCGGAACTATCCTCGTGCAGATCCTTTAGCGCTTTGGCCTGGTAGACCTGCAGGAGCGTCATGGCATGCAGAGATGACGCAGCTTCCCCGCAGGCTGTGTAAGCCTTGCCCGTTAGGTTGAATGAGAACGTACACGCCCGGGAGGGGAGACGTGGGTTAGCCCGCCAGTCCGCAGCGGCCCTGGGACACAGTTGCATCGCCACGGAGCGCTCGACTGGGGGAATCCCCATGTATCCCTTAGCCGCGCCACCATCGAGGGTAGTGAGGACGGAGGAGTCACTAGATCGGTTGCTGGCGCTATAGGACGCCGTCCACGACTTCATGAGCTCCTGATGCACTTCCGGAAAGAATGGTACCGGGGCGGGGCGTTGAGAACCAGCACGGGCCGTCCCAAGAAACCAATTGTCCAGCCGCGAGGGTTCGGGACACGGTGGAGGGTTCCACTCGAGCCCGACACTCGCGGCAGCCCGGGAAAGCATAGCCGTAAGTTCTGGATCTGACTCGGGCAACGCTACCACACCCGAAGGGGGCAACGCAGCCGAATCCTCATCTCCAGAGCCCATTAGCTCGTCCTCCGATGCAGCTATCGAGATCATATCCTCAGCCGGAGCCCCAAAAGAGACGGCCGGCCCCCCATGGGAAGGACCGGGCCACTCTTCCGGAAGCTCCACCGGCACAGCGGAGGGGGGAGGGGCCCAAGGGGCTTGTTGGCCCGTCGGGGAAGCCCTCACAGTCACCCTCAGGTCTCCACCAAAGGCATCAGCCAAAGTAGCAGCCCTCTGCTTTGTCACGCCAGCACCAGATAAGAGAGCGATCTTCCTCAAAGGCTCGTAGCAAAAACACTCTTCGTAGAAACAGCTTGAACTGCAAACCGTTCGGCTCCGAAGTTGAAAGTGAGGATGCGGTATTCCACTTCCGTATTTATACCCGTGCTGCGGGGCGGTGCGTGGACCGCATGTCAACGTTATTGGCTCGTTTTTATACACTCGAAGTAGATTGGTCTCTGAAAATGAACCCCAATTCGTCGGTCAGTTCCGACGTACGTCGAACGTGACTAACTGAAAGGGAACTGTTGCTTTAATTACCTTGAACAAAACTGAAAATCATTAAGAAGTCTCAAAATATATTCAATAATTTTAGTGATTCTTATTTGCTACTTAAATCTACAACATTTAAAAAAAAACATCAAATATTAGATCAAATTAGCACAGAATCAACTTCAGCGATCGTGTCAAGGATCAGACAAATTTCCACGTGCATCTTGAAAAGTGGATGTTTTGGAAAGTGCTGTGGCAAGTTTTTGTGCCCTCTAGTGGTTTAGAGGAAAATAAAATCAAAGGTACTTTTTACCCCGTGGAGCCTTTAGCCCCGTTGTACCCTATAACGAAAAACACTTCATGGGTAGTTGACAACAACATGTCCATGAATTCACAAGTTAAAATGTATAGGCCTATATGTATATTTACCTGTATATGAGAAAAGTATATTGCTATGTTAGTTGCTATAAGGTGAACGTGATTTCACCAAGTACATGTTCCTGGATCTTTGTTGATCTTGGACCAACATTCCAATCAACCAATCAGATCTGAGGGACAAGTTTACAGTTTATGTCAGGTTAAGGCTTACAACCAAAGTTAGGTGCTTCTACATCAGTGTTATTCACCTATCATTTCCCCCATTTTAGGGATAGCTTATGGGTAGGGTTAGGTTTAGGGGTAGGGATTGGGTTAGGACTACATTTTTGGACAGGAATTTTGTTCTAGGATCAACAAAATAAAATAAAATCATGGTGACTGTTTCTATAAAAGTCTTCTTGTAAGTTTTACCATTTACTTAAATAGTTACTTTTAATAAATGAAGTACAAATATTCCATGTATTTCTCAAGTAATATGAGGTTACTCACATTAGATTTACATTTTTGCATTTATCCAAAGAGGTACAAAAGCAATCCTCAAAGAGCCAACAATAATCGTAATACAAGATATAGCTTACATGCACATTACTAAACCAACTATTACAGTGCATGAACGCAAAAAATACATAGACAGGGCATGCAAATCTTGATCAAGCTCAAAGAAGCTCATTAATTCAGCCCAAATCCTCAGTTGTTCAGTTTGCACCTTAGAGAGCACAATTGCATAATCATAAGTATATACAGACTATCATGCATTTCATTGAGGTCAATACGGCAGGTTTGTTTTACCACAGTCTTACAAAATGTGATGTCTTTTCTCTTCAATGCTTTTATAATTCTTACGCAATATTATCTATACTTTAAGCATAGACACAACGTATGTTTTGCGCATCTTAAATGCCTCTGTTTGTTGTGTTGTGCTGCTTTTGCTTAGTACAGTCACCAAGAACTCTCCACTAAATCTGGCCTGCATGGCCATTGAGCGTTACATTGCCATTTGTAAGCCATTACATCACTCGCAAATATGTACAGTTCGGAGGACGTACATGCTCATCTGTCTCATATGGACTGCGGCAACAGCGCCAGGTCTGAGTGATTTATTCATCGCTTTATCAAATCGACCAGCAAGCTTTTTCTCAACTGCCATTTTATGCCACGTGTTGTTCATTTACAACACGTTGCAACATACAGTCAAAGAAACTGTGGTGAATGTTGTGTATCTGTCGTTTGTGTGGATGACGTTGATCGTCACCTACTTCAAGGTTTTTTCCGCAGCAAATGCTGCGAGTGTAGATCAAGTGTCTGCTAGAAAGGCCCGAAACACAATCCTACTGCACGGAGTTCAGCTTCTGCTGTGTATGATGTCCTATATCACCCCATTTATAAGTACAGCACTTGTCGGACAAGGTTAACGGAGGTTAACGAAACTTGGTGAGCCTGTTTGACTCATGGCCCTAGAGGTCTGTGCGAAATTTGAAAGACGCCTTACGCCTTATATATAAAGCGTCGTTTCACGCATACACACACAGACCATATGTTAGATCTCCTCGTTCTGAACAACTTTGCCTCAAGAACCACTACTGTCAATCAAATCGTTCGTTAAATATTTGAGATTATTTAAAAAAAACTATTGCGAACGTCTCGGTTACGTATGTAACCTTAGTTCCCTGAATAAGGAACGAGACGCTGCGTCACCGCTGCGGGAACGCCTCTGCGTGATTGCGTTGTGAAGCACGTGTGTAACCAGTCCAATAGCAAGACGGAACGTCATAGGCGGGTGGCGTCATGGACCCGGAAACTATAAGGCACCCGTAACAAAAGCAGAAACTAGCTTCTGAAAATCCTGAAGTAAGCGCTCAGGGGCATGCAGGGAGTATGGCCGGGTGACGCAGCGTCTCGTTCCCTATTCAGGGAACTAAAGTTACATACGTAAACGAGACGTTCCCTTTCAAGGGAACTCGCGCTGCGTCACCGCTGCGGGAACGACAATCCCCATGCCCCCATACGAGCCAGATGCCCGTCCGTCGCTCTGGCTACGGAACGAGCACCCTAGCTCCAGGGGTGGCATTGAGGTCAAGCTCGTAAAACCTCACAAAAGTGTGCGGCGAGGACCACCCCACCGCATCACAAACTTCTTGCAGGGATGCCCCTGATAACAAAGCTTTAGAAGCCGCCATACTCCTAGTAGAGTGGGCCCGTACAGCCAAAGGTGAAGGCTGACCGGCCGCCTCATAGGCAAGTGAAATGGCCTCGACCACCCACTTGCTCATTCTCTGCTTGGATGCTGGACCCCCTCTCAAGGGTGGCCCGAAACACACAAACAGCTGTTCAGTTTTCCTCCACAAGGCAGCTCTGTGGACATAAGCATCTAGAGCCCGAACCGGGCAGAGCAGATTGAGTGTTTCCTGGTCCGACGTCCGAAAGGGAGGAGGACAAAAGGCCTGCAGTATGACAGGTCCTACAACATTAGTAGGGACCTTGGGAATATAACCTGGTCTGGGAAATAAGAAAGCCTTAACCATGCCGGGCGCAAATTCCAAGCATGAGGGTGCCACAGATAAAGCTTGAATGTCTCCAATTCTTTTTAGAGACGAGATAGCGAGCAAAAATAATGCTTTTAGGGTGAGAAACTTCTCAGGAACCTCTTCAATTGGCTCAAACGGAGCCATAGACAGGCCCTGTAGCACAATGGCCAAGTCCCAAGCCGGCACCCTGGTGCGAACCGCTGGTCTAAGTCTCAAAGTACCACGAAGGAAACGAGTAATAAGCGGGTGTCGCCCCAAAGAAACTCAACCGAAAGGAGTGTGGTAAGCTGCTAAGGCCGCTACATACACCTTTATTGTAGAGGGAGCTAACCCTGTGGAGAATCTCTCCTGCAGGAAGTCCAGCACTGCACCCACTGGGCAGTTAACTCGGTCCCACTGGTGATCCCCACACCATGAAGTGAAAAGTTTCCACTTCAAGGCATAAAGTTTCCTCGTGGAGGGAGCTCTAGACTGTAGAATGGTCTCCACAACCTCAGTTGAGAGACCTGAACTCATGAGCTGGGCCCCCTCAGAGGCCAAGCCCACAGTTTCCACAGCTCTGGGTGGGGGTGCAGGATTGCTCCCCTCGCCTGAGAGAGTAGGTCTCTCCTGACCGGAATCTCCATTGGAGAGCCGTCGAGGAGAGACACTAAGTCCGAGAACCAAACTCGGGCCGGCCAGAACGGGGGTACTAACAACAGACAGGCCCCGTCCCGGCGCACTCTTTCTAGAACTCCCGGAAGCAGAGCGATTGGGGGAAATGCATACAGAGGCAGCCTCGGCTACTCCTGTACCATAGCATCCAGTCCCAAGGGAGCTGGATGCGTTAGGGAGAACCACAGACGACAGTGAGCTGTTTCTGATGATGCGAACAGATCGACTTCCGCTCTGCCAAAGTTCTCCCACAGGAGCTCCACCACCTCGGTGTGGAGTCTCCATTCCCCAGGCCTCAGCCCCTGTCTCGACAGGATGTCTGCTTCCACATTTAAATACCCTGGGATATAAACCGCCCTGATTGAGCGCAGTTTCCCTTGGGCCCACAGGAGGACCTGACGAACCAGCTTGTAAAGCGGGCACGATCTCAACCCCCCCTGATGGTTTATGTAAGAGACCACCGATGTGTTGTCAGTGTGAACTAACACATGATGGCCCCTGAGTTCCGGCAGGAAGTGTCTCAGAGCCTGAAACACCGCCATCATTTCCAGACAATTTATATGCCAGGAGCTATGGTCCTGCCATAGGCCCCGGGCCGAGCGACCACTCATGGTCGCCCCCCAGCCCGTGAGAGAAGCATCCGTCGTTAGAGTGACTCGACAACACGGAGCTCCTAACACTGGGCCTTGAACCAAGAACCAAGGCTGTTTCCACATCACCAACGCACGAAGGCATCGCCGCGTGACCTTGATGATGCGAAAAGGATTTCCCCTCGGAGAAAACCCCCTGGTCTTGAGCCACCACAGCAACGGTCTCATGTACAACAGGCCACAAGGAATCACGTTGGACACTGCTGCCATCAGACCCAACAGTCTCTGATACTGTTTGACAGTGAGCGGCTGGTCTAGCTTCACCCCTTTCACCGCTGAGAGTTTTGACCCCACCCGAGGCTCTGACAAACGAGCCCGCATGGTGATCGAATCCCAAATGACCCCCAGATAAGTAGTTCTTTGTGCTGGCAAAAGAACGCTCTTCTTGGAGTTTAGTCTCAGCCCCAGCTTTCTCATGTGTGCGAGAACAACATCTCGATGTTGAACCGCCATCTGAGCTGACTGCGCTAAGATCAGCCAGTCGTCGATGTAATTGAGAATTCTGATCCCCTGCATGCGCATGGGAACCAGAGCTGCGTCCACACACTTCGTGAAAGTGCGGGGTGACAATGCTAGACCGAATGGAAGGACCCGATGTTGGAACGCTTCTCCCCCGAAAGCGAACCTCAGGAACTTCCTGTGCTGTGGAAGGATGGATACATGGAAGTATGCGTCTTTTAGATCTCTTGTAACAAACCAGTCCTCGGACCTGATCTGTGGCACGATCTGTTTGAGTGTAAGCATCTTGAACTTGAGCTTCGCTACAGCGCGATTGAGAACACGCAGATCTAAAATGGGCCGCAACCCCCCATCCTTCTTTGGCACGATGAAGTACCGGCTGTAAAAACCCTGACTCCCTGCTGGCTAGAGGAACCCTTTCTATAGCCTCTTTTCGCAGAAGAGTCTGTACTTCTTGAGTCCACCGTGGGCAGAACCCCGTTGAAACTGGGCGCATGACACCTGAACTAAATGGCGTACCCCTTTTTTATAACGTGCAGGACCCAACGCAATATATTTGGAAGATTCTCCCACTCTGCCAAAAAATCTACTAAGGGTACCAGCCTCTCGAGGCTGGCCTCTGATGTACTCTGCACAGCGAGCGCAGCGCTGCGCTGTGGCCCTCCTCAGAGGGCGCGAACCATCCTCGGATGATTCGCGAGGGCTCTCCACGCCCCGGCATTGCGGCGGGGTTAGCGGATCGACCCTGTGAGGGCACCGAAGGGAGAAGGGCACCGTATGCTGAGGTGAACACCGTCTGCCTTCGGAGGGGACCACCCTCACGATCCTGACGCTCTTGGCGTCAGGACCTCTTTGACGCAGCCTTCTTAGAGATAATGACGGTCCTCAGATCCGTCTTACCCTTCGAAGGCTGCGCCTGAGGGTGCCGCCCCCCGCCCCACCCCTTCTGTGGGGGGGTACGGGTGGCAACGCTCTGCTTTTGTTGTGCTCAGTGTGAGGAGCTGGTACTCGGCTTCTGCTGCTCCCGCCCAGCAGCAGACGGAGTCTGGGGTTTACGGGGAAGGAACTGCTGGAGCACCCATCCAACAGAAACTTTTGTCTCTTTCCTTGATATCTGTGAGGTTCAGCCATAAATGCCTCTCCGTGGCCACCAGGGCAGCCATAGAACGGCCCACAGATCTGGCCGTCTCCTTGGTGGCACGGAGAGCTAAATCAGCTGAAGACCGGAGCTCGCGAACAACGTCCGCTCCGATCTCCTCACTCTCCCCCAGATCCTTAAGCAGGTCAGCCTGGTATGCCTGCACAATAGCCATAGTGTGCAGGCATGCCGCGGCCTGACCCGCCGCCGAGTACGCTTTTCCCACCAGCGCTGATGTTGCTCTAAGTGGCTTGGTGGGCAATGTCGGGGCTTTGATGGCCGATGCCGAATCGGGAAAGAGATGGCTTGCAAGCGTCTCCTCCACCCTTGGCATCGGACCATAACCATGCTTATTCAGACCCATTATATCACTGTATGTACTTGTTTGTGGGCTGAAAATGCGCGAGGAAACCGGACATTTCCACGACCTCTACACCTCGGTGTGGAGGTCGGGAAAGAACGGTAAGCACCAACGTGGAGGCTGAGCAGAGTGCGCGGGAAGAAAATGCTCGTCCAATCTGCTTTTTATGGACGGGCGTTCATGAGATTCTTGTGGCCAGTCCAAACTGAGCCTGGCCACCGCTCTGCTCAACACTTCCACGAGCTTCTCACTAGCAGGGGAACGGAGTGGCGAGTCCCCGATTCCACCTGCCTCGATAATAACAACATCTAACTCCTCGGAGCTAGATAGCTGTTGTGTCGATGCCTCCATCGGGGCAGAATAAACCGCAGCGCAGGCTTCCAAACCCTGAATGGAGGCACTGGATCTGGCAGGTAAGGGCAGAGATAAGGCAGAGCCCGTCTCTAACCCCACTGTCAGATCCATTTGCGATCCCCATGACTGCAGTCAGCGCTCTGCCTCGGCAGCAGCGGGACCAGAGCCACGGGGAACGCGAGCCGAAGCGCCCTCCTCAAAGAGCTCTCGGCGGGAGCGCAGCGTTCTCAACGGCAAACGCTCACAATGCTCACAGGCAGCCCCCTCGAGAGCCGCCTGGGCATGCTGCACTCCCATGCAAACAACACACATTGGATGTGTATCCCCACCCGTGATGTAGCGTGGGCAGGGATGAACACATTTATTGAACAGAGACGTATGTGGTTGTTCGCTCGCCATATTTAACTTAAATGTGTCTGCTTTGTCAGTGTAAATGTTTTTTTTTTGTATGAGGTGAAACTCCTTTCAAACAGAGGGACAAAAACACCAGAACTGATGGACAAAATTTTTACACAGAGAGCTACTGAAGGCACAGAAGCTAGTTTCTGTTTGTGTTCACGGGTGCCTTATAGTTTCCGGGTCCATGACGTCACCCGCCTATGACGTTCCGTCTTGCTATTGGACTGGTTACACACGTGCTTCACGACGCAATCACACAGAGGCGGTCCCGCAGCGGTGATGCAGCGCGAGTTCCCTTGAAAGGGAACTAGTTAACTAAAGCTGAAACGGAGGCACCATCATTTCCACTGTATTCCTGTTTTATGCCTCAATATTACCAGCGCGCTCGCTCTCTCTCCCTTTCAACTCCCTTTTTTTTCTCACTTGCTGTCTCCTCTTCCTCATCTAAAGTTTTTAAACCTGTCAGTTTTTACATCTCAAGGCAAATCAAGTCGTAGAGACTTGAAACTTAGAGGGATGGTAGGACCCACCCCATCTACAATGTCACGAGGCTCGCCCCAATCGGCCTGTAGGTGGCGCTACAGCAATCAAAGTATATCAGCCAATGTATTTTGGTATTTTCAGGTATTTTAGATTTTTTGAAAAACCTTTTGCAAACTAGTCCTAGGTTTTTCGCCCGATCGGAACTGGTGCACCAGTAAACCCATGCAGAAAGATTCTCTAGAGTCTGATTGTCAATAATTATCTAAAAAAAGTCAAAATTTATATTCACGTCAGCAATAAGATAAGTATGCGGGGCTATTTTTACTCAAACGGCTATCACGTTTGACCAGAATGAGATAATTTCACCAAACTCGATACACATATGTACAGGCTCAGTCTGTGGTCACATGAAAAAGGATGCTGCGACTGGCCACTTGTTGGCCTATAAAATAAAATTTAAAACACGAAAACGGCTATAGCTACACAACAGTCAGTCCGATTGACTAGAAAACTGGCATGCGTTGTTTTTGTCCAAGGTGCCGTGATTGTCTATGAGGGCATTCGCGGATCTCTAAAAACACTGCCTCCATCAGCCAATGAATTTTGATCACCGATTGGACAAGGTTTACGGAGGCTGATCGGAACTCGGTGGGCCTGTTTGACTCATGGCCCTAGAGGTCTGTGCGAAATGTGAAAGAAATCGGCCATCGGGTGGAGCTATCGCGTTTTACATCTTATATATCAAGAGGTATTTCACACATACATAGGGCCCTATTTTAACAATCTAAACGCATGGTCTGAAGCGCACGGCGCAAGTGCACTTAGGGCGTGTCAGAATCCCCTTTTGCTAGTTTAACGACGGGAAAAATGGTCAGCTCCCCAGGCACATGGTCCAAAAGGGTTGTGCCTAGTCTCTTAATGAGTCATGGGTGTGTTTTGGGCGTAACGTGAAATAAACCAATCAGAGTCTCATCTCCCATTCCCTTTAAAAGCCAGTTGCGCTCGCGCCCTGGCGGATTCGCTATTTACATGCCGGAATTTGCAAGCGGAAAAACTGAAACTGAAAAAAAACTGAAAACCTTTTATTTTTAATATTTAAAAACGTGTGTGTGCTGCTGCGCGTCCCTGTGTGTGTAATAAGCAGAGTGTACGCGCGTTGTGCTCCCGCCTATAGGCGCATATTACTAACACACCCTTTAAATAACAAAAAAAATACTGCGTTTGTGGTTTTCAGCTCCTCAAAATAGTAACGTGCCAACAATGCGCCTGAACACACCTGGTTTTCAGACCAGCACGCCCATGGGTGAACAGATGGGCGCCAGTGCATTTGCTATTTAAACAACGTGGAGCAGGACAGGAAAATGATAACTGTGTCGGGCTGAAACTAGCAAAAAACACTTGTGTCGCGCCTGGCGTCACATTGCGCCGGGTGTATGATAGGGCCCCATATGTTAGATCACCTCGTTCTGAACAACTTTGCCTCAAGAACCACTACTGTCAATCAAATTGTTCATTAAATATTCAAAATTATTTTAAAAACCTACTTTTGCGAACTAGATAATTAAAGCTGAAAAGGAGGCACCATTATTTTCACTGTATTCCTGTTTTATGCCTGTCTCAATATTACCAGTGTGCTCGCTTTTTCCCCCTCTCTCTCTTTTTCTCTCTCTCCCTCTCTCCCTCCCCACTCCTTTTCTCTCTCCCTCTTCCTCATCTAAAGTATTTAAACCTGTCAGTTTTTACATCTCGAGGCAAATCAGTCAACTATGCAAGGTGAGAAGGTACGTAATATGCTGTATTTTGGAATTCATGTGTTGCTAATAGCTTCTCACTTTTATATATTGTGTATCTATTTTATTTTCAGATCAGAGGACACAGATGGAAAATATTCATCTTACTACTTGATGGACTTCAAAAAGTGGACATCATTTGGAGGAAAAGCAAGACCAACTAAAAAGCCAAGGAAAAGTACTTTCACACATAAGAGTCACAGAACTTCATGCCAGTGCAAAAGAAGAATGAATTCTACAATGTTTCAGTACACGGCAGAAAACAGATATGCAGAAACTTTTGCAAAAAATTTCACCACTGTTCTTGTCGGGATCATAATTAACTGCGTCAATGGAATATTTGTTTTCACGTTTTTCAAGAGTTCAATTTTCTACAATGATCCGAGATATATATTATATATTCACATGGTTATCAATGATATGCTCATGGTTTTTATCAGTGTAAGTCTTTTTGTGATGGCTTATGTATGGCAAACTGTACCTCTCCCATTCTGTGTTGCAATGCTAATAATAACCTCAACAACTCATAAGAACACTCCTCTGACTTTGGCCGGTATGGCCGTTGAGCGTTACATCGCCATCTGCAAACCACTGCATCACCATCAGATTTGCACAGTGCGCAGGACGTACATCCTTATCTCTCTGATATGGGGTGTAGGGGTTATACCTGGATTGTCTGACTTGATTCTTCTTTCTATTGTTCGTCCTTTATCTGTTTTTACAACAAGTAGTCTCTGTAGTACAACTACTGTGTATAGCACGCCGTATCATGAAGACCAGAGCAAAGTTACACATGGGCTTTATACATCTGTTGTGTGGGTAATTCTTGTATTCACATACTGTCGAGTGCTGATTGCGGCCAGAAGAGCCTCCACTGATAAATCTTCAGCAAAAAAGGCCCAAAACACCATCCTGTTACATGGAGCACAGCTTCTGCTCTGTATGTTATCCAACATTACTCCAGTTATAGACAAGATTTATGGACAACTTGTACCTACTCTACGGTCAAAAATCACCTTTTTCAATTATCTTCTTACAAACTTACTACCACGATTACTTAGCCCCCTTATTTATGGTGTTCGAGATAAACAATTTTTTAAATACATGAAAGGACTTTTTTCATGTAGGTTACTTAATGTAAAAGTTGAATCAACCAAGCAGTGAGCTGAAAAGGTATCATCATAAAAGCATCATTATAATTATTTTCTTATTCTCCATATGCAAAAAATATTTTTAATAAGTGCTTTTCTCTTAGTAATTTTCTTACTGATTTCTGATTTTGTAATTATAACTTCTTGGCAAAGTAGAATTTAGAGAAAAAAGTGTCTGTAGCATTTAAAAAAAAAAAAAAAAGTACATTTTACAAATAAACACAAGCCTTGTCTCTGAAATACAGACTTATGTTTATGGAATATATCACAATTGTGAAAATCTCAGTGTGGCTTTATTTCTTATTTTACTGTATATTATATCCATAATTTATTGTATGGCCTCTGTAGAGGATGTCAGGAATTATGTTTTCATTTGCAAATTAGTATGTATCAGGCAAATTTTCTTCTCTGTGACACTTAAAACATAAATAAAAAAGTGTCTAAAAACATTGTATATATTTTATTTCTGTGTGCACAATACACATATGCCTTAATAGATTGATTAAATACACATTTTGCAAACAATAATGTGTGTTCCCAACACTATGGTGCCAACATTATAGTGCAAAAATACCACCAAAAAAAAAAAAAAACCTTCTCAAAGTTTTATATATATATATATATATATATATATATATATATATATATATTTTAGCCCATTTACCTGTAATGTCTTTGGGTGATAATTCACATAAGTCCTGATGTCCTTTACAGAGGACAAAAATTATCTTTATTGTAAAAGAATTAAGAATATCATAAAGGCCACTGTGCTGTGAAGACTTGCCTAACATTTTCCAAAAAGGTTTATTAATAATATGTTTGAAAAACAATTGGAAAATAATATGCTTAATTCTTCTCTCACTCTATAAATTTGTCTCATTATACCCAAACATAAGCTTTATATTTAAGTGTAGATTGTTCATTATATTGCTCATTGTTTCAGTGTTGCTCAGAAATTTGATGTAGCTATATCTTATTAGGTTTTTTTTTGTTACTTGATATTTGAAGGGGAAAAAATAGCGTGCACTGTCCTGCTTTTTTTTTCAGCGTACTCCGGTTAAGTGAACAAACATAAACATTATGTTATGAAAACCCAAATAATCTTGTTCATCTTGTTGCCTGGCCAGTTGGTTTTTATTGTAATGGACTATTTTTTTCTTAGTGGAAGTTTAAAAAAAAAAAAATCGAATTGAATTCTAAATCAGTTTTTCATGTCAACATATTAATTTGGTTGAGTAGCCGTTGTAAGCAGTCAAAAAAAAAAGTCAGGGTCTTGCTCACTCACTGTCTCTCCACCTTCCCTCCCTCTCTCGCTTATTCTCTTTTCAAATGTGTATATAAACTGGTCAGTTCACTTCTAGAGTTAAGTAAACTGGATTAAGCACACAGTTAAGGTGATTTTATCATTTTGATTCATACTTAAATTTACAGTCATGTTCTACAAAAATCATATCCTTTGTATTTCTATATCAGGTGACACATGAAAAATTCTTTGGGATATCAACTTTGTGCTTGATGGACTGTCATTGATATCTTACAGGGTAAACTACGCAAACAAAAGAACAAAAAAAAATACTTCCTATCCTAATAGGATTTTGAGTCACTGAATTGTACCAAGTGCACAAGGACAATGAACTCTACAATGCTTCAATATAGTGCTCAAGACAGATATACGGACGTAACGCTTTAGATTACAGCCCGGAAAGTACTGTGTAACTAAAGCGAATTTACAGCGTAACTTTCAGTAATTATAGTGTAACTATAAAGTAAGTACGTGTATAAGGGAACAGTATGTAATATTTTGGGAATAAAGGGGTAACTATCAGGAAAATTAACAAATGATTTGCTGAAAGTATTTTTTAATTAAGGGGTAATTATCCATGTAGTTACAGGGTAAGTGGTGCTTATTTCATGTAGTTACAGGGTAAGTATGAATCTGCGGGCTGTAAATAGTTTCATGTAGTTACAATAAAAAACACGTACAAAATCTGATATCACTCGGAAACATTTATTGAAAAACAACTTAATTCAAAACAGATTTATGACACTTCTTATTAATTTTTTTAAAATAAACTTTTCATTTCAAATAATAACGTCCTGACCCTTTTTTGTTTCTCTTGATTGGCTTCTCCTCTTGTTCCTCTTCTTCTTTTTCGTTATTTCCACTGATGGATCTTAAGAGCAATCCCATGTCTTTTGATATTCTGTATTATTATTTATTAAAAGAAAAGGTACATCCAGACATGATCTCATAATTTACTAATCTTTTCACATCCGACCAACTGTTACCAGCGCGTGCGTGAGTAAAGAAGCTTCAAGCTTTCATGACGGTCTCGCGCGAGTGGCGACTCTGTCTCTCTGGCGTCTCTGTCTTCTAGTCTTGTTTGTGTCTCATTGCTATTATCATATATTATGTTATTGTTTGTTTACTGTTGTGAGCATTAATTAAAAAAAATGAAAATAAAAACAGACGGCATCCGACATCCGCGTGACCAGTCACGCTTCAAGTTACGTCAAGCATGAACTCAACCCTCTCATTCACGCAGATGACTGCTGGTCGGAAGCGATAGTTTACCGTTTAATTTTTTTTTTAAATATTGGTATTTTTCTTACGAACACTTAACGTTTCACTTCAGAAGACATTGATTCATCAATTGGGATCGTATGGATTGCAGTAGTTATTGCTGTATGTGCTGTTTGATGCTTCAACTTTTAGGAACCCAAATCAGAGATTATTTATTTTTCTGTGTTCATCTGAAGAAAGAAAGTCGTATACATCTCGGATGGCATGAGGGTAAAAGATGAGTAAACGGTGAGGACATTTCTGCGTGCACTGTATTTTCTTTAAATACATAATATAGCTACAGAATAGCTAGAGACATAGGATTCCTTCTTAAGAATCATCTGTGGCAAGAACGAATAAGAAGAGGAACAAGAGGAGGAGAAGCCAAGCAAGAGAAACGAATAAGTGTTGTAAATCTGTTTTAAAAACGTTGTTTTTCAAATAAAGATTTCTGAGTGATATCAGATTGTGTACGTGTTTTTATTGTACTTACCCTGTAACTACATGAAACAAGAGGGGAACAAGCACCACTTTAATTTACAGCCCACAGATTCATACTTACCCTATAACTACATGAAACAAGAGGGGAACAAACACCACTTCAATTTACAGCCCGCAGATTCATACTTACCCTGTAACTACATGAAACAAGAGGGGAACAAGCACCACTTTAATTTACAGCCCGTAGATTCATACTTACACTGTAACTACATGAAACAAGAGGGGAACAAGCACTATTTTAATTTACAGCCCGTAGATTCATACTTACCCTGTAACTACATGAAACAAGAGGGGAACAAGCACTACTTTAATTTACAGCCCGCAGATTCATACTTACCCTGTAACTACATGAAGCAAGAGGGGAACAAGCACTACTTTAATTTACAGCCCGCAGATTCATACTTACCCTGTAACTACATGAAACAAGAGGGGAACAAGCACCACTTCAATTTACAGCCCGCAGATTCATACTTACCCTATAACTACATGAAACAAGAGGGGAACAAACACCACTTCAATTTACAGCCCGCAGATTCATACTTACCCTGTAACTACATGAAACAAGAGGGGAACAAACACCACTTCAATTTACAGCCCGCAGATTCATACTTACCCTGTAACTACATGAAACAAGAGGGGAACAAGCACCACTTTAATTTACAGCCCGCAGATTCATACTTACCCTATAACTACATGAAACAAGAGGGGAACAAGCACCACTTTAATTTACAGCCCACAGATTCATACTTACCCTATAACTACATGAAACAAGAGGGGAACAAACACCACTTCAATTTACAGCCCGCAGATTCATACTTACCCTGTAACTACATGAAACAAGAGGGGAACAAGCACCACTTTAATTTACAGCCCGTAGATTCATACTTACCCTGTAACTACATGAAACAAGAGGGGAACAAGCACCACTTTAATTTACAGCCCGTAGATTCATACTTACACTGTAACTACATGAAACAAGAGGGGAACAAGCACTATTTTAATTTACAGCCCGTAGATTCATACTTACCCTGTAACTACATGAAACAAGAGGGGAACAAGCACTACTTTAATTTACAGCCCGCAGATTCATACTTACCCTGTAACTACATGAAACAAGAGGGGAACAAGCACCACTTTAATTTACAGCCCGTAGATTCATACTTACCCTGTAACTACATGAAACAAGAGGGGAACAAGCACCACTTTAATTTACAGCCCGTAGATTCATACTTACCCTGTAACTACATGAAACAAGAGGGGAACAAGCACCATTTTAATTTACAGCCCGTAGATTCATACTTACCCTGTAACTACATGAAACAAGAGGGGAACAAGCACTACTTTAATTTACAGCCCGCAGATTCATACTTACCCTGTAACTACATGAAACAAGAGGGGAACAAGCACCACTTTAATTTACAGCCCGCAGATTCATACTTACCCTGTAACTACATGAAACAAGAGGGGAACAAGCACCACTTTAATTTACAGCCCGTAGATTCATACTTACCCTGTAACTACATGAAACAAGAGGGGAACAAGCACCACTTTAATTTACAGCCCGTAGATTCATACTTACCCTGTAACTACATGAAACAAGAGGGGAACAAGCACCACTTTAATTTACAGCCCGTAGATTCATACTTACCCTGTAACTACATGAAACAAGAGGGGAACAAGCACCACTTTAATTTACAGCCCGTAGATTCATACTTACCCTGTAACTACATGAAACAAGAGGGGAACAAGCACTACTTTAATTTACAGCCCGCAGATTCATACTTACCCTGTAACTACATGAAACAAGAGGGGAACAAGCACCACTTTAATTTACAGCCCGTAGATTCATACTTACCCTATAACTACATGAAACAAGAGGGGAACTTACAGCCCGTAGATTCATACTTACCCTGTAACTACATGAAACAAGAGGGGAACAAGCACTACTTTAATTTACAGCCCGCAGATTCATACTTACCCTATAACTACATGAAACAAGAGGGGAACAAGCACCACTTTAATTTACAGCCCGCAGATTCACACTTACCCTGTAACTACATGAAACAAGAGGGGAACAAACACCACTTTAATTTACAGTCCGCAGATTCATACTTACCCTGTAACTACATGAAACAAGAGGGGAACAAGCACTACTTTAATTTACAGTCCGCAGATTCATACTTACCCTGTAACTACATGAAACAAGAGGGGAACAAACACCACTTTAATTTACAGCTCGCAGATTCACACTTACCCTGTAACTACATGAAACAAGAGGGGAACAAACACCACTTTAATTTACAGCCCGCAGATTCATACTTACCCTGTAACTACATGAAACAAGAGGGGAACAAGCACCACTTTAATTTACAGCCTGTAGATTCACACTTACCCTGTAACTACATGAAACAAGAGGGGAACAAGCACCACTTTAATTTACAGCCCACAGATTCATACTTACCCTGTAACTACATGAAACAAGAGGGGAACAAGCACTACTTTAATTTACAGTCCGCAGATTCATACTTACCCTGTAACTACATGAAACAAGAGGGGAACAAACACCACTTTAATTTACAGCCCGCAGATTCACACTTACCCTGTAACTACATGAAACAAGAGGGGAACAAGCACCACTTTAATTTACAGCCCGCAGATTCACACTTACCCTGTAACTACATGAAACAAGAGGGGAACAAACACCACTTTAATTTACAGCCCGCAGATTCACACTTACCCTGTAACTACATGAAACAAGAGGGGAACAAGCACTACTTTAATTTACAGCCCGTAGATTCATACTTACCCTGTAACTACATGGATAATTACCCCTTAATTAAAAAATACTTACAGTATAAATAATTTGTTAATTTTCCTTATAGTTACCCCTTTATTCCCCAAATATTACATATTGTTCCCTTATAACTACACTCACTTACTTTATAGTTACACTATAATTACCGAAAGTTACGCTGTAAATTCGCTTTACTTACGCAGTACTTTCCGGGCTGTAATCTAAAGCGTTACCGAAATTTCATCCTTGTTCTGTTTGGGATCACAATTAACTCGATCAATGGAGTATTTGTGTTTACATTCTTTAGGAGTTCAATTTTCTACAATGATCCAAGATATATATTATATATTCACTTGGTTATCAATGATATGCTCATGGTTTTTATCAGTGTTATGCTTTCTGTGATGGCTTATGCATGGCCAAAGGCTTATGCTGTCCCGTTCTGTGTTACACTGCTAATAATAGCCTCCTCTGATTTTGGCCGGTATGGCCGTTGAGCATTACGTTGCCATCTGCAAACCACTGCATCACCATCAGATTTGCACAGTGCGCAGGACGTACATCCTTATCTCTCTGATATGGGGTGTAGGAGTTTTACCTGGATTGTCTGACTTGATTGTCATTGTAATTGTCATTGTCATGTGTAATTGTAATTGTACAACAGGTACTGTCTGTAGCTCAACAAATGTGTATAGCACGCCGTACCATGATCAACTGAGCAAAGTTATGTATGGGCTTTACTCATCTGTTGTGTGGGTAATTCTTGTATTCACATACTGTCGAGTGCTGATTGCGGCCAGAAGAGCCTCCACTGATAAATTCTCAGCAAAAAAGGCCCAAAACACCATCCTGTTACATGGAGCACAGCTTCTGCTCTGTATGTTATCCTACAAACCCGATTCCGAAAAAGTTGGGACACTGTACAAATTGTGAATAAAAAAGGAATGCAATAATTTACAAATCTCATAAACTTATATTTTATTCACAATAGAATATAGATAACATATCAAATGTTGAAAGTGAGACATTTTGAAATGTCATGCCAAATATTGGCTCATTTTGGATTTCATGAGAGCTACACATTCCAAAAAAGTTGGGACAGGTAGCAATAAGAGGCCGGAAAAGTTAAATGTACATATAAGGAACAGCTGGAGGACCAGTTTGCAACTTAAGTCAATTGGCAACATGATTGGGTATAAAAAGAGCCTCTTAGAGTGGCAGTGTCTCTCAGAAGTCAAGATGGGCAGAGGATCACCAATTCCCCCAATGCTGCGGCGAAAAATAGTGGAGCAATATCAGAAAGGAGTTTCTCAGAGAAAAACTGCAAAGAGTTTGAAGTTATCATCATATACAGTGCATAATATCATCCAAAGATTCAGAGAATCTGGAACAATCTCTGTGCGTAAGGGTCAAGGCCGGAAAACCCTGGATGTTGGATGCCCGTGATCTTCGGGCCCTTAGACGGCACTGCATCACATACAGGAATGCTACTGTAATGGAAATCACAACATGGGCTCAGGAATACTTCCAGAAAACATTGTCGGTGAACACAATCCACCGTGCCATTCGCCGTTCCCGGCTAAAACTCTATAGGTCAAAAAAGAAGCCATATCTAAACATGATCCAGAAGCGCAGGCGTTTTCTCTGGGCCAAGGCTCATTTAAAATGGACTGTGGCAAAGTGGAAAACTGTTCTGTGGTCAGATGAATCAAAATTTGAAGTTCTTTTTGGAAAACTGGGACGCCATGTCATCCGGACTAAAGAGGACAAGGACAACCCAAGTTGTCATCAGCGCTCAGTTCAGAAGCCTGCATCTCTGATGGTATGGGGTTGCATGAGTGCGTGTGGCATGGGCAGCTTACACATCTGGAAAGGCACCATCAATGCTGAAAGATATATCTAAGTTCTAGAACAACATATGCTCCCATCCAGACGTCGTCTCTTTCAGGGAAGACCTTGCATTTTCCAACATGACAATGCCAGACCACATACTGCATCAATTACAACATCATGGCTGCGTAGAAGAAGGATCCGGGTACTGAAATGGCCAGCCTGCAGTCCAGATCTTTTACCCATAGAAAACATTTGGCGCATCATAAATTGGAAGATGCGACAAAGAAGACCTAAGACAGTTGAGCAACTAGAAGCCTGTATTAGACAAGAATGGGACAACATTCCTATTCCTAAACTTGAGCAACTTGTCTCCTCAGTCCCCAGACGTTTGCAGACTGTTATAAAAAGAAGAGGGGATGCCACACAGTGGTAAAAATGGCCTTGTCCCAACTTTTTTGAGATGTGTTGATGCCATGAAATTTAAAATCAACTTATTTTTCCCTTAAAATGATACATTTTCTCAGTTTAAACATTTGATATGTCATCTATGTTGTATTCTGAATAAAATATTGAAATTTGAAACTTCCACATCATTGCATCCTGTTTTTATTCACAATTTGTACAGTGTCCCAACTTTTTTGGAATCGGGTTAGTACATAGCTGGTGTCATAGACAAGATTTCTGCTCAATTTTTCCTAGCTGATCGAACAAAAGTGACCTTTACTAATTATCTTCTAACAAACTTATTACCACGGCTGCCGTTTACCCCACTGATTTATGGTGTTCGAGATAAACTTTTTTACAATCACATGAAGGGGCTTTTTGCATGTAAATTACTAATTGTAAGGGTTGAATCAACCAAACAATGAGCAAGAAAAGCCTCTCAATCTTGCTGTTTTTTTAATTTATTTATTTACTCTCTGCTGAAAAACAATGCTATTTTTAATTCTTCAATATTAGACCTCTTTGGAAATATATATTTTTAGTGCAGTCATAAATTATGAAATTTCAAAAAAAAAAAAAAAAAAAAAAAGGCATCATAATAGTCTTTATAACAAACTGTGGTAATATAATAATAGAAATATATTTAAAAGTTGTAAATTGTTAGTGCAAATGTATTACACTTAGATGAATGATTTGCAACAAGGTTAGACTTGATCCTATATCATAATTCCTATACCTCAACTGGTAAAGTGTGGTGCTAGCAAAGTCGAAAGTTCAATACTTTCCTGGGATCACAGATAATAATAAATGTAAATCTTGAATACACTATGAATTACTATGGATTAAAGTGTATATCAAGTGAATAAATTTATATTTAAAAAATGCTGCCATGCTTTTCTGTTTTTTAGCCATCAATAACGATGAATTGAAGGCAACAGAACTTGTTAAACAATCATTAAATTTGTACACAAGTTTTGACATAATGACTTCATATGTGAATGAAAATAAAAACTTTAAAGGGGTACTTCACTGCTGGCAAAATGGGCTTTTAATAAAACTTGGCTGCCTAAACAGTAGAATTTTTTTAAAATTATTATTATTTTATTATTTAAAAAAGAAAATCTGTGCCACCTGACTAGAGAAAACAGAAAAGGCTGTTGTCTTCCCTTTTGCCAAATAAGTAGGAAAAAGTCTTGGTTGCTGTTGTAACCCTCATTCCCTGATGGAGGGGACAGAGGCATTGTGTTGAACCGACACTAGAGGTCGCTCTTGAGAGCCCCAATCACCTCTGACATATTCAGAAAAGGCCAGTGAAATTGGCGAGCAAAATTTGCATAGCTGGCAACGCCACGGACATACATGGCATTGCTCATTCAGGTTTGTTCTGTGGAGTCAAGACAGCGTCTCAATCTCTCAGTGGCAGTTCAGAGTTGTGGCATTAGGGGCACAATGTCTCCGTTCCCTCCATCAGGGACCAAGGGATACAACAGTAACCGAGACATTCCCTTTCTTTTGGTCAAGTTCGACGTGCCGAACCAACACTAGGGATCCCTCTACTAAACGCCACAGCTACTTAACTGCTCAGGGAGCGTGACCTCCAGTCTTCCTTCAAGAGAGACTTACCATACAATGAAGTTCACTTCAGCTGCAGATAGCCTGCTAAATACATTTATGTACAGCTGAGCACACCTGTTTTTTAACGTTGGGAAGCGTTCTCCTTCTCAATGAAAAGGGAACACTATGGAGACCACATCCTACCCAACGGGGAGGTTTGTATGTGGAGAATACATCCTATGGACATACTGGAGGTAGTACAACATAGGGAATTCTCTGTGGAGTGCTCCACCTAAGGGGGAGAAACTACCAACCACTGGCTGGTGACAGAAAGAAGCTCTGTCCAGGGGAAAACACAGGGTTCACGTCAGGGAACCGAACAGTGGAGAATACACATATGGGACCACCGTTAGGGAGTCACTACATATGGAACTCCGGATAAAACTGGTTCCATGCGTAGATTATAAAATCTTGCAAAGTTGTTGGCTTTAGCCCATAGCTCTCAAGATGTCTGCTAATGAGGCACCGTTCACTAAAGCTGAAGAGGCAGAGACGTCCCTAGTGAAGTGAGCTCTCACTCCCAGGGGACATGGTAAGCCTTGAGCCTGGTAAGCCAGGAGAACAGCATCCACAATCCAGTGGGCCATTCTTTTTTTGGAGACAGCCTGCCATCCACATACACCTTCAAGGTGGAGGCATATAGGTGTCTCTCCAGACCCTCTTGGAGGAAGGACAGCACTAATACTACATCTCCATGGGTCTTCTCCTTGGGAAGAGCACCAAGATACAAAAAGGCACCACTTCAAAGCATACAGCTGCCTCATTGAGGGGGCTCTGGCCTGAGTAATGGTATCTATCACCGCTTGCTTACATCCACCAAACACGTGCAGTCATTGTGACCGAGTCCAACTCCACACTGAGAAACGGGATGCTCTGCACAGGGATAGCTTGCTCTTCTCCCAGTTGACCTGAAGTCCCAGTCGGGCTAGGTGCTCGAGGACCATGTCCATGTGTGCACACAACAACTCTCGAGTGTGAGCTAAAATTAGCCAGTTGTTGAGACAGTTGAGGATGCGAATGCCTGCTACACTCAACGGGGCAAGGGTGACCTCTGCGACTTTGGTAAAGATGCAAGGTGACAGGGACAACCTGAAGGGAAGGACCTTGTATTGGTATGCACTGCCTTTGAAGGCGAACTGTAGAAACGGCCTGTGCTGAGGAAGGATCGAGACATAAAAGAACGCGTCCTTCAGGTCTATTGCTACGAACCAATCCTGGTATCTGACACGTTAACATATGTTTCTGGGTGAGCATCTTGAACGGGAGCCTGTGAAATGGCCGATTCAGTACTCGTAGATCCAGGATTGGTCTGAGCCCCCCACCCCTCTTGGGTACGATGAAGTATGGGCTGTAAAAGCCTGTCTTCTCTGCCCGGAAGACAGCAGCATTCTTGCCTCATACAGAGGTAAAAAAGAATGCTGCTGTACACGGGCGGGTGCCTAGTGAATTGAATCGCATACCCGTATAAGGTGAGGAGGCGCTACGTTTGCGTCCATACAGGTTCTGTTGCAATAGAACAATGTCTGGTCGAGCTGGTCAGTGGCCTCTCCTCCTTCCCTGGGTCGCCCATCTCAGGTTTGTTTTGAAACCCTCCAGGGGTCTCAGTGGCCTGTTGACGGGCTGGCGGTGCCACCTTCCTGCGAGAAGACCATTGTTTGGGACTAGCTGGAGGTCCAGACGCTTGCAAAACAGCCTTTTCTCAGTGGACCCGACCCACAGTGAGGCAGGATGTGTTTGATGGTCTCCGTCTACCTTTTTGCTGTCGAGAACTGCTGGGCAAATTCTTTGACAGTGTCGCCGAAAAGGCTACCTTTGGAGATGGGAGCAGCCACAGGTTCAGCTACAGGTGGCGCTCCTGGATCACCAAAATGGACATTGCCTGCGCTGTCACTTTCGTAGCCTTGAGGGCATAGTCATAGTACAGTCTTTGTGTAAGGCCCCCCCTTAATCATTATGCTTTACTGGAAAAATGTATTTAGTGCCATACATGGTCCACACGCACATATGGTGAACTGGCATATACACACACACATCGAGACAGCCAATACTACAATGTTTCCTTTACATTCTTTCAAGTGGTGGACCACAACAGTATGAAAATTACCACCACACCACATAGGTAAGATGAGAAATTGAACATTACAAACAAAACACAAATACGAACAAGCACAATACCCAGTGCTTAGAAGTAGCCCTTTAATGAACAGAGATGGTGGAAAGATATTACCCTCTCCCACCACAGCCACAAAACAATTACAAAGGAAATATGTAACTATAAACAGCAAAGCAACAGAATTCCCTGCATTCACAGTTCAGCTTCAAGCTGGTTTAACTTTATAAACCAACAGGAAGGCTACAGCATCTGCATCAGTGCAGAACACCTTGTTTTACTGAGGCAAAATCACAACATCATTACTGAGACACAAACCACTGTGCAATACACTGTGTATAAAACAAAGCCATAATAAAAACGGCGGGGATTCCCTCCATCTCTGCTGAGGGCAAGGACGCGGCTGACCCACGAGCAGGTGAACAATAGCTGCTTTTCCACCGTTGGGCCTAATGGTTCTTAGAGTGGTAAGGAACGGTTACAGTTGTGTTTCCACTTGAGCCTGGTACGGCATGGCATGATTACAAACCGTTCTCGGCCCGGAATTCTCAGCTAGCTAGAATACCATAGGTAGAATACATGCTGGTGGAATGCGTGACGTCACCATTCAGGATTTGTCACTTGTCTGTTGCCTGGCTACCAGTTTCTCTGTAGCTGGCTAAGCTCGCTATTTGAGCGACGTAAATACAGATTAATAATAAAATTAAAAGAAATACCCGATTGCCCTTCATAACGCGAAATAACGTGAAAAACGTACTGTGGATCTTGTCTTCGACTGGATGAAGATTAAGCAGCCTTTAAGTATCCAGTCAATTTAGGGATTTTTTTTCTGTATATCTTGGTTACGTTGTTGTTTTTTACCTTTGTATTTTCCGTTTTTGTGCTCCACTATCATACTTCTTTCGGACATTTCGCCACTATGCCGTCTTGCCCGTCTAGCAGTGACGTAAATGATTGACATGATTTGACCAGCAGCTGATTGGACAGCTGTGACCCAAGTCACATCTATCCAATCACCTGCTTATTTATTTAGTTTTTTTATGTTTCTTATGGGCCAATAAGGGTCTTTTTTGTTCGCTGAAGTAAATTTAAAATAATAAAAAACGTGGGGCCCCTAGGCTACAGCCTACGCAAACCTGTGCATTAATCCGCGCCTGCTTGTGCAGATCTCTCAGCGCCTTGGTTTAGTAGACTTTCAGGATTGCCATGGTGTGCAGGGCGGAGGTGGCCTGGCCAGCAAAACTGTAAGCCCTTGCCACCAGAGATGAAGTAAACTTACAGGCCTTGGATGGAAGCCTCGGACGATTACGCCAAGTGGTGGCGTTTTGCGGGCATAAATGCACCGCAATTGCTCTCTTCACCTGGGTAACCTCCGAGTACGCCCGCGCCGCCCCATGATTGAGGGTGGTAAGGACGGAGGAGCTGGTGTATCGTGTCCCAGCAGAAAAAGGTGCCTTCCACGATTTTGACAGTTCTTCATGCACCTCAGAGAAGAAAGGAACTGATCCCAGAAACCAATCATGCAGCCAAAAGTACTCAGGGCAGGGTGGATTAGTCCACTCAAGCCTTATGTTCTTGGCTGCCCGGGAAAGCATGGCCTCCAACTCAGCGTCAGCCACAGACTGGACAGAGGGTGGGGGTCCAGTCAAGGTCTCTGATGCTGCATTCGACAGCTCGTTATCCTCAAGAGCCCCAAATGAGAAATTAAGCTTACCCTGAGGTGAGCCACCGAACTCATCCGGAAACTCAACCGGAAGACACATGTTCCATCATATCTCCTTGCTCCTTGCATGAGAACATGAACCATCCACAAACAATGTTTCAGCATGAGCAAGGCCCAAACACTGAAGACACAGATCGTGGCCGTCCAAGGGAGACATGAAGCGACCGCACCCAGAAGTCCACGGACAGAAATGCATGATGTAAACTCACACAATCCGCTGTGTATTTGCTCTTTTAGAGAAATTCGCTCTCTTGTGAGGAAATTTGACTGTTTAGAGATCACAGCTGAAGCACCCAGGGGAACTCTCTGCACTTATCTGTGCTGAGAAGAGAGAGAGACTGCTGATATGTGCCATATGGTCCAGGAGCGTGAAGGAGGTGAATGGAAAATTTGCTTCTCTTTGATGAGACGCAAGCATTCGGCTCCGAAGAACATAGCTGAATGAACAATGCCACGCTGGCCTCTTTCATACCCGTATGTCTGGGGCGTGCTCGCCAATTTCATTGGCCTTTTCTAAATACATCAGAGGTGATTGGGGCTCCCAAGAGCGGCCACTGGTGTCGGTTTGACACAATGCTGAGCGTGACTGACAGAAAGGGAACTTCAACACCCATTATGCACTGGACATGTTGCCATCCAAGGCCACTCCCACCAGTCTGCTATGAATTCGCTTACCAGAGTCAAATACTGCCTTACCATAGTACTGTAGGAATACTTCTTAGCAAACTTTTTGTCATAATGGTGTCAACTTGTATTGTTCCCGGGTGCAAGAATTCAAAGAGTAAATGTTTAGCAGGAGTGAGTTAATTTTGGTTTTCATTAAAGGATCCATCAGATTGTAGGCAGTTACCAAATGATGCAAAGAATTGCAAATACTGAGAGAACATCGCAACGGAAAATTCTGAAAAACCTCTGTGTTTGTAGTCAACATTTAAAATTTTATGACCATGAACACAGTGTAAACAGAGGGGAAAAACTTCAATAACTGCCGTTCTGTCAGTTCCGCTCAACCCCCCGAAGCTGAAGGCCATCGCGTACGATTTTCAGTGATAAACCTCACAATAACTGTTTTGTTAATAACCCTCTGTCATTCCGACTGTCTGTGGGAGAGGACACAAAAATCGAAAAAACGAAAGCCCTGGAGCTGTCAAAAGTGACACGTTTTGCATCATCCGTTGGACTTTTGCTGACAAATAAACAAGAATTTCTCGGTCCAGGTAACAGAGAACTATTAAACTATTTATTTATATATACTACAGACATTGTACCAATACAAAGCGGGTTTAAAATCAGCGAAGTAACATTTTAAGTCAATAAATTTCAAGTGTATTATAATCAGATGGACCCATAATTAGGCTACACCATGAGAGAAATATAATAAAAACTTTTTTCTTTCCTTCCCTCACTCCTATCCTCATTCTTTCTCTCTCCCCCCTTTCTCTCTCGTGATCTCCTCCCTCTTTTACATCTTAAATGAGCATATAAACTTGTCCGTTTACATCTGGAGCCAAAACAATTTACTAAGCAAACGGTAAGTTCACTCTTGCAGCAAAGTCTTTAATTTTGTATTTATAATTGTTAACCTGCTAAATGTTTCTCATTTAATTATCCTATCAGATTAAATTAATGGAAAAATCTTCAGGATAAAGAAGATTGTATTTCATCTTGATGTACTTTGGACAGCCTTAAAGATTGTTTTAAGGAAAAGAAGAGGGACAACAACAACAATCAAAAATCTTACTTCCCAAGAAAAAAGGATTGTCACATATATTAAACTGAATTTGACCAGTGCAAAAGCGCAATGAACTCTACAGTGCTTATATATAGTCTACAAGAAAGATATGCAGATGCTTTTGCAAAAAATTTTACCATCGTTTTTCTTGCAGTCATAATTCTCTCCATAAATGGAGTGTTTGTATTCCTATTCTTTAGGGGTTCAATTTTCTACAATGATCCGAGATATATATTATACATTCACTTGGTTATCAATGATATGCTCATGGTTTTTTTCAGTGTAATTCTTTTTGTGATGACTTTTGCATGGCAAACTGTACCTCTCCCATTCTGTGTTATACTTCTAATAATAGCTGCGACAAGTCATAAAATCACTCCTCTGATTTTGGCCGGTATGGCCGTTGAGCGTTACATCGCCATCTGCAAACCACTGCATCACCATCAGATTTGCACAGTGCGCAGGACGTACATCCTTATCTCTCTGATATGGGGTGTAGGGGTTATACCTGGATTGTCTGACTTGATTCTTCTTTCTATTGTTCGTCCTTTATCTAACTTTACAACAGGTACTTTCTGTAGCTCAGCATCTCTTTATAACACAGCGTATCATGGAGAACTAAGCAAATTTATGAATGGGCTTTATACATCTGTTGTGTGGGTAATTCTTGTATTCACATACTGTCGAGTGCTGATTGCGGCCAGAAGAGCCTCCACTGATAAATCTTCAGCAAAAAAGGCCCAAAGCACCATCCTGTTACATGGAGCACAGCTTCTGCTCTGTATGCTGTCCTACATTACTCCAGTTATAGACAAAATTTATCTCCAAATTGTTACTGATCAGCAGAAGATAATTTTCTTTTTCAATTATCTTTTAACAAACATTGTACCAAGACTTCTTACACCTCTGATTTATGGTGTTCGGGATAAACATTTTTATAATCATATAAAGGGACTTTTTTCATGTAAATTACCTATTGCAAAGGTTGAATCAACCAAACAATGAACAAAAAATGACTTTATTTTGCTAGTATAGTTTCTTTATTCGCTTACATACTGTATGTTTTTGTGCAGTCATAATACATTTCGGAAAAATTTGGAAGGCACTGTATTCTTGTGTTTATCCCACAATTATATACAGTACTGTGCTAAAGTCTTAGGCACGTTAGTAGTTTCACCAAAACAAAAATGGTTTTAAGCAAGTTCTTTATATACTTTGCTGTAGTGTGTCAGTAGGAAATATCAGTTTACATTTCCAAACATTCCTTTTGCCATTAATTGTAATAATCCAGTGAGATTTTTGTATGCACAGCAGCCGGTATGATCTGATGTCACCATCATCGAGTCTGTCTGCGATTACATGAACAAACTGAGACAGATTAAATCCAGAAGAACTGTCAACGTCTCCAAGACGCTTCAAGAAATCTACCTGCAAAGCTACAGTACTGTGAAAAGTTTTAGGAATTTGTGTAAAAATGCTGTAAAGTGAGGATGCTTTCAAAATAATGTCATAAATAGATTTTATTTATCATTTAACATCTTTTAAGTAAATCAAATCAATATTTGGTGTTACCGCCCTTTGCGTTTAAAACAGCTTTTGTCCTAGGTACACTTGCACATAGTTTTTCAGGTAGCTTTCTGTAAAACGTGGGACAGGACACCAAAAAACAACTTTGATGTGCATCTGACTGACAAATAAACCGCCCAATCTTTTTGGTAGTGTTCAGTTGGCCCTAAATGGCCAATGATTTTTGATAATTTATGATGGTTATGAATTCCTCTGATGAGAGATCTCAACCTAAGATCTCTCCTAAATGATTGGAATATGACAACACAAGTGCCAGATAAAATTGAAATGTTTATGGACGATCTTTTAATTGAACGACACAAGAAGGAACACGCCAGACAACTTCAGAAAGCAGAGAAGAAAGAGAAAAGGAGGGCAAAAGCAGCACGCAAGGAGTTACCCTCCCAGTGAAGGGTTAACCTGGAGGGGCAAGCAGATGATAAGGGTCATCAGACAAATGGAGAAATTGAATAAGAAATTAATGAATGACGTTAGGAGTTTTATGTTGGAAAGTCAATTTGAATGCTCCAAAATGTTCAAGTTGCAAGAGAAGTTTGAATTCCTTGAAATATAGGATAATCCAAACTTGCCTTGCAAAGAAGTTTGCATTTTTTAAGTTTGCATTTCAGATGTGAGTGTGGCTTTCTTGTTTAGAAGTGTTAATGAGCTATTTTCTTTGACAAGTTTGACTATTTGCTGATATCCAGCCATAAAATCTTTGAAAAGGGGAAGTTCAAACTGACTGTCAGCTATATTAAAGGCTGTGTGGTTTTGACAGGGTTCTCAAGCCCCCCAAGTGTCCACTGCAAAGAAAGACAAAAGAAATGTATGTGTGCTTGTTGCAAAACTTGTAGTAGCCTTGGACAAATACTATGATTGCACCAAGTCGCGGCAAGTAGCTTACCTTATTAGGAATTACTATATGATGATGACCGTCATAACCTCTTAGGGCCGCCTCAAGATATGTCCAAGTATAAAAAGCTTTGTAGATTGTTTTTCGGGGCCACGCTTCGGGTGAAGACTACACGTTATGTTATTTTTTGTTGTTCTTTGTATTATTCTGAAACTTCTTTTTAAGTAAAAATGGAAACCATTCTGGGGTTATTCGTATAAACTTTTCAATTAAGTCTCAGAGTGATTTTTTCCTGGAAATATCTTTATTGGTTGTGTTTTAGATATTTAAATTAGCAATCTGCCTAGTGCATTCAAACTCAGCTTGAGCTGGTTTTAAGGACACCGCTGGGGACTCGAAGCAACGCCTGACACCTTTAACCTGCAGGTGAGAACAATTTATGATTGCTATTGGTTATGGGGATGTTATAAAAAATATAATATTTTTGTATATTTTGAATATGTTTTGAAATAATTATATTTCAGCAAAACTTTCAGGGTAAACTTTATCATTCAACTGAACTGTGCATTCATTTTAGACACTTATTGTTCTTCCTCTGTGTATGCAATATTGAAGAATTTAAAACCAGTAATGCAGAAATGTATCTTCATATTTAAAAGTAAAGCTTCATATTACTAGTACTTTCTGTGTTTGTTATCTCTTTTTTTTAAAACTGATGTAGCGCTCAACTGGAGATATTAGGGCATAGGCTGAAATCAGTCATGGCGTGTGTGTGTGTGTGTATGGGCAGAAAGAGCTAAAGCCAGAGATAGAGATTTTAATTAGCTGTCAGCATCCCGTACTGTAAACAGCGACAGCACCGTACTAAATTTAAACAACTAACATTTACTTAATTCCTATCACATTTCAACTAAACTCCCGGCAGTTCCACGCATAAAAAACATTTGGGGCTAGACTAAAATCTTTCGGGGGCTCGAGCCTCGAATGATTAGCCCTAGCGATGCCCCTGGTCATATCCATTACCATGCCAAACACTCCGACAGTTATCATGACAGAAATACAAAGTTCTGTCATGAAACACTAGATAGCGCAAGCAGGTCCTTAACCCAATCTGCTAGCAATCACATCATTCTCTACAGGGCACAGCTGATTGGTTCCTGTTGCATCATCTGCCAATGAGCTCGCTGGTCAACTTTCAAATATTTGGTCAGTGTTTGCTGAAGCAGTTTGCAGCGCGCTTTCAGAAACCCTCCACCTTCTCCAGCTCCACCTGTATAGATCTGCTATGAGCAATTCATATATGCTATATTGTGCAGCAGCATGTCTTACATGCTCACAGCAGCATGTCTATGTATTTGCGGTAGCAAGTCTCGTACTTGCTCTACAGCAGAGCAGCACTAGGCTTGCTGCGATAGTTGGTGTTACCGGTGTTACACAGTGTTTGGCCGTTACTTGCCCACTGCGGCACTGCCCCAGCTGTTGTTTTGCTTAAATGAAAACCATTTAGTTCAGTTGGACAACGGACGCTACAATTATAAACTGAAAGATTCTGCAGAGTCAATGCAGCAGGAGTCAGATTTCACTTATCACATGACGAGAGTAAGGAGAGACGACTGACAAGATGATGGCGGCTGATTTGGTGGGCAACAGATCCTGAGCATCATTGACAAATATCTTATTTTGTAAAATGTGCTGTATGGAAGAGGATTAGGGCCAAGCAATAATAAAAAAAATGTCTCAGGTTATGCATGCATGGTTCCTTGAGAATAGGGAACGAGATGCTGCATCCCTTAGAGGGTGCTATGGGGAATGCCTCTGATATGACTGGTGTCTGAAGAATGAGTAACTATGGTAACACATGCGTAACCTGAGATGTTCCCTTTTGAAAGGGAACTCATGCTGAATGCTGAACTCAAGAGGGCGCTATAGGGAATGGAATACCCACGCTGCCATGCTGAAGGGATGAGTGCCCTAATGGCTGAGCTAAGTCAAAAGACTCAAAGGAGTCCTCATCCCTAAGGTGCACCAGCAACAACCATAGGCCGGAGCTTCTCAAGAATGGAGGCCTCAACAGGATGACTCTAAAGAGAGGAAGCCTAACTACGTTCATATTCAAGCCAGCGTCCAAGGAGGCTCAGAGAGAGCCTAGCACTCAGAACTTCTGTTCAGGCAACCCTGAAGAGTGAAGGCCTCAAACAAGAGGTTTAGGCAACACTCTAACCCAAGGGCAGTGCAGAGAGTCTCAGAAAGAGCTAAGCTCAGTCTAACTTGCCCACGAAGCTCCGCAGAGTGGAGGCCTTAATATAACGACTCTCATAACGAGTGTATGCCTTAATAGAACGACCTAGCAACACTCGCACTGAGGCCAGTAGCCAAGGACGATCCAAGAGGTCCTAACAACCTAGCATACTACCCTACCGCCTAGCCAAGCTCTAGGAGCGAAGGCCTCAGTAAGCCGACTCTCTAAATTGAGAAGACCTAACAATGCCCCACGCTCAGGACATCTCGAAAGGAGGCTCACAGAGAGCCTAGCACTCAGAACTTCTGTTCAGGCAACCCTGAAGAGTGGAGGCCTCAAACAAGAGGTTTAGGCAACACTCTAACCCAAGGGCAGTGTCTCAGAAAGAGCTAAGCTCAGTCTAACTTGCCCACGAAGCTCCGCAGAGTGGAGGCCTTAATATAACGACTCTCATAACAAGTGTATGCCTTAATAGAACGACCTAGCAACACTCGCACTGAGGTCAGTAGCCAAGGAGGATCCAAGAGGGCTTAACAACCTAGCATACTCCCCTACCGCCTAGCCAAGCTCTAGGAGCGAAGGGCTCAGTAAGACGACTCTCTAAATTGAGGAGACCTAACAACGGCCCACGCTCAGGACATCTCGAAAGGAGGCTCACAGAGAGCCTACCACTCACAATTGCTATCCCAGCAGAGCTCAAGGGAGCAGAGGCCTCAATACATATAACTCTCTTTAGCGAGAGGAGGCCTGACGACGCTCGCAGTAGCCAAGGAAAAACTGCTAGATCTGCTTATTTCTCGACTCTCTTAGAAGAAAACAAACACAACCCTAGGTATTTATTTGATACAGTGGCTAAATTAAGAAGAAATAAAGCTTCAACTTCTGACGTTTGCAAACAGCACAGCAGTAATGACTTTATGAACTTCTTTATGTGCAAGATTGATAATATTAGGAAGAAAATTATAACTATACAACCATCTACTACAGTATCACTTCAGACAGTGCATTGTAGTGTCACTGAGGAAAAATTCCACTCATTCACTGCTATAGGAGAGGAAGAATTTGCTAAACTCGTTAAATCATCGAAATCAACAACATGTATGCTCGACCCTATACCAACTAAGCTACTAAAAGAGATGCTTCCAGAGGTCATAGATCATACTTATCTGACCGTTATCAGTTTGTAGCAGTAAATGAAGAGATGTCACACCGATCACAAGTTCAGTATGGAGTACCGCAGGGCTCAGTGCTAGGACCGTTGCTTTTCACCCTGTACATGCTACCACTGGGAGCTATCATTAGGAAGCATGGCGTTAGTTTTCATTGTTATGCTGACGATACTCAGCTCTATATTTCTTCACGCCCTGATGAAACTTACCAATTCACAAGATTAACGGAATGCATAGCTGATATAAAAAATTGGATGACTATTAATTTCCTGCAACTTAATTCAGAAAAAAACGAATTTTTAATTATTGGACAAAAAAACTCCACAAGTAGTAACCTAGAATACTGTCTAACACTTGATGGCTGCTCTGTCAAGTCCTCGTCGTCAGTTAGGAACCTGGGTGTGCTCTTTGATACCAATCTTTCATTTGAAAGCCACGTTTCTAGCATCTGTAAAACTGCATTCTACCATCTTATAAATATATCTAAATTACGGCACATGCTTTCAATGCAAAATGCTGAACAGTTAGTTCATGCGTTCATGACCTCAAGGCTAGATTATTGTAATGCTCTACTGGGTGGTTGCCCTGCTCGCTTAATAAATAAATTGCAGCTGGTCCAAAATGCAGCAGCTCGAGTTCTTACTAGAACCAGGAAGTATGACCATATTAGCCCGGTTCTGGCAACACTGCACTGGCTCCCTATTAAACATCGTATACATTTTAAAATCTTGCTGATTACTTACAGGGCACTAAATGGTTTAGTGCCCCAGTGCTTGAGCGAGCTCTTAACGCATTATACTCCATCACGTCTATTGCGGTCTCAAAATTCTGGCCAGTTGATAATACCTAGAATATCAAAATCAACTGCAGGCGGTCGATCCTTTTCCTATTTAGCACCTAAACTCTGGAACAGTCTTCCTAGCATTGTTCGGGAAGCAGACACACTCTGTCAGTTTAAATCTAGACTAAAAACACATCTCTTTACTATGGCATACACATAGAACATTATTCATTTATATTATTAAAATCAGTTAAATGATTGTTAGGCTGCATTAACTAGGTCAGCCGGAACCGGGAACACTTCCAATAACACCTGATGTACTTGTTACATCATAAGATGAATGGCATCTACGCTAATGTTAGTTTCTCTGTTTATCCCGAGGTTTACTGCAGTCGGCCGGATCCGGGCCGTATCCAGATCAGATGGTGGACCTTAGCCTGGACATGACGACCATATCCCTGAAGTGTCTGTAGAGACAATAGTGTCAATTAAACTCCCCCCTGTAAATGCTGCATCGACACGACATCCTCATTAAACCCGTCTCCTGCGTTACGACTCTGATCTTTCAAATAATCCTACGAATATCTATTGATCTAATATGACTTCTGACCTGTAATGGTGCCAGAATCATAATCATACACTATTTGTTCGTCGGCCAGAGGAGAACTGGCACCCCGACTGAGCCTGGTTTCTCCCAAGGTTTTTTTCTCCATTCTGGCCCTGAAGGAGTTTTGGTTCCTTGCCACCGTCGCCTTTGGCTTTTGGATTGCTCAGTTGGGGACACAAAATTTTCAACTATATTACTGATCTGCCCGCATTGACACTATATGATAATTGAAATGAGCTGGATAACATCAACATTTTCTCCAGAGCGGCTGTACAGCCGCATCAAATTCTGTTGCATTATTTTCCTGCTTAACACTGTGAAGCTGCTTTGAAACAATCTGCATTGTAAAAAGCGCTGTATAAATAAAGGTGACTTGACTTGACTTGACTTGACTTGACAATTACAAAACAGGCGACTCTTAATCACAGCAACCACATACAGGTATCATTCAGACAACATATACTGACCCCATGTGGTAACCAGAAGTCCAAGTACAAATTACATAATAATTTTACAGTTTTACAATGAATAAAAATTGAGTGTAATGAGTTTATTCTCAACATTTTATTTAGACTTTTTTCTTGAAAAACTGTGAGTTTAATCTCGCATTATAATGACTTTAATCTCTAGAAGGTTTTTTCTATTATTATTATTGCTTGGCCCTAATCCTCTTCCATAGTACTGTCGCTCCCTATACAGAAAAAATGACAGAAATAATATTTTACTCTCTTTCCTTCCCTCCCTCCCTTCTCTCTTGAGCTCCTTTTTCTCGCCCCTCTTTTACTCTCATCTGAGTATATAAACTGGTCCGTTTTCATCTGGAGCCAAAACTATTTACTAAGCAAACTGAAAAGGTAAGTTGTCTTTATTATTTTTTTATATTTATACTCTTCATAGCTTATAATTGTTAACCTGCTAAATGTTTCTCCTTTTTTTAAATTTCTATATCAGATTAAATAAATGGAAAAATCTGTGGGATAAATACCATTGTATTGCAGCTGGATGTACTTTTGACAGTCATCAAGATCGTTGGAAGGAAAAAAACGACAACAACAACAACAACAGTCAAAAATTAATAGAAAAAGTCTGAATTTTTACACCGGTGCATGAGTACAATGAACTCTACAATGTATCTATATAGTGTACAAGAAAGATATGCAGATGCTTTTGCAAAAAATTTCACCATTATTCTTCTTGCAGTCATAATTCTGTCCATAAATGGAGTGTTTGTATTGACATTTTTTAGGAGTTCAATTTTCTACAACGATCCAAGATACATATTATATATTCACTTGGTTATCAATGATATGCTCATGGTTTTTATCAGTGTAATTCTTTTTGTGATGGCTTATGTATGGCAAAATGTACCTCTCCCATTCTGTGTTACACTGCTAATAATAGCCTCAACAACTCATAAGAACACTCCTCTGACTTTGGCCGGTATGGCCATTGAGCGTTACATCGCCATCTGCAAACCACTGCATCACCATCAGATTTGCACAGTGCGCAGGACGTACATCCTTATCTCTCTGATATGGGGTGTAGGGGTTATACCTGGATTGTCTGACTTGATTCTCCTTTCAATTGTTCGTCCTTTATCTGTTTCTTCTACAGCTACTTCTTGTGGTGCATCTATTCTGTACAGCACACCATACCATGAAGTACAGTCCAGATTTATGAATGGGCTTTATACATCTGTTGTGTGGGTAATTCTTGTATTCACATACTGTCGAGTGCTGATTGCAGCCAGAAAAGCCACCACTGATAAATCTTCAGCAAAAAAGGCCCAAAACACCATCCTGTTACATGGAGCACAGCTTCTGCTCTCTATGCTGTCCTACATTACTGCTGTCATAGACAAGATGTTTGTCCCACTTATACCAGTTGATCGGGCAATACTAACCTTTTTAAATTATCTTCTAACAAACATATTGCCACGACTACTTACTCCCCTGATTTATGGTGTTCGCGATAAGCATTTTTACAAACACATGAAGGGACTTTTTTCATGCAGATTATTCATTGTAAAAATTGAATCAATCAAACAATGAGAAAAAAAGGGCAACATCATCAGATGTTTCATAAAAATGCATCACAGTTGTTGGTAAAGCATGCATCATTCTTCATGTAAGTGTGCCAGATGAATGTTTTGCCACACTAATGTATATGTTAAACCTAAGAAAATGTACTGTTATGCCATAAATTAACAGTGTTCTTTAATTTTTCAACAATACTTTGTTTTCGCTGATTTGACATAATGAATTTATGTCTTAAAATGGCACACCAGAAAGTAAAGAAATGTAAGTAATGTTTACATTAAAACATACACTAATGATTATGAGCAGGCGGACCATAACTAACTTTACACTGTCCTAACACTCTACTGTAAATCTTGTGTGGTTTATTTCCTATACAGTTGTATTACCAAAATGTAATAGTGCAAAGATATGCTAGACAAAGTAAACCATAATCATGCTTTTGTAGTAAAAGCAATATTATCAACAAACAAAATAATAGTGCAAAATAAAGTGTAGACAACTTTTTTTTTTTAAGTATTTTACATTTTCATTCATTATGATGTTCTGTCTGTTTAGGTCCAGATTGAATTGTATTGCGTTTTATTTAGTTTATTTAGTTATACAATTTCCCATACGGTGATCTAATTATATTTTATTGGTGATATGTAATTTGATTTACTCAAATTTTTACAGTGTTGTTCTGGTTTGCACTCTGTCTTTAATAATAATAATAATTATTATTATTATTATTATTATTAATCATTTTAATATATTTTTACCCTTACAACTCTGTTTTCTGCTTTAATACAATGTGTTGGATGAATACTTTTACAAGGATGAAATCTGCTTCAGGGTTGAGATGTAAACAATTACAAAACAGGTGACTCTTAATCACAGCAACCACATACAGGTATCATTCAGACAACATATACTGACCCCATGTGGTAACCAGAAGAAGTCCAAGTACAAATAATAAACCACTTCAAAGTGCTGTTTTGTATCAGTTAATTTAACAGTTAGCAGTGAATAGAAATTGACTGTAAATACAAAGATTATGAAAGTTTTATCAATGCAATTACAACATTATAGTACAGTAGGTTGTATAGATGAGCACAGTGCTAAAAAATAATTTGTGTTGAAATAAAAACCTATACTGCAATGTCATATAGATTTGATTTGAATACTTTTATTTTTGTTAACATCATTCAAACGTCATCCACTAATGTATAATAATGGCAGTCACTCTTGGTTACACAGGTCATAGGTCTGCAACACAGTTAGTTAGAAGAGAGTAAGCACATAAAATAACATGCAAAAAGTAAATAGTTACAACCAATGTAATGCTAACAACACCCCTTTGAACCAATTTGGTGGATTTTGTCCATTTTGCAGAGGAACTCAGGTATACTGTAATGGTAGCCTCAGTTCTCACATAGGCAATAGTGTTAAGCTTAGTACATACTCAGCAAGGACAAAGAAATTTGTTCGTTTTCTTGAGGTGGCAAGAACAAGAACAAAGTTCGTTCTGGCCAGGACATTCCATAGTTCACGAGAAAAGCAGGTGCCGAACAGACCAATCACACACAAGAAAAAAGTTCTGCTCAGATGATGTGTCGAGAACAAGCTGCGAGAACTCCCAAACCAGTGGGAGTGACGTCATTTTGTTCTCGCAGCTCTGGGAGCGAGAACTTTTCTCTCTGTTCTTGCGGTGTATGTAATGACCTTTACCCTAAAATGTCTGTCATTAAACCAGAAGTGCTTTTATTCAGGTACTGTCCCATACGGAAATGTAATATATGTACATATATGTCCCTATATCCGAGTAGTGATGTCATATATGTTTCATATAAGGCAATATATTATTAGCACATATATACATCCTCACGATATATGAAGATATAGGTTTATACCATGTATGAAATACCCATAGAAGAATTATTATATATACATACACTCACCTAAAGGATTATTAGGAACACCATACTAATACTGTGTTTGACCCCCTTTCGCCTTCAGAACTGCCTTAATTCTACATGGCATTGATTCAACAAGGTGCTGAAAGCATTCTTTAGAAATGTTGGCCCATATTGATAGGATAGCATCTTGCAGTTGATGGAGATTTGTGGGATGCACATCCAGGGCACGAAGCTCCCGTTCCACCACATCCCAAAGATGCTCTATTGGGTTGAGATCTGGTGACTGTGGGGGCCATTTTAGTACAGTGAACTCATTGTCATGTTCAAGAAACCAATTTGAAATGATTCGAGCTTTGTGACATGGTGCATTATCCTGCTGGAAGTAGCCATCAGAGGATGGGTACATGTTGGTCATAAAGGGATGGACATGGTTAGAAACAATGCTCAGGTAGGCCGTGGCATTTAAACGATGCCCAATTGGCACTAAAGGGCCTAAAGTGTGCCAAGAAAACATCCCCCACACCATTACACCACCACCACCAGCCTGCACAGTGGTAACAAGGCATGATGGATCCATGTTCTCATTCTGTTTACGCCAAATTCTGACTCTACCATCTGAATGTCTCAACAGAAATCGAGACTCATCAGACCAGGCAACATTTTTCCAGTCTTCAACTGTCCAATTTTGGTGAGCTCGTGCAAATTGTAGCCTCTTTTTCCTATTTGTAGTGGAGATGAGTGGTACCCGGTGGGGTCTTCTGCTGTTGTAGCCCATCCGCCTCAAGGTTGTGCGTGTTGTGGCTTCACAAATGCTTTGCTGCATACCTCGGTTGTAACGAGTGGTTATTTCAGTCAAAGTTGCTCTTCTATCAGCTTGAATCAGTCGGCCCATTCTCCTCTGACCTCTAGCATCAACAAGGCATTTTCGCCCACAGGACTGCCGCATACTGGATGTTTTTCCCTTTTCACACCATTCTTTGTAAACTCTAGAAATGGTTGTGCGTGAAAATCCCAGTAACTGAGCAGATTGTGAAATACTCAGACCGGCCCGTCTGGCACCAACAACCATGCCACGCTCAAAATTGCTTAAATCACCTTTCTTTCCCATTCTGACATTCAGTTTGGAGTTCAGGAGATTGTCTTGACCAGGACCACACCCCTAAATGCATTGAAGCAACTGCCATGTGATTGGTTGATTAGATAATTGCATTAATGAGAAATTGAACAGGTGTTCCTAATAATCCTTTAGGTGTGAGTGTATATGATGACTTTTTATATGGTACTGTATGTTAATGCCATATATGTAAACAATATATGTCTAATTTATATATGCAAGTTTATTTAAACAACATATATGCAAACATTCAGTATGCTTATATAGGATTGTATATGGATTTATATAGTTGTATATCACATATAAAATACCTATAGTAAAATTAGTATATATGCATATATTACAGTTATTTATATAATGAATTTCTATGTGGTACTGTGCAGTATGTTAAGATCATATATGTAAACAATATATATTTGTAATAATTTATATTTGTAAAAAGTTCACAAACATATGCAAACATGTTGTATGCTCATAGAATTCTCTTATTAATTTTGGGCAGTCTACACTGTCAAATTGTTTTTAATTTTGTTTGAAATTGGATCACATGAGTAACTGCAAAATATGGTTGACGACAAATGTTCATAACTTGTATTAAAATATATGTAGGCTAACAAATATATGAAGCCATGTTTAATAAAGTATATTTGTATAATTATGCAATTCATATACATAATACAAAAGAATATGAGACAGACATTATGAACATGTATTTTACATATAAATTTTGTCAGGGTTCTGTTACTTGGATAAGGTTTTATTCTTGGTTTGGTGACAGCTCTGACACTCCTATTGTCTTGCGGGTTTGAGTTCGCTCAGATAATGCGCTCTTCTGTCTGTGTGAACTGCTTTGTGTGGTGTTTGGATCCTGGCATTTCATTCTAGTTTGGTTTTGGTTCAGGCTTCGGACATTAATGCTCGCGGCTCGTGCTCTTTCATGTTTTGTTCTGTGTAGCATGTAACTGTTACCCTGTTACAGGGGTGAAATTTTTCATCCTGTCCTCTAGAGGGCAACAAAGGGAGGAAGTGGTTTTAAGGTTGCGATTGCGAGTAGCATAGAGGAGAGGCATGGCGATGGAGTATGGCTGAAAATGCCTGGAATCACATCATGTTTGAGGAGTTAAGTGAATTGTACATTCTAGTGCTTTACAATCTTATTCAAATGCATTAATTCATAGTGTTTGCAGAGAAGCTCACAGAGGACTCTGTTATGGGGCTTGAGTGCGCTGATACCTGCTTCTTACCTGTGTTGGATTGTGCCAGTGCCTTATCTAGGATTTAGGATTGTATATCTTCATTGCCTGCTGGGACTGGGACTTCTACAACACTCGGATAAAAGATTTGCATTGCAGACTGTATATCCTTTTCCCGCTACGGCATTTTGAATTGTTTGGTACACCTTCTAGAATTTTTTTTTTTTGTTTGTTTTTTTTTTTTTTGTTTATTTGTGTATCACTTTAGTATTTTGGGTTTGAGTTTGATTTACTGTTTATTTGTTTACTTTCAGTATTGAGCTTTGTTATTCACAATGCTGTCTTGAATTTCGTCCATGTGCAAATTGTTACTATGTTATCATTCAGTGATTCAAGAGATACAATTTATTTCCACTCCCTCATTGAGACTCTTACAGTTATTTTGAACACAAACTATTGGCAAAAGTGAATTCCCCTTTTATGTGGCTTTCTTATTGTATAAAAAAAACTAAGGCAAGCCAGTTACAAGCATGAAGAGGTTTGTGTTTTGATAAAAAGCCCATTAACCTCTGCATCCTTGGGTCCTTCATCCCTTGCCTCACCTGACAATAAGTAACATTAAAAATATTTTATATTTTAAATTTCATTTGTTTTATACATAAAATCTATACTAAGACTCTACGACATTATCAGTGACATGTCAGTGACAGTAATTTGTCACATATATAATTTGAATATATATATATATATATGTGGAATAGAGTTATATGTCAATATATGGAATTTCTGATATTTCTGGTTTCATAGCTGTGCATATATGTGCATTTATGTTTTTACTCTATATGAGCATATTAGGATATTTAATATATGAGACATATATGTCAAAATATGTATTATACATACATAAACATATATAATATATGGGATAAATTTGTATGTCAATATATGGAATTGTTCCAATTTCTAATAGGTTTCATATATGTTTTTACTTTATATGAGCATATATCGCATATATTGATATTTCATATATACACATATATTACATTTCCGTATGGGTGTAGGTAGTTATAAACAAGTCAATAGTTTAACTAACTTGCTCACTAAGGTTCTCTTTAAACTGTTGCTCTGCCATGACAGTAGTTTTTTATTCAAGAATCACACTACACTTTTCGTTCCACTGACTTGCATTCAAATGCATGCGAATGTGGGAGACCGGAAACGCATGCTCAAGAGAAGTTTCGAATTTCGCTGCGTTCCAAAGTTCAAGGCTGTGTTCGAAATCGCCCCCTATACCTACCTTCACTATTCCCTACATTACTCCACTAATATAGTCCACTTGAAGGAGTGAATGAAAACGAGCGAGTGAAATCGGACACTGAGTGCGCTGCGCTTTTGTATAGTTTGTGCTTGCTGTTTAATAATCTTTTGAAATTTAGCAAACTGGCAGCTCCAGTAGTAAGATGAAAAGATTTATCTTGAACTCTATCATGGAAAATAGCATGTATAAACTTTAATTAAACAATTTAATAATCAATTAAAAAGGAATTTATACATATTACACTGTACCCACATTGGACCAGCGGTTTGAAAATTGGATGGATGGATGATTCAGCTGCGGCGCCATCTTCTGGCGAAATGCGGGAATTAATTTGGTGCGCGACTCTCACAGTGCATTATGGGTATTCTCTAGCCATTGAGTTTATAACAGTTGCACACTCATTATTGCGGTGCATTGTGGGATTGAATGAGTGCACTCGATAACGTCCACTATGGTTTCGGACACCACTAAAAATGTCTGTCCCCTCAAATAGTGCCTTATTTAAGGGTATAGGGGGTGATTTCAGACACAGCCCAAGTTCGGTGAGCTCCAACCTGCGAATTCGTATCACGTGAAGACGTGTGACCAATAGAAGATCGATATTTAACAGCGTGACCTTTTAGATGAATTAAAAGAATGCGCACTTTTTTGCAGTGAAGTGGGAGTAGATTGTATATTTTTACATTTTGTATTTATTATTATTCGTTATACGTTGAATTTGTTTTTAAAAAAAGATGCCGTAGAGTGTGATGTCATAAGTAAAATGTCCGTGATAATGATGGTATAGTGCCTGTTGTGGCATTGCTCAAAGCAGTGGCGTAGCCTCTGATTTCTGATTGCTTAAAATAAAAAATGAAGGAATTGTTGATTTGTTAATCAAAATGCTGCACGGTAAAATGCAATGGCTGTTTTCAAACTTATTGGTTTGATTGTCACGTTGTGCGTAGCCTACGCTGTAATCTTCACGTGAGAGTTCATTAACATGCGGTGACAATGGCAGGTGCTGTCAGGGTTCTGTCCCTTCTGTCTAGTTTTTTCTTGGTTTTGTGACAGAGCCCTACTGTATTGTCTTGTCTTGAGCTGTCTTGTGTGCGGGGCGTCGCGTTCGGATCCCGGCACTTCAGTCTAGTTTGGTTTCGGTTCTGTGTCGTGATTCGGACATTCATGCTCTGTGTGTTTGTATTCTGTTGTGAACGCACGAGACCTGTTTTGTGAGTGTGCAGTTTCGAGTTCGCTCGAGCCGTACGCTCTTCTGTCCACGTGTGTTGTTGTGTTCTGTGTAGCACGCGGTTCGTGTTTACATCCGCTGTGTGCTTTCATGTCATGTTTTGTCTTGTGCTTATGTGCAGGCTGGTGTTTTCACTGGCTGTGTGCTTTCATGTTGTCATGTTTTGTGTTAACGCGTGGCTTATGAGTGTTCTCATTGGCTGCGTGTTCATGCCTTGCTTTGTGTGAGCACATGGCTTGTCGTGTGTTTCTTTGTGCCATGTGCTCTCATGTCTATTGTCCTGACCCCGCCCATCTTGTTACCTGATTATTGGTTCATTTGCCCCACCTGTCCTCCCTTGTTGCCTGCCTTGTTTGTTCCCTATTTATTCTCCTTGTGTTTGCAGTCCTGTGCCAGGTCGTTGCTTAATGTTTCCTGTTGTTGTGTTCCTGAAGCCAAGTCAAGGTCAAGTCTGTCTTGTTTTTACCCCCCTTGGGGTAGTTTTTGTTTGTTTGTTTTTGTTTATTTTTATTATAAATAAAAAACCCATCTATCTGCACCACTGAGTCCTCGCCTCATCCCTTCACCCCATTCTTGACAGTATGATCTGGCCACAAGAGGACTCAGCAGAAAATGGGTGTCTTCCTTTTTCCATCTCCAATCACTGAACTTTCCAACCGCCAGCTGTTGATCCAGCATGTCCACTCTCGCTACATCCGTCAGCAGGGGGCTGCCATGAGGGACTTCGCCTGTGACTTCCTCATCAAAGTGGACTATCTGGTCTACAGTGAGGCTGATATTAAGGAGGTTTTCAACATCTGCCTCAATCAGCCTCTCAGCCTGTGGGAGATGGAGAAGCAGGGGGATCTTGGTTTCTGGGACTTTGTGTACCACATCTTTTTATTGTGGGGAGCCTGAACCTCCACCTCAAGTGGAGTCCCACCCCACTGACTGTTCCCCCCTTCCACCTGCAGTCAGTGGAAGCCCCAGCTCTCCGGTGACCCGTAAATGAGGAAGAACGTGTCTGCCTCGTCTGTCACCTCTACTGAGGAGGCTAAAGATCTGTTATGATCTGTTATGATTACAGATCATAACCTAGATGTGCTGTGTTTGACAGAAACCTGGCTAAAACCTGATGATTACATTACTTTAAATGAGTCCACCCCCCAAGATTATTGTTATAAACACGAGCCGCGTCTGAAAGGTAAAGGGGGAGGTGTTGCTGTAATTTATAATAATATCTTCGGTATTACTCACAAGTCTAGTTTCAAATATAATTCCTTTGAAGTTTTGGTGCTTTATGTAACGTTATGTAGTGAAATCGATAAATCCCGTTTGACATTTGTGCTGGCTACTGTATATAGGCCACCAGGGCACCATACAGACTTTACCAGAGAATTTGCTGATTTTCTATCAGAGTTAGTACTGGCTGCAGATAAAGTCCTAATTGTTGGTGATTTTAATATCCATGTAGACAATGAAAAAGACGCACTGGGATTGGCATTTAGAGACATTCTAAACTCTATTGGAGTAAGGCAACACGTGTCAGGACCCACTCATCGCCGTAATCATACGTTAGACCTAATACTGTCACATGGAATAAATGTTGATACCATTGAAATTCTGCAGCAGAGCGATGACATCTCAGATCATTACCTAGTATCATGTACACTTAATTTAGCAAAGGCTGCAAAGCCGTCCCCTCGCTTTAAATATGGCAGGACTATCACTGCTGCGACTAAAGATTTCTTTGTAAATAATCTTCCTCATCAGTTTCATCTCCTCAGCATCCCAGATAGCCTAGAGGAACTCGATGTTGCAACAGAAACTATTGACTCTCTCTTTTCCAGCACTTTAGACACAGTTGCTCCCCGGCGCTTAAAGAAGATTAAAGAAAATAGTCCAACGCCGTGGTACAACGAGCACACCCGGGCCCTTAAAACAGCAGCCAGAAAAATGGAGCGCAGCTGGAAGAAAACAAAACTAGAAGTTTTTCGCATTTCGTGGAAAGAGAGCATGATTGCATACAGAAAGGCCCTAAAAACTGCTAGATCTGCTTATTTCTCGACTCTCTTAGAAGAAAACAAACACAACCCTAGGTATTTATTCGATACAGTGGCTAAATTAACCAAAGATAAAGCTTCACCTTCTGATGTTTGTAAACAGCACAGCAGTAATGACTTTATGAACTTCTTTACTTGTAAGATTGATAATATTAGGAAAAAAATTATAACCATGCAGCCGTCTACTACAGTATCACATCAGACAGTGCATTGTAGTGTCACTGAGGAAAAATTACATTCATTCACTGCTATAGGAGAAGAAGAATTGGCTAAACTCGTTCCAGAGGTCATAGATCCTCTCCTTAATATCATTAATTCATCCTTGACATTAGGATATGTACCGAAAACTTTTAAGTTGGCTATTATTAAACCACTTATTAAAAAACCGCAACTTGATCCTACAAAATTAGTCAATTACAGGCCAATCTCAAATCTACCCTTTCTGTCAAAAATACTAGAAAAGGCAGTGTCCTCACAATTATGCTCCTTTTTAGAAAGAAATGGTATCTGTGAGGATTTCCAGTCAGGATTTAGACCGTATCATAGTACTGAGACTGCTCTCATCAGAGTAACAAATGATTTACTCTTATCATCCGATCGTGGTTGTATATCTCTATTAGTGTTACTTGATCTTAGCGCTGCATTCGATACTATCGACCACAACATTCTTTTGAATAGACTCGAAAATTATGTTGGCATTAGTGGAACTTCATTGGCATGGTTTAAATCATACTTATCTGACCGTTATCAGTTTGTAGCAGTAAATGAAGAGATCTCACACCGAACACAAGTTCAGTATGGAGTACCGCAGGGCTCAGTGCTAGGACCGTTGCTTTTCACCCTGTACATGCTACCACTGGGAGATATTATTAGGAAGCATGGCGTTAATTTTCACTGTTATGCTGACGATACTCAGCTCTATATTTCTTCACGCCCTGACGAAACTTACCAATTCACAAGATTAACAGAATGCATAGCTGATATAAAAAATTGGATGACTAGTAATTTCCTGTAACTTAATTCAGAAAAAACTGAATTTTTAATCATTGGACAAAAAAACTCCACAAGTAGTAACCTAGAATACTGTCTAACACTCGATGGCTGCTCTGTCAAGTCCTCGTCGTCAGTTAGGAACCTGGGTGTGCTCTTTGATACCAATCTCTCATTTGAAAGCCACGTTTCTAGCATCTGTAAAACTGCATTCTACCATCTTAAAAATATATCTAAATTACGGCACATGCTTTCAATGCAAAATGCTGAACAGTTAGTTCATGCGTTCATGACCTCAAGGCTAGATTATTGTAATGCTCTACTGGGTGGTTGCCCTGCTCGCTTAATAAATAAACTGCAGCTGGTCCAAAACGCAGCAGCTAGAGTTCTTACTAGAACCAGGAAGTATGACCATATTAGCCCGGTTTTGGCAACACTGCATTGGCTCCCTATTAAACATCGTATACATTTTAAAATCTTGCTGATTACTTACAAAGCACTAAATGGTTTAGCGCCCCAGTACTTGAGCGAGCTCTTAACGCATTATACTCCATCACGTCTATTGCGGTCTCAAAATTCGGGCCAGTTGATAATACCTAGAATATCAAAATCAACTGCAGGTGGTCGGTCCTTTTCCTATTTAGCACCTAAACTCTGGAACAGTCTTCCTAGCATTGTTCGGGAAGCAGACACACTCTGTCAGTTTAAATCTAGACTAAAAACACATCTCTTTACTATGGCATACACATAAAACATTTTTAATTTCTGTTATTCAAATCAGTTAAATGATTGTTTTAGGCTGCATTAATTAGGTCAGCCGGAACCGGGAACACTTCCCATAACACCTGATGTACTCTTTACATCATAAGAAGAATGGCATCTACGCTAATGTTAGTCTCTCTGTTTATCCCGAGGTTTACTGCAGTCGGCCGGATCCGGGCCGTATCCAGACCAGATGGTGGACCTTAGCCTGGACATGACGACCATATCCCTGAAGTGTCTGTAGAGACCGTGTCAATTAAACTCCCCCCTGTAAATGCCGCATCGACACGACATCCTAATTAAACCCGTCCCCGGCGTGACAACTCCATTCTTTCGAATAATCCTACGAATATCTATTTATCTAATATGACTTCTGACCTGTAATGTTGCCAGAATCATAATCATACACTATTTGTTCGTCGGCCAGAGGAGAACTGGCACCCCGACTGAGCCTGGTTTCTCCCAAGGTTTTTTTCTCCATTCTGGCCCTGAAGGAGTTTTGGTTCCTTGCCACTGTCGCCTTTGGCTTTTGGCTTGCTCAGTTGGGGACACCTAAATTTCAACTATATTACTGATCCGCCCGCATTGACACTATATGATAATTGAACTGAGCTGATGACATCACCGTTTTCTCCAGAGCGGCTGTACAGCCGAATCAAATTCTGTTGCATTATTTTCCTGTTACCACTGTGAAGCTGCTTTGAAACAATTGCCATTGTAAAAAGCGCTATATAAATAAAGGTGATTTGATTTGATTTGATAAAGATGCTGCAGCGCCCCCAGAGGCGGCCGAAGACGCTGCAAGCTCCATGTCACCACCTCGCTCTCGTAAACGGAGGAAGAAGGCTTCCTTCGCCTCACAAGGCCCAGAGGTCATCCCAGAGCCTGCTGCCGGCCCGGAGTCCATCCCCAAGTGCCTTGCCCTGCCGGATTCGCCTTTGATGCCTGTCCTGTCGGCTTCGCCCAAGATTCCTGCCCTGCCGGCTATGCCCATGATGCCAGCTCCACCCAAGGTGTCTGCCCTGCCAGCTTCGCCCTTGCTGTCTTCCCTGTCTGCTCCACCCAAGCTCCTGGCTTCCCAGAGGCTTCCCATTTCCATGACATCATTTATATTTTTAACAATTGCCCCTATAGACTCCGCCTTGTCATGTAAAAGGTAATTCCATGGTTTGAATTATAGCCGCCGAGCTATGTTGTAGGCTGTTTGTTCTGCTGAAACGGTGAAGTAAATATGCTATAATTTTAAAGGTGTAGAGGACACAGAACATGTTTTTGCTTTGAAAAACGCAAGGTCTTGAGATGCGTTTTTTTAAAAAGGTTTAACTGATTTTAGCTTGACTGGTTTTAGAACGCTGTCATGCGCAAGACGCTGCAATGCGAGTGCAACTGTTATACCTTTGTCTAGCGTGTGTTTACATAGAAAAACAATGGAAAAGTAGCGCATTGGAATGGAAAAATGCATTCTGTGTGAACGGCCCCTTAAAGGGATAGTTCACCCAAAAATGAAAATTTGATGTTTATCGGCTTACCCCCAGGGCATCCAAGATGTAGGTGACTTTGTTTCTTCAGTAGAACACAAATGAAGATTTTTAACTCCAACCGTTGCAGTCTGTCAGTCGTATAATGCATGTGAATGGTAACAGATGAGAGTATGAGAACTATGAGAGTAAAAAAAAATGTAAAAAAACATGCACAGACAAATCCATATTAAACACTGCGACTCGTGACGACACATTGATGTCTTCAGACACGAAACGATTGGTTTGTGTGAGAAACCGAACGGTATTTATATAATTTTTTTTACCTCTAATACGCCACTATGTCCAACAGCCTTCAGCACGCGATCACTTCCGGTAAGTGAGGTCAATGTACACGATCTGGCGTAGAGATACGCGCAAGAGATCACTTCCGCCGCTTGCGCCAGATCGTGTACATTGTACATTGACCTCACTCACCAGAAGTGATCGCGTGCTGAAGGCTGTTGGACATAGTGGCGTATTAGAGGTAAAAAATTATATAAATACCGTTCGGTTTCTCACACAAACCGATCGTTTCGTGTCTGAAGACATCAATGTGTCGTCACGAGCTGCAGTGTTTAATATGGATTTGTGTGTGCATGTTTTTTTTACTCTCATAGTTCTCATACTCTCATCTGTTACCATTCACATGCATTATACGACTGGCAGACTGCAACGGTTGGAGTTAAAAATCTTCATTTGTGTTCTACTGAAGAAACAAAGACACCTACATCTTGGATGCCCTGGGAGTAAGCAGATAAACATCAAATTTTCATTTTTGGGTGAACTATCCCTTTAAGCTGTTTTAGTTATAGCTGTTAAGGTGTGTGTGTGTGTGTGTGTGTGTGTGTGTGTGTGTGTGTGTGTGTGTGTATATATGTGTATATATATATATATATATATATATATTTATTTATTAGTTGCCCCCTTATTTTAAGATGGGGACCCCCCAAAAATATCATTCTGGCTACGTCCCTGGCTCAAAGTGCAATATTTACTAACTTTGTATTATGAATTGTTCTCACACATTTTGCAATGCAAAGACTCGGAAACGTTACCACAAACTAGTTGTTAAAATATATAATGGATGGAGAAGCTTCAGACAAACCTTCAATAAACTGCACTAATTTGTCAATTAGTTAAATATTCTTTGTGTTGCTTTGCATCGCAAACATTCCACTGTCATGAAAGTAACAGCAAATGTTTGAATAGGCAAATTTACAGTGACTCAGGGGCAATGACCAACATACTTAATATTCATAATTTGTGACCTTTCCACAAGCCATAAATAACACACGAGTATCACTGTACTGATTAAAACTCATGTGAGCTTCAGACTGCCCACAATCCAGAACGGGTTCTCCTACTCCAAGGTAAGTCTATTTCTAAGACTTCTTAAAAAAGAATAGGCTAAGCCTAGAATAGGTCACTTCTTAAACACTTTCTCCTCTTTCTGATCCAGGTCCTTGCCCGTAAAGACCCGGAAAATGAACTCAACAATCTGGATTGTGGATAGTTATGAAGAAGCTCTGGCCAAAAACATTGTGATTGTTAGTCTTGGCTTTATCATTAATTTCATCAACGGAATGTTAGTAGTGACCTTTTTTTCTAATCCAATGTTTTCAAGAGACTCCAGATACATCTTATACATTCACCTGGTAATCAATGACATGCTCATGATCTGTTTATCGGTGACTTTATATGTGTTGTCCTACGTTTCACCACTCTTAAATGCTTCATTGTGCTGCATATTGCTTGTTCTTGGTACAACCACCTTTATGATCACTCCTTTGAATCTGGCTGGTATGGCCATAGAACGGTTCATTGCTATCTGTAAACCACTGCATCACTCTCAGATTTGCACTCCACAAAGAACCTACATCTTTATATGCTTGCTATGGGTTTTAGGAGCTATACCTTCTCTGGCAGATATCATTATTTTATTTTCAATCCAGCCCATATCTTTCTTCAGGTCTCTTGTACTTTGCTACCCATTCAGTTTGTTCCCTTCCAAAGCCCACAAGGATCGGACCACTGCTTCACAAGTCATCTATATGTCTTTGGTGTGGATAATTCTCATTTACACTTATTGCAGAGTCCTGTTCACTGCCAGAAAGGTGGTTTCAAAGGGTTCAGCAAGTAAGGCTCGGAGTACAATTTTGTTGCATGGTGTCCAGTTACTACTTTGTATGCTTTCCTATATCACCCCTGTTATGGATATGATTGTCATCCCTTTCTTTCCTTTTCACAGAACTAAGATCAGTTTCTTTAATTATCTGCTCACAAACATTATACCAAGATTACTGAGTCCTTTGATCTATGGGGTCCGAGACCAGAAGTTTATGAAACAAATGAAGGAATACTTTACATGTAGAGTTATTATTGTAAAGATTGTGCCATCAAAATCATGATTTATATAAGGCAACATTTTATTTAAAAGCAAAATGTATATTTATTTGCATTTAATTATTACATTTGTTTTATTTGAGATTTGAGAATCTTTACAGTGGCCTAAAATGTTTAGACACTTAAATCAAACTTGAAAGTGTATGAAAGCTATTGAACAAGAGAACAAAATATCAAGCCATGTGGCATATACAAATAAATGATGAATGTACTAGTGCTGAGAACTAGTCATTTTGTTCAATGTCTTCAGTTCTCCTGAAGTTCACACAGTAGTTAATCCCATTAACTATGGAAATTATCCATTAAGAAATCACAACTACAAATGTTTCTCTTTATTTTGAACAGTATCTATTGTTTTATAAAATAAAATGTCTTCATAACCAAACTACAGTTTTAAAATGAACAATTTGGGAAAGCTGCTTATTAATGTTGATGACAGTACTGTATTATGAATATTATTTTTAATAAATATATTGCAGTGTAAATTCTGACTCTTTGTGTTTTAAGTTTACAGTTTTATTGTACTATTTTTAATGGATTACTTAATTGGAGTTTTGCGCTGAGGTTTACAATAATTTAGGTATTTATCTGACAAAATTGTTTGGCAAAAAAGGGGCAAAGCTGCAGGTTTTATTGGTAACACTTTATTTTACAGTGTCAATGTTACATACACTATATTGCCAAATGTTTTGGGACGCCTGACTTTACAAGCACATGATTTTTAATGACATCCCATTCTTAATCCGTAGGGTTTAATATGGTGTTGGCCCACCCTTTGCAGCTATAACTGCTTCAACTCTTCTGGGAAGGCTTTCCACAAGGTTTAGGAGTGTGTTTATGAGAACACATACCGTTCTTCTAGAAGCGCATTTGTGAGGTCAGGCACTGATGTTGGACGAGAAGGCCTGGCTCGCAGTCTCCTCTCTAATTCATCCCAAAGGTGTTCTATCGGGTTGAGGTCAGAGGTCAGTTGCAGCCCAGTCAAGTTCCTCCACACCAAACTCACTCATCCATATCTTTATGGATCTTGCTTTGTGCACTGGTGCGCAGTCATGTTGGAACAGGAAGGGGCCATCCCCAAACTGTTCCCACAAAGTTGGGAGCATGAAATTGTCCAAAATGTCTTGGTATGCTGAAGCATTAAGAGTTCCTTTCACTGGAACTAAGGGGCCAAGCCCAACCCCTGAAAAACAACCCCACACCATAATCCCCCCTCCACCAAACTTTACACTTGGCACAATGCAGTCAGGCAAGTACCGTTCTCCTGGCAACTGCCAAACCCAGACTCATCCATGGGATTGCCAGACAGAGAAGCATGATTGAGTCACGGTGTCACGGGAAAGAATGCAAAAGATTCAATTGCGAGTGATAAATAAACTCATTTATTCAGAACACTAGAGAGAGTAGAGAAAGAGAGTCAGCAGGTAGATGGTGTTGGGAACAGACAAAGCTTGGCAGCGCAGGGACCCAATAGACAACCCGGATCCTCCGTGGAGAGGTGAGGAGCGATCCGTGAGTCCAGTCTCAGACGAGGCAAAACAGTGCAGCTCACACCAGATGATCCTCCATGATGAGGCCTGAGCGAACCCGGATCCTCCATGGAGAGGTGAGGAGCGATCCGTGAGTCCAGTCTCAGACGAGGCAAAACAGTGCAACTCACGCCAGATGATCCTCCGTGATGAAGGCTGAGCGATCCTCAATACGACAGGCAGGCACCAGGGCTCAGGGAACAACCAGGAAACTGATAGCACACAGGAACAAAACCCAACGATCTGACAAACACAAGACGCATGACAATGAGTATAAATAGACACACGATGGCAGCTGGTGCTGATAATCAGCTGAGTGGTAATCAGCGGCCACACCCACACACACACAGACACATACACCCACACACACACAGAGCAAGAACGAGTCAGTGAATTCATGAACCGTGACAGAACTTGCCCATTGATTGTAATCATCAATAAGGGAGTGATCCAGAATGTCCCAAGCAGGAACCCAACTTCTCTCCTCCGGACCGTAACCTTCCCAGTCCACCAAGTACTGAAATCCGCGTCCCCTCCGTCTCGAATCCAGAATACGATTGACCGAATAAGTAGGTTCCCCATCTACGAGTCGCGGCGGGGGGGGAACCGGGGCTGGCGGATTAATATGTGAATGAAATACAGGTTTTAATTTGGAGACATGAAAGACGGGATGAATTCTCCTGTACGCTGGAGGAAGTTTGAGGCGGACTGCCACCGGACTAAAGATCTTGGTGACAGTGAACAGGCCGATGAATTTGGGCGCTAACTTATTACAAACGGAGCGGAGAGGAATGTTCTTGGTTGAAAGCCACACTTTTTGACCAACGACGTAAACGGGTGGCTTCGACCGGTGGCGATCGGCCTTTGGACGAAGGCGTGAGCGGAGGGGACCGTGACTTCGGATTCCAGACTAGGAAAAATAGGTGGCTGGTACCCTAAACTACATTCAAACGGGGTAAGGCCCGGGGATGACACTGGTAACGAATTATGTGCGTACTATTGAGAGTTGTTGACTCCAGGAGGAAAGATTCTTGGATACCAAACATCGCAGCACTCTCTCTAAGTCTTGGTTGGCTCGCTCTGTTTGACCATTGCTCTGGGGATGGAACCCCGAAGACAGACTGACCATCACCCCCAGTAATTTACAAAACTCTCGCCAGAACTTGGACACAAATTGGGGCCCCCTGTCGGAGACCACGTCCATCGGGAGGCCATGTAAACGAAAGACGTGGTCTACGACAGCCACCGCTGTCTCCTTGGCAGAAGGTAATTTTGGCAAGGGAATAAAAAAAAAGCCGCCTTCGAGAATCGGTCCACGACGGTCAAAACGTTGGCCGTTTTGAGGGTTTGAGGGTGGGAGGGTGGGAGGGCGGTGATAAAATCTAGCGCTATGTGGGACCAGGGTCTCGAAGGGACAGACAGCGGTTGGAGTAACCCATCAGGAGGACGATTAGAAGTCCTACCAGTGGCACAAACCGAGCAAGCCAAAACAAAACTCTGAATGTCGCGAGCCATAGCTGGCCACCAGAATCGTTGCTTAACCAAAAAACTGGTACGATTTACTCCTGGAAGACATGCCACGCTGGAACAATGACCCCATCGGATGACGTCGGACCGTAATCCCTCCGGCACAAACAACCAACTCGGTGGGCAACCGGGCGGAGGCGTTACCCCTTCTAGGGCCGATTTGACCTTCGACTCGATCTCCCATGTGAGTGTGGAGACAATGAGTCTCTCAGGTAAAATGCACTCATGAGTGGACGGGCATTCGGAACGGTCAAAAACGTGAGACAACGCGTCGGGCTTGATGTTTTTGGAACCCGGGCGGTACGAGAGCGAAAAATCGAAACGACCGAAAAACAGAGCCCACCGAGCCTGCCTGGAGGTGAGTCTTTTGGCGGATCTGATATATTCCAAGTTCTTATGATCGGTCCAGACGATAAAAGGTACCCCTGACCCCTCTAACCAATGACGCCACTCTTCCAACGCTAGCTTGACCGCCAACAATTCTCTGTTACCAATGTCATAGTTACGTTCTGCTGGCGATAGACGATGTGAGAAAAACGCGCAAGGATGCATCTTCTCATCTGAGGAATAGCGCTGGGAAAGAATCGCACCTACCCCCACCTCTGACGCATCGACCTCCACCACTGACGTGATGGATCAGGGGTTATCAGAATGGGAGTCAAAACAAAGCGGCTTTTGAGTTTGGAGAATGTAGCCTCGGCTACACCAGACCACCCGAACGTAGTCTTGGGGGAGGTCAAGGCCGTCAGAGGAGCAGCTAGTTGGCTGAAATTGCGAATAAAACGCCGGTAAAAATTGGCGAACCCCAGAAACCTCTGTAGGGTCTTACGGGAATCTGGACTTGGCCAATCTACCACAGCCTTAACCTTCTCGGGATCCATGCGCATTCCCTCGGATGAGATGATGTAACCTAAGAAAGGAACAGACTGTGCATGAAATGCGCATTTCTCCGCCTTGACAAAAAGCCCATTCTCTAGCAACCTCTGGAGTACTCGTCTGACGTGCTGAACGTGTTCCTGGAAAGAAGAAGAAAATATCAGTATGTCATCCAGGTAGACATAAATGAACTGATCTACCATGTCTCTCAGCACGTCATTGACGAGTGCTTGGAATACCGCAGGGGAGTTGGACAGCCCGAAGGGCATGACCAAATATTCAAAATGGCCCCTAGGGGTATTAAACGCCGTCTTACACTCATCCTCCTCTCTTATGCGAACCAAATGATAAGCATTACGTAAGTCCAATTTAGTGATAAAAAAAGATGCTCCCTGCAACCTCTCGAAGGCAGAAGACTTTAACGGCAAAGGATAAGTATTCTTTACCGTGATGTTGTTCAGCTCTCGGTAATCAATACAAGGTCGCAGAGAACCATCCTTCTTACCCACAAAAAAGAACCCGGCCGCCGGTGGAGAAGAGGCGCGGATGATCCCGGCTGCTAGAGAATCAGAAATGTATTTCTCCATGGCCTCCCTCTCTGGGACAGAAAGTGAGTATAACTTTAGACGGAGACGTACCTGGCTGTAACTCTATTGCACAGTCATAGGGACGGTGCGGAGGTAGAGAAGCAGCACGGGACTTACTGAACACTTCCTTCAGGTCGAGGTACTCAGCGGGCACTTTTGACAAATTCACCGACTGCTCCTGCAAAACAGAACCAGACGCAAACAAACAAGCAGAAGCAAGACATGACGCATAACACTCATTACTCCAGGCCAAAACGGAACTGTGACCCCAATCCACCCTGGGACAATGTTTGACCAACCAGGGATGGCCTAACACAATGGGAACCTGGGAAGAATCCATGATGAGGAAGGAGATATGCTCAGTGTGGTTGCCGGAGGTGGTGAGTAATATGAGTTCAGGGCGGAGAGAGATATTGGGAAGCATCTGTCCATTTAGTGCGTTAACAGTTATCGGACAGGGAAGTGAAGTGAGAAGAATGTGAAGCTGATGGGCAAGATTAGTGTCCATAAAGTTACCTTCGGCCCCGGAGTCCAGAAGTGCCTGACAGGTGTGAGACCGGGTTGCCCATTGAAGCCTTACTGGGAGGAGGGTCGAAGATGAGGGCTTTTTCATGGAGTGCCCGTCCGATAGTAGCCTCACGCTTACTACCGGGCTCGATCTTTTGCTGGACACTCGTTCAGAAAATGTCCTGTGCCACCACAGTACAAACAAAGTCCTCTGGTCCTCCATCGTTGCCTCCCGGGAAAGTCGAGCTCCACCCACCTGCATGGGTTCGTGATGGCAAACGGGACTGACCGTGTCGCTGCCGGTGACGAGCTGACTCTCGAGCCTGGTCTGATGAGTACGTTGCTCCAATCGGTGTGAGGGGGGCGTCCACTCGTAACGCCAACTCGATGAGTCCGTCTAAACTCTTGGGCAGGTCAAGTGTGTATATCACGGTCAGCCAACCCATGCAGGAACATGTCCCACTGTGCCTCCTCGTTCCATTGGCACTCCGCAGGTAGGGTTCGGAATTCGATGGAATAGTCCGACACTGGTCTACTCCCCTGACGAAGATCCGCCAGCACTCAGGCTGCCTCACGTCCTGCTACAGCACGGTCGAACACTCTTCTCATTTCGTCGGATAGTGCCTGGAACGAGGAGCAGCAAGGTTGATGGTTCTCCCACACCGCTGTCCCCCACTGAGCCACACGTCCCGTCAACAGTGTCAACATAAAGGCTACTTTCGATGCTTCAGAGGCGAAAGTCAGCGGCTGGAGTGAGAAAAACAGTGAACACTTGTTAAGAAACGGTCTGCAAAAGTTAGGCTCACCAGAATATGCCTCTGGGGTAGGCATGCGTGGCTCACGGTGATGGTCAGAGGGTGAAGGAGTGGGAGGAACAGGCGGTGTGGGTGGCGCAGTGGGACCATGAAGTTGTTGAAGCTGTTGGGTGAGCTCGGACACCTGCGCTACCAAGGCTTGCACCGCGCGGCCTGCAACGGCCATCTGTTCCTCCTGCTGATCCATACGAGCAGCAATTCTTGACAGGTACTCGGATAAATCTGATGCACTCGCTGAATCCATACTTGGTCAGATCGTTCTGTCACGGGAAAGAATGCAGAAGATTCAATTGCGAGTGATAAATAAACTCATTTATTTAGAACACCAGAGAGAGTAGAGAAAGAGAGTCAGCAGGTAGATGGTGTTGGGAACAGAAAATGCTTGGCAGCGCAGGGACCCAATAGACAACCCGGATCCTCCATGGAGAAGTGAGGAGCGATCCGTGAGCCCAGTCTCAGACGAGGCAAAACAGTGCAGCTCACACTAGATGATCCTCCGTGATGAGGGCTGAGCGAACCCGGATCCTCCGTGGAAAGGTAAGGAGCGATTTGTGAGTCCAGTCTCAGACGAGGCAAAACAGTGTCACGCCAGATGATCCTCCATGATGAAAGCTGAGCGATCCTCAATACGACAGGCAGGCACCATTCCATTAAGCTCTCTACGCACTGTTCTTGAAGGCCACATGAAGTTTGGAGCTATTGACTCTGCAGAAAGTTGGTGACTTCTGCGCACTGTGCTGACATGTGCTGACCCCGCTCTGTGATTTTACGTGGCCTACCACTTTGTGGCTGAGTTGCTGTTGTTTCCAATTGCTTCCACTTTGTTATAATACCACTAACAGTTGAGCGTGGAATATTTAGTAGTGAGGAAATTTCACGAATTGACTTATTGCACAGGTGGAAACCTATCACGGTACTACGCTTGAATTCACTAAGCTCCTGAGAGCGACCCATTCTTTCGCAAATGTTTGTAGAAGCTTCTGCATGCCTAGTGCTTGATTTTATACACCTTTGGCCATGGAAGTGACTGGAACACCTGAATTCAATTATTTGAAGAGGTGTCCCAATACTTTTGGCAATATAGTGTATGTTCCATGCGATCTATGTCCAACAGCCGTCAGCACGCGATGACTTCCAGTGAGTGAGGTCAAATGTACACGATATGGCGTAGAGATACGCGCGAGAGAACACTTCCGCCGCTTGTATCCGATTGAGATACGCCATATCGTGTACATTTGACCTCACTCACCGGAAGTCATCGCGCGCTGACGGCTGTTGGACATAGATCGCATTCGAGGTAAAAAAATGATATAAATACTGTTTGGTTTCTCGCACAAACTGATCGTTTCGTGTCTTAAGACATCAACGTGTTGTCACAAGCCGCAGGGTTTAATATGGATTCGTATGTGTATGTTTTTTTACTCTCATAGTTCTCATACTCTCATCTGTTACCATTGACATGCATTATACGACTGGCAGACTGCAACGGCTGGAGTTAAAAATCATGAATGAAAGTCATAAAATGTCATGACTGCAAGTATAAGATGATCCTTGTGGGTAACAGGTTTAATATTCATGATCTCTGCCCTTTCCGCAAACCATAAATAACAAAGTATCACTGTACTGATTAAAACTCATGTGAGCTTCACTGCCGGAAAGGCAGTTTCCCATAGTCCAGAACCGGTTCTTCAGCTCAAGGTAAGTCTAGGAGGGAGGTGGAGTGGAGGCGGACCCGGGGGAGGCATGGAGGGCCAGGCCCATGGAGCGGAAGAGGGCCTGGAGACTCAGGCAGAGCAGGCAGCCAGGGCGGAACAGGCCGGGCAGATGACCAGGGCGGCGCAGGCCGGACAGATGACCAGGGTGGCTCAGACAGTTCAGGAGGCCAGGGCGACCCACACAGTTCAGGAGGCCGAGGCCAGGCCTCCCCCACACAGTTCAGGAGGCCGAGGCCAGGGCGGCCCACACAGTTCAGGGAGCGGAGTCCCCTCTGGACTCGTGACAGGAGGCGGAGCCCTCTCTGGACGCTGGTCAGTGGCTGGAGCCATCTCTGGCATGGCGGCGACCATCTTGGTAGAGGGATCTGGCGTGGCGGCGGCCATGACGGGACGAGACTCTGGAATGGCGGCCATGGCGGGACGAGACTCTGGAATGGCGGCCATGACGGGACGAGACTCTGGAATGGCGGCCATGACGGGACGAGACTCTGGAATGGCGGCCATGACGGGACGAGACTCTGGAATGGCGGCCATGATGGGACGATACTCTGGAATGGCGGCCATGACAGGGCGGCCATGACGGGACGAGACTCTGGAATGGCGGCCATGACGGGACGAGACTCTGGAATGGCGGCCATGATGGAACTGCTACATTTGTCCTCTGCGACTCCCACAGTGAATGCAGAGCCGCTTACCTGAAGGCAATAATCAAGGAACTCACTCAGGGACCCATGATGGACCATGATGGAACTGCTACATTTGTCCTCTGCGACTCCCACAGTGAATGCAGAGCCGCTTACCTGAAGGCAATAATCAAGGAACTCACTCAGGGACCCTCGAGGACCATCACGGACGAGTTTGGTTTGTAGCTGTTTGTTGAGTCCATGGCAAAAAAAGTCAATCAACATAAAGTCCAGGAGGTTGGTGATGTTTGCGATGTTCAGAAAGTCTCTGATGTGGTCCTCGAGTGAGTGAGTTCCTTGGCATAGACGGACGAGACATACTGCTGGATCCATGCTTGGCTAAGTCTTATGTTACGAACTGCTCCGAGACACGAAGGTTGAGGATCCAAATGCAGTATTTATTAGAAGGGTAATCCACAGTCGTCGTCAAAAGTACAGGCAAGGTCAAAACACAGGTAGGCAAACAAGGCAGGAGACAGAGGCAAAAGGGTAATCCGGGACACAGGCAAGAAATCCAACAAACCAAGAGACATGAAACCGGTGAGAACGCTCAGAAGTGCAGTGTAACAACAAAACAAGACTTAGCAAAGAATGACAGGGTGAACAGGCTAGATATAGGCAGAGGTAATGAGGTAAATGAGACACAGGTGTAAACAGTGAGTGCTGATGAGTCCGGGCAAAGGATTACGGGTGATGTAGTCTATGATGGAATGACAGTCCAGGTTGGAGTGCCCTCTGGTGGTGATCAGGGGCACTCACACTGGTGAATTGTTACAATATGATACAACAAATGTTGATAGTTCTATTAAATTAAATGGTGAAATGTTCATGAAGTGACTCTGAGAGCAGCTCTGCAGATGAAGTTCATGTGTTCATGTATAGGGAGACAGTAGACGCTGAAATCATCACGAGCGTCACGCGTGCTTCAGTTTGTGTAGTAGTAGTCGAAACTGCAGCGCTCATTCACATAGACACGGCAGAACATAAAGACTTAAGATTTCATTAGCAGTCTTTTTGAGCTTTAATATTCACAGACACTAGTCTGTATCGATATCTGATTCATTGTACAGCCTTTTGATTTATTCATTCAAAAATTGCCAAATTCTGTGACGTTCTGCTTAATACAGTAAATTCCATTTGTGACTGGATTCTGTGATTTCATCCATGTTTCTGCATTGCGGAAATCATATGGCTCTATGTGGTATTTGCAGTATTAAAGAGTTCGTTTTGAGAGTTATTTATTGTTGTGTTATAAAGTTGTTACCATTAGTATAAGAAGGGTATGACTAAAAGACTAAATTTCAGTACGGCAGAATTTTCTGCATACTTCACCACCGAGGCCAAATGAGCATTGTGAATGTAAGAACCTCACGGTATATTTATAAAAATCTTTGTTGATGTTTGAATTGTATTTCAGGGCAGTTTGTGAAGACAGATAAACAAGAGATGTTGTGACAACCTGGACAGAAGTCGGTTCCAGATCCACCTTCCACACCAGACTTCTCTCTCATATGGATTGCTGTCTATTGGCATATTATATGTTCTCTGCAGAATTAGGTGCATGCAGATATTACTCGCAAACATGACTAAACTTTGTTTGCTATAATACATCTATTTAGTGCGCCAGTGTGAAACATAATCCCCCCCACATTTGCAATATATATATCTTTGTCATAGTATTCTTTCAGTGGTTAAGGGGATTTCACATGACAGGCGTCAAGGTTAGTCAATGCAATGATCTCTATGAAATGAAGCATCAGATTTCCGGTGTTGTGCCGAAATCTGTGACCTACCAAATCATGTGACCCTAGTTGGCGCTGTATTGAGCAAATCCAACCTACTACTAAACCCATCCCTAATCCTAACTTTATAACTAGGGTCACAGAATTCGGCACTACAACAGACTAAATCAGCATTGAATGAATGGTTTACTAACTCATTAAGACAGCCCCTCGCTGCCACCTACTGGCATAACAATGTAACCTGCTATGAAAGTGCTGAAAAACAGCTTAAACACAGACTGTTTCTCAAAATCAGGTGTGCCAATATTATAAAATATTATTTATTGAACAATAATAGCCATTATAAACTTTACATATATAATATATATTAATTAAGTTATAAATTGTATTTTGGATGCCTTATCTGTAATTTGTGTTGAAAACAAATCCTTAAAATATAAGCACTGGTTTTAGTGCAAAAAAGTAATTAGATTGCAATATAAGTATTATAATAATTGCAATAAAATTATTTGTAACTAGTTAAATTGAGAAAATTTACATTTTGCAGATGAAATGCAGTTTTTTTTTTTTCTGTTATAACATGTGCACTGAAATTTCTTGGATTTTTCTATTTGTTAATGTTCTTATATTTAAATTTGCCGGTCATTGCATGATTTGCATGTGCTGTACTTTATTTGTACCATTTTGTTTTATTGGCATATTTTTATTTATCTGTTTAGAATTTTTTATTATTATTAATGAGAGCTCTAATTGTAGTCTTTGAAAAAAATCTCAAGGTCCTTGAAAGTACTGGAATTTCATTTTACATTATCTCCACGAACAATAAAAAAAACCTGTTATCATTTAACACTTTTTTTTTTTTTTTTGTTATTCCAAACTTGTATGACTTTGTTAGACCTTAACGCTAATGTTTCTTATTCACCGTTCACTTTCTTTGGTTCAAAAAAGTGAATGGTGAATAAGGAACATTATGCTTAATATCTCCTGACTAAGGTTAACATTAACATCTCCCTTTGTGTTAAACAGAGGAAAGAAAGTCATACAGGTTTAGATTGGAATAACGCAAGGATGAGTAAATGAAAGATTTTTCTTTTTTTGTCAGCTACCTCTATCATATTGTTTTTTTTATATTTTGTGAATAAATGCAATGAATGACTAAATTTGTGTGTAGTATAAATTATTAGGCCTACATACACTCACCTAAAGGATTATTAGGAACACCATACTAATACTGTGTTTGACCCCCTTTCGCCTTCAGAACTGCCTTAATTCTACGTGGCATTGATTCAACAAGGTGCTGAAAGCATTCTTTAGAAATGTTGGCCCATATTGATAGGATAGCATCTTGCAGTTGATGGAGATTTGTGGGATGCACATCTAGGGCACGAAGCTCCCGTTCCACCACATCCCAAAGATGCTCTATTGGGTTGAGATCGGGTGACTGTGGGGGCCATTTTAGTACAGTGAACTCATTGTCATGTTCAAGAAACCAATTTGAAATGATTCGAGCTTTGTGACATGGTGCATTATCCTGCTGGAAGTAGCCATCAGAGGATGGGTACATGGTGGTCATAAAGGGATGGACATGGTCAGAAACAATGCTCAGGTAGGCCGTGGCATTTAAACGATGCCCAATTGGCACTAAGGGGCCTAAAGTGTGCCAAGAAAACATCCCCCACACCATTACACCACCACCACCAGCCTGCACAGTGGTAACAAGGCATGATGGATCCATGTTCTCATTCTGTTTACGCCAAATTCTGACTCTACCATCTGAATGTCTCAACAGAAATCGAGACTCATCAGACCAGGCAACATTTTTCCAGTCTTCAACTGTCTAATTTTGGTGAGCTCGTGCAAATTGTAGCCTCTTTTTCCTATTTGTAGTGGAGATGAGTGGTACCCGGTGGGGTCTTCTGCTGTTGTAGCCCATCCGCCTCAAGGTTGTGCGTGTTGTGGCTTCACAAATGCTTTGCTGCATACCTCGGTTGTAACGAGTGGTTATTTCAGTCAAAGTTGCTCTTCTATCAGCTTGAATCAGTCGGCCCATTCTCCTCTGACCTCTAGCATCAACGAGGCATTTTCGCCCACAGGACTGCCGCATACTGGATGTTTTTCCCTTTTCACACCATTCTTTGTAAACTCTAGAAATGTTTGTGCGTGAAAATCCCAGTAACTGAGCAGATTGTGAAATACTCAGACCGGCCCGTCTGGCACCAACAACCATGCCACGCTCAAAATTGCTTAAATCACCTTTCTTTCCCATTCTGACATTCAGTTTGGAGTTCAGGAGATTGTCTTGACCAGGACCACACCCCTAAATGCATTGAAGCAACTGCCATGTGATTGGTTGATTAGATAATTGCATTAATGAGAAATTGAACAGGTGTTCCTAATAATCCTTTAGGTGAGTGTATGTTAATGTAGTCTTATAAAATGGGCAACAACCAGAGGTCAGCCCTACAGGTAAGGTGAAATGTAAGAAGCGCTAGTAATAAGCTGAATATTCAGATCTACAGAAATATTGTAACCTGTGACTAGCCTATGACGAATTATAAAGAGATCTAAAAAGACCACTTAATCTATTTCTCTTACTATACAGTTATAATATTGTTTTATATTAAAGTCATTTTTCAAAGATAACACAGTAAAAAAAAAACTTTTTGATGACAGCATGTGTAAAGTGAAGAACCAGTTTGGACGTGGTAAGTACGTTTCTGCAACGTTGTGAAAAAACGTATTTATAACGTGAAAAAAACCCGACGTTTGTATTAAATATGTGGGATAAAAAAGTTATCACGACCTTTTCACAACGTGAAGAAAACGTTTTTACAACGTTGCTGTGTTTGCTGGGTACAGATCAATTAATTTAAACAAAGTGTTGTGCTAAACCTGTATGAATTATCCTACATGCCTGTATAAATCAAATGAATGTGTATAACTTATCTGTAAAATATGCAACACTGTAATGGACTTTGTTTTATTGATCCAGTCCATAAAGTAACTGCGGACTCACTGTTAGAGGCCTAATCTTGAGAAAGCGTCAAATGGTATAAAAACCTTATGATTATTTATATAAAAATTAATAAATATACCTACTGCCTGACATACTAATAGAAATGTTTTTTTTTTATTTTTAAATCACAAACGACTGTGAACGGTCCATCCAGGTAAGCGCTGACAAAAGTATCCGCTGTCACGTGACAGGAAACGTCGGCAGATAAATGGCATTATCTACGAAAATACTGAGTATTATTTAGATTCATCTTTCTCTGACCAATTTGAGACAAATGCCAGATCGCTTAGCCAGCCTTGTCACTTGTTTCTTGTTCAATTCTAACCACATATTCAGTTATTTACATGGATTAGCAGCTCCATCTTGTGGTTTTTCTATGGTATTTTAATTGCTATGTTGACCAAACCCGACGAATCTTATCGTCAACTGACATGAGCTTTCGAAGATACAACAATAAACGATTAATAATTATCTTTTTAATATCTCAATATGGCCGAATGTGAGATGCCAAGTTACACAATGTCAGGAAGGAAACAAAAACAGAAACGAAAGTGAAACACACTTCTCTGAATCAGATTACTTTCTGTTTTGACAGAGGAACCAAACGACGAACACTGCTGAAAGGTAAATGTTATTGAAAATATTCCCTACTCGTTGATAATAGCTCGTTATAGAAGTAACTTGTTAGCATGTACAGTTTCTATATTTATGTGTTCGTCGTTTGGTCACATTTCTGTTTGCTGATTCATCCTTGAAAACTGTCAATGCATTGTTTACACAAAGTGCAGGGTTGCCAACTTTTAAATTCAGGTTGGAGTGAGATTTTTTTGATTGGCACAAATATCGATTTCGATCTTGATTCAGTATCAATTCATATGTATAGCCTAATGTACATATATAAGGAAAAATAAGTTTGCCTTTTTAGCACTATTTTAAAATCAATATTTTAAATTATATTTGCTCGCATTCATTAATATTCACTTGTGTGTGCTTATATAAGAATCATTAAAAATATTAGGATGTAAGTTATTAACGTTTTAAAATGTCACATTTAAACAAATCTAGTGTTTGATCATGTCTAAATATTTATTCAAATGCAAAACCTAAAAATAATTAAGCAGTTATGATCTGCAATACTTTTTTGAGCTACTAGACTAGATAGGCCTACATGTATATTTATTAAAGAGCCATAGAGGCACCTACTGGGTAATGGCATTACAAATGAAAATTATTAATTTTCAAGCCACAAAATGACACTAATTTACCTCTTTGCATTGGAATTCTCTATTTTAACCTTAATTACTACACTAATTGTAATATAAATACAAATATTAGAAGAAAAATGTTTTAAGTGGTCATTAATGGACCATAATTATTGCACAAATAGTATTTAGTACCAAAAGATCTCCTCAAAATATTCAATAAATATTATTGAACTAAAATATAGAACATTTATTTAATTGAAAAATAGTTAAGGTGTATGGTCACATTTGACCACCAATGAGTATGAGTGTGACCAATTAGTAAGGAATACCTGAGGGCTAAATACAAGAAAAACATTAACATTAATGTTAACAATGTTGCATCTCCATCACTCTCCATGATAAAATGATCCTGTAAATGTGGTTGACGTAATAATCAAAGCACACTATGCTGTACTGTACCAAAAATTGCTGCAAATACCTGTATAGTGAAGCTGTTGTCTATTCAAATGTATTGGCAGCGCTGGTTTGTTTAGAACTATTGAGAGCTCCATAAACCACGTGACCACGTGTGCCGCCGGGAGATGAAAGCGTGTCGCAACCGGTCGCAACTCTGTTTTTCAACGGCTCTGGCTTTAACTGTTATACCACATTAAGTGCGCCAACGGTATTTATTGTTTGAATTTCGTATTAAAACTTAAAAAATTTAAAAGCTTAGACTTTGTTCCATATCAAAAGCAGGTTTTTGCCAAATGCGTGAGAGTTGGCAACCCTGGTGTTGAACAGGTGTAAGTTATCTAAACGACCCATCACTGCAAAAAGTACAATACTAACATGTTGGACACGCAATAATACTAACACAACTTTTAGAATGTAACATGTTAATACTATAGTACATGAATATGGAAATCAATTAGTACCATGGTATCTGACACGACTACTTCTTTGTAAATAATAACACTGATAATGATTTATCATTCTTACAGAAAAATGGCTCAGGCTGATATTGACGAGGGATTATATTCTCGACAGCTGTAAGTGTACTGTAAAATATTCTTATATGACACATAGCCTACAACTTAACTTTCCTTATCTTGGTTTTCCCATATACCTTGATTTTTTTTTTTTTTTTTTTTTTTGTGCTTTCTGACTCTATGGAAATACTAGTACTAAAGTTCTTGAAACTGAATTCATATCCAATGACAAAAAGGTGCTTTGTACTTATTACATTTTCATTTAGACATTAAAATGTATATATTTTTGCAGGTCCCTCAGATTGTAAAAAAGACCAGAAATGTGTTTAATGATGCATTTACAATGGAAGCCTAATAGACAATAGGTTTAAAAGCAGACATGTAAAGTTTGTATTTCTGTACAGACACTTTCATTAGTTTGTTGTGTCAGCTGTGTTGTTGTCTAAATCATCTTTTTGAGATCGGGTTACTTAGTTTGAGGAATTCCAGTTATGTATTTTCTGCAGGTTCCAAGTAATCAGTGGTTTATGAAAAGTTACTCTTCCTGGTACTTTTCACAGAAATAAACAAAACAAAGCAAACTGGGTTTAAATAATTTGCATACTGTTTAGTTTATCTGATTTGGATTAGAATTTATGTAAAAAAAAAAAAATAAAAAAAAAATAGACATAAGGAAAATGATGCTTGTGTTAAAGAACCTTTTCCCCCAATTTTCATTTGCTTACTTTATTTAAATATGCAAAATATATATCATGGCAGTATTTGTTATATTTAACCCTCATCCTTCCCTCGCACTTTGTAACAAATCCTTCCCTCACAGGTCAAAATGACCCGAAGCCCTAAATTTATACTTAGTTTTTTTTTCAGCTTATTTCATTTCATTTTGATAATATTTTTTCTATTTTTTAATGCAATTTTTGTCATTTTTTTTATTTTATTTACCTTTAAATTACTAGATTTTATCAATAAATAATAATTTAAGCACATTCTTTCAACTTACATTGAAAATAACTATTTTATGCATAACCCTTTTAATTCAGCTCAAAATATCTTACATTGGGTGTCTTTGCCGACCTCTTGTGGAAAAATAATAATATAACATGATATTTCATGACTCTCATAGTTCTATATGGAGCAAATGAGCTGTTCCGCTGGGTCCTAAAGTCAGTTTCTCTACAGTATGCATTCAGATACACATTTTTTGGTAAAGTTTTAGCATTTTTAGGTTTTTCTGTGTGTACTGAAGCATTGAGGCAATGTATGCTTATTTTAATTTAGATTAAAAACCCTAAAAACTGTATTTATTCTGTTAAACAAAATAAGTACATTTTAAAATACAACATTCAGAGGTCAAATGTTTTAAATAATAAATCAGCATGTAGGGAAATTTTAATTTATGCACGGGGCAATTTTTCATCTCACAACAGGTATGTTATTGACCATGATGCAATGCGTCGCATGGGAAAGGCTGATGTCCTCATTGCTGGAATGCGAGGTCTTGGCGTGGAAATTGCCAAGAATGTGATTCTGGCTGGAGTTCGATCAGTCACCGTTCAGGATGAGGGTGTGGTGGAGTGGAGAGATCTGTCTTCTCAGGTAATGACATTTTAATGCAATTAAACGAGTATTTCATCCAAAAACTAAGTAGTCTGTCATCCATTAGTAAGCAGGAAAGAAGATGCTTCAAAGATGCTCAGAGTTGCTGTTGTCTATGCAATGAAAATGAACGGTGATTCACGCATGTGTGCATTCAGAGACATGGTCCCTCAAGACACATTGGGCCCTATTTTAACGATCTACGTGCATGATCTGAAGCGCACGGCGCAGGTGCACTTAGGGCGTGTCCAAATCCACTTTTGATAGTTTTATGACGAAAAAAACGGTCGGCTGTCCAAAAGGGTTGTACCTAGTCTCTTAATGAGTCACGGGTGTGTTTTGGGCGTAATGTGCAATAAACCAATCAGAGTCTCATCTCCCATTCCCTTTAAAAGCCAGTAGCGGTCGCACCATGGCGGATTCGATATTTACATGCCGGAATATAGACACCCTCAACCTGACGAGTCAGTTTAAATACATGTGTATTGCCACGATTGGTCAAATAATTAACCAAATTCATTCGTCATTACTGCAAATAGGTAATTCTGATGCATGCAATGACTATCCATTATGATGTAGGCATTTTTATGTTTATGTACACAATAATAATCTTTTACATTGTAATCCTTTTATTTTTAATATTTAAAAATGTGTGTGTGCTGCTGCGCATCCCTGTATGTGTAATAAGCAAAGTGTATGCGCGTTGTGCACCCGCCTATAGGCGCACATTACTAACACACCCTTTAAATAACACAAAAAATACTGCGCTATTGACTTTAGAGCAGGTTTTTGTTGGTCAATGGCGCAGTCGTTTTCAGTTCCTCAAAATATCAACGCACCAACAATGCGCCTGAACACACCTGGTTTTCAGACCAGACGCCCATGGGTGAACAGATGGGCGCAAATGCATTTGCTATTTAAACAACATGGCGCTGGACGTGAAAATAATAACTGCGTCGGGCTGAAACTAGCAAAAAACACTTGCGTCGCATTGCGCCGGGTGTATGATAGGGCCCTTTGTGCCAAATTACAACAATGGTTTTTGCGTGTCATGTGACCAATCACTGTGTGATGCATTTGAATGTTTTTAATTAAATGCAACTGCAAATGAGATTTGAGAGCTTAAAGGTGCACTGTGTAAAGTTTAGCGGCATCTAGTGGTGAGTTTGCGAATTGCAACCGCCCACCGCTCACCCCTCCCTTTCGAAGCACATAGAGAAGCTACGGTGGTTGACACAGGACAAAGATGTCGTCGTCTGAGACAACAGAGTTTAGGGCTACTGTAGAAACATGACCGCCGCAAAATGGTGACTTCACTGTAAGGGGACCCGCGGTGTGTGTAGATAGAAATGGCGGTTCATTATGTAAGGTCTTTATACACCACTGAAAACATAGTTATGTATTTTATGTTGCATTTCTGTCAATAGATCCTCATAAATATTACACACTGCACCTTTTAGTGCAGAGTTTGATTCATTTTAATTTCCTGGAAAAGAGCCACTCCCATTTTGGGTTCCAAAAAAGCAAGTCATACAGGTTTGGAAAGACATGAATCAGTAAATGATGACAATTTTTGTCATTTTTGGGTGAATTTTATTTTATTTTTTATTTGCAAACATGTAAATGGTTAATGTAGGTGTTATTGTGGGACCTTTACAAAGGATAACTTATATATTCTCTTATGTCTTCAGTTTTACCTAAAAGAAGCAGATCTGGGTCAGAACAGGGCCTTGTGCTCTGAGAAGCAGCTCTCCAGTCTGAACGTCTACGTTCAAGTGTCTGCCTGGACTGACAAACTCAACGAGGACTTTCTCAGGAAGTTCCAGGTGAGTTATGATCCTGTCTCATGTCCATGCAAAAAAAAGTTTTTTTTTAACTTTGAACCTATTTCTCATTTTTGTGTTTATTACAATAGGTGGTGGTGCTCACAAATTCACCTTTAGAAGAGCAGATACGTGTGGGAGCGTTTTGCCACTCAAACAATATAAAGTTTATTGTGGCTGATACCAGAGGGCTTTGTGGGTAGGCTGCATCAATGAATCAATAAAATATGTGAAAATGGTTAAAATAGTGCTAAGTCATATTCTGATTTCTGTGTTTGTTTTGCAGGCAGCTGTTCTGTGACTTTGGCGAATCGTTTGAGGTCAGAGACACAAATGGAGAAGCTCCAGTCTCAGCCATGATTGCTCATATCAGCAAGGTGACTCAGGACAAAAATCACATTTTCACTTTCACTTTGGTCCTCTTAAAGGGATACTCACCCTCATATTGTTCCAGATCTATTATACTTTCATTCACCTTCGAAAAAACAAATGAAGACTTTTTAATGAAATCGGAGCGATTTCTGTCCCTCCATTGAATGCAAAATTTTGACACTTCAAAATGTTGGTAAATGCATAATAAAGAGAGTTAAAATGAATTCAGCAGTTTAATCAAGCAAGTGCGTTTTGATTTGCTCGAAGTATGTGTTTTGATCAATGTTTAAATATGAGCAAATGCCTAAATTAAATCTGTTCATCATAAAGGGATTGTGTCTCTTCAGAAGACTTTGTTTATTATGTTTTTATGAACTTTTTGAAGTGTCAAAGAATTTGGGTGAATTTCAGTCGAGGGAAAGAAATTTCATTAAAAATATCTTCATGTGTCTCATAGATGAACAAAATCTTATGGATTTGTAAGACATGACGACAAGAAATTGATTTTCATTTTCAAAACAAGTTGCCCAAAATGTATTATTTTATTTATTTATTATTATTACAATTGACTCAATAATTCCTTTATACCTATAATCCTTTAATTAATTTGAGCTGAAAATGTAACATTTTCCATCATAGGAGAATCCAGGCATAGTGAAATGCACAGATGAAGAGCGTCATGAGTTCACCGATGGCATGTTTGTGACCTTTTCTGAGGTTCAAGGCATGACCGAACTCAACAGTTATGGTCCCATTGTGATCAAAGAGAGGGGTAGGTGTCATATGATATGTGGAAAATGCCTAGAGCTGATCATGGGAATGGTGGATAGCATGCAGTTAATTTAATAACAAATATATATGTCAATGTTTTTAGACAGCTACTCCTTCACTATTTGTGACACTTCAAACTTTTCCGAGTATGTAAAGGGTGGAGTGGCAACTGAAGTGAAACAAACTGAAATCTTCAAATTTGTAAGTGTCACCATTATTGATTTATTCCATATTTAAAGGGGTCATGAAATGCATTGTTTTATTGTTTTATAATGTTTCCTGTGGTGCACTTATAATGTTAGTATGATTTTTACATAAAAAAATTTAAAGGAATGAAAGGCATTTTTAGCCTCTGATTTGAACGCTCTGTTTGAAGGGGCGTGTCTGCTCTGAGACTTCAGTGTAAACACCCACTCCTGTGATTGGCTGCTGTGAGACTTCAGTGTAAACACCCACTGCTGTGATTGGCTGCTGTGAGACTTCAGTGTAAACACCCACTGCTGTGATTGGCTGCTGTGAGACTTCAGTGTAAACACCCACTGCTGTGATTGGCTGACATCTTTGCATATGAAATAGCTAGTATTACATGTGGAACTCTCTCGAAAACTTTTACGTTTTTACTATTACAGCTCTCAACAGATTATTTTCATCTACTAAGAGAAACAATGTGAAGTTGAGCGTTTAGTCACTGGTTTGATTTACTGACACATAGACAAAGAACATCTGACTGTACATGAATCATTACATATCAGAAATCACTGGTCTCAGATCAGGCATTAGAATTAACACGGTTACTCACATGTTGTGGCATTACTGTCGAGTCCATATCGTAAAAGTCTGTGTGCAAAGTCTGTGTGCAAAGCCTGCGCCGAAATTGCGACTGATTTACCAAAGAATCCACAGTGAAATGTAGCGAATACAAATAAATAATGCTCAGCTGAGACATTCACATTGTTGAAAATAAATGAGCACATTCCTAGCATTAGGATCCTTTGGAAGGTAATGTTATTTTTAGTGCAGTGATCCTGTATCGCTCTTCTCTCCTCGTCATCTCACTAACACGCCAGTGGGCGGGGCCAAAGTTGCGATGATGAAGTGGGCATTGATCTTCTTCTATGATAGGCACATTCCACGACGAGTCGTTCTCTGGGCTTGGTTTCAATAAAAGCTGTTTTTGGACTAACAAGAAAGTTTTCAGTTCTGAAACTTATTCTTATAGTATGATGACCTCTTATGTTCATGACCCCTTTAAGATGCTGTTGTCATGATGTAGTATGCTTTTGAAATCTGGAAGTGTGTCAAGGTACAGCATTATAGCAAGGCACCTCCTTCAGGTGATGTTTTAATGCTTGCAGAAACCTCTGAATGTGGCTCTGGATGAAGCGCTCAGAGATCCTGAGCTGGTGGAGATGACAGACTATGGCAAGAAACAAAGACACCTGTCTCTGCACCTGGCCTTCCAGGCCCTGCATAGATTCACTGAGAAATACAGCCGGACACCCCATCCTAGATCCCAGGTCAGTCATACCGTGGCACCTTTATGCTGAAAATGTGTTTTAAAGTACACACATAGTATCAAAATTTTCCACAATGTGACTATTGTCAGTATACAATACATTGCGCAAAATATTTAAAAACATAAGGTTTAAGAAAGGTAATATTACTGTTCTATTGTGGAAAAACAGACCCTTTGATAATTATTGACATTTCAAACTTCAACAATTTAATTAAAAAAACAATTTATTGTATGATTGTTTTATATGCATGTGCAAATACTTGACAATTCGAATACAATTATATAAATGCAATGCAACAAGAAATCAAAAAATGTGTACTGTGTGATTTGATTACTTTACAATTTACATCATTATGAAATATTGACCAAAACAATGATTTTTTTACTTCTGAAAATAGGTCGGGAATTGTATTTTGAAATAATAAGCACCTAATACTATATTATAATAGTATTTCAATGCATTGATCTGCATCACATTTTTCACAGACAGGGCTCAGATTAAGTCAGAATTAGGACATTTAAGTAGCTTTTATAAATGTACCTTAGAAAAAAAACATTACTGGTGTTCATCTTGAGACAAAACAATGGTACTGATATATTTTAAGATATGTCAGTGCAAGTTGCTTTCAGTTAAAACAGCTCAAACATGCATTTTAGTCTGGGACTAGATTTAAGCCTTGTCTGTGAAACCGGGGTTAATGTAATAGTTCAGTAGCCAGACTATAGTTCATCTTTGTGTTTTGCTGCTCTCTGTAGGCTGATGCTGAAGTGCTGGTTACTATCACAAAAGAGCTTTGCACAGATGCAAAGTTTGATGAGCTTGATGAAGACGCTGTAAGGGATTTATCTATGGTAGCCAGCGGTGACCTAGCGCCTGTCAATGCCTTCATTGGAGGGCTGGCTGCTCAGGAGGTGGTGAAGGTGAGTTTGATCATTTAGCACTTACCTGCAATTGACAGAATTTTCCCGCAATCCATGTTTTACTGTTATACGGTAGGGGGCGCTATTATGCATCTGAAAGAGTACAGAATCTCTGGCTCAAAACACAGGCGAAGAAGAAGCAGAAACAAGAGATAAAAGCATTGCTTATGCACATGTAGTCTTTGACAAAAACGTGATTTTCTCAGCTTTTTGTTTCAAGTGTTGATAAAAAAAGAATGCATGAAGCTAGAATATTTATTTATTTTTGTTTTGTTTAAAAGCAGAGGCTCTGTTCTTTCTTTTGAAATATTGCATGTTCAGATATTCATACAACAAAATATTCTGGGGGCCATGAAAGTTTTGTGAAAATGATCAAAAATGCTGACAGTGACTGGGAACTAGGGCTGCACAATTAACCCGAAATCGCGCTTAAACCGATTTGGCTTTATCGCAAAGGCTGCGATAATCTTTTTTATGCGCAGCTTGTCAGTGAAGCACGGCTCTGTGATCAGTAGTAAATGCTGCTCCATCTGAAATCACTGCGAGTTTGAGTCGCTTATAACGTTCATTTGAAAAAGCAACATTTAATAATATGTTTTTACTCCAAACTCACTTCATAACATCAGTTGAGTGTTTTAAAAAAATCCTTCTGTGAGATGATGTGGCTTCTTACACAGAATAAGGCACACAACGTATTTCATAGTATTCTATACAGTGATAAAGGCTATTTTGATTAGCATTACAGCATAAATATACTTTATTATCATGAAAATACCCGAGAAGGCTTGAAGAACTCAGGTAAACCATATATTGTTGAAGTCGTGTGTTTATTAGTCATGTTTAATCAATCAAAGCGTTTCAATCCAATGTTTATTCAGCTACAGAGATAGTATGATGCTCATAGGGATTTCCTGGAACGCAGTGCGTTATCGTACTTCTGCAGGGCATTGGAGTTTCTGCGCGAGAGCGCCCTCTGGCTTTCAGATGAAGCAGCATTTACTGCTGATCACAGAGCCGTGCTTCACTGACAAGCTTCGCATAAAATAATCGCAGCCTTTGCCAAATTGCATGCGGTTTCATTTTGATTAATCGTGCAGCCCTACTGGCAATTTGTTTTAAAAATGCTGGCTGGGAAAGAGTTTATGATACTTTGCACCAGGATCGCCAGTTGATAGACACATAATTTGAGCTTGTGAACATGGTCTATATATAAGCACATTTTTTAATGACTACATGTGTATGAAATCTTTCAGGCGTGCAGTGGTAAATTCACTCCTCTCAGGCAGTGGCTGTATTTCGATGCCCTGGAATGCCTGCCTCTAGAGGAGGATGGAGTTGTCCTTACTGAAGACGCCTGTGCTCCTGTAAGCAACAAGCAAGCTCATTCTCAGTGTTCAGAAAATACAAAAGTCTCATTTCTGATCGTTTATGAAACGATTTATCCTCTGTACTGTAGAGAGACACCCGATATGATGGGCAGATTGCTGTGTTTGGATCTGCTTTTCAAGACAAGCTGAAGAAACAGAACTATTTTCTGGTGAGTGTATTTCTCCTGCTTCACCAGCAGAGGAGGTCATTACCTCTTTTTGTGTTTCAGTAAACCCTGTTGGATGACTGTCAGTTACCGGTGATCTGTTATGGGGAGCAGTGTGCAGATCAGTGAGTCAGTGGTGTAGAATGCACAGGAAATATTTTATGTGCCATGTAATATTTCCTGTTGAGTACTCAGGATATGTAGGTCAGAGTTTCCTGTGTGAATCAACCTAATATTCCAGATTTTAGGGGAGAATTTTTAGTGTATTACTTTGGTGACTAAAGTTGCTAAAACCTGTATTTCTTAATTTTAGCACGCATTTTTGCTTTTAGCATACGCTACTGTTTAAAAGTTTGGGATCTGTAAGATTTTTTTTTTTTAAATAGTACTTTTATTCAGCAAGGATGTATTAAATTAATCAAAAGGGACAATAAAGATATTTATAATATTACAAAGGATTTTTTATTTCAAATGAATGCTGTTCTTTTGAACTTTTTTTATTCATCAAAGAATCCTAAAAAAATGATCACAACCATTTTAACATTGGTTCATTGATAATAATAAGAATTATTTCTTGAGCATCAAATCATCATATTAGAATGATTTCTGAAGGATCATGTGACACTGAAGACTGGAGTAATGATGCTGAAAATTCAGCTTTGATCACAGGAATAAATTGCATTTTAAAATATATTCAAATAGAAAACAGCTATTTTAAAATGAAATAATGTTTCATAATATTACTGTTTTTATGGTATGTATGATTAGATAAATGCAGCTCTGGTGAGCATAAGAGACTTCTTTCAAAATCATAAAAAAAATATTTTTTTATGCATCCCTAAACTTTTGAACGGCATTTATGCTATAAAGTACATCACTTATTTAACCTCTCTTCAAAATTGTCTTGGAGATTATTAATCAATATTATTAATCAATTCTCATCAAATGTCTGTGCGATCAGGTTGGAGCTGGAGCAATTGGTTGTGAGCTGCTGAAGAACTTTGCTCTGATTGGTCTGGGTGCGGGAGAGGGTGGAAAAATTACGGTGACTGACATGGACTCCATTGAGCGATCAAATCTGAATCGACAGTTTCTGTTCCGCTCTCAGGACATCGGGGTAAGAGGAGTTGGCACAGAATAGCTACACCATTGATTTGAACGTCAGAAAATGGTTTTAGCACAAAATAGGTTCGTCTCTGAAATCTGATGAGCCTTAACTGTTGTAAAATCACCATAATGCATTTACATTTATTCTCTTGATCTTTCTCAGAGGCTGAAGTCCGAGGTGGCGGCGGAGTCTGTTAAAGAGATGAACCCTTACATGAACATCATCTCTCACCAGAACCGTGTGTGTGCAGAGACGGAGGAGGTCTACACACATTCGTTCTACAGTCACCTTGATGGCGTAGCAGCTGCGCTGGATAATGTGGATGCACGTGAGTGCTGACTTTGCTAGGTCCCATGACACACCAACAGTGTTTATCAGCCAGAAGTTTGTGTTGCCTTATGCCTCACCCAAAATGAGAAAGTACAGTTGTAGCTACATGTCTAACATTTTACTTTCCCTGTCCATTAGGAGTCTATCTCGACCAGTGCTGTGTGCGAAACAAGAAGCCCATGCTGGAGGGAGGAACTCTAGGTAGTAAAGGCCACACTTTGGTGGTAGTACCACATCTGACTGAATCGTATGGACCCTCCACATCTGGAGGACAGAAAGACATTCCCATCTGCACACTCAAGAACTTCCCGCACCGTATAGAGCACACGCTACAGGTAAGAAGGCATTTGTAATGGTGGACAGTTTATTTTATCATACATTTACAGGTTGTTGTATTTACACAATACACATTTTGCTATCACAAACACATCTGTTGGGTCCATTTTCCGGAGTTAAACTGTCCTGTGTTACTCCAAATATTGATTAAAAAACATTCTGAAAATAATTCCAATGATATTGTTCCTCTTTGTCGTTATCATTATAGTTGTGGTGTGGACCTGAATGTTTATTAAAGCTTTATTTTTATATTTATAGTTATCGTCCTGAGAATGGCCCTTAACCCTTTAAACCCAAAGTGCACCGCCAGCGGAAAAACACTATCATGTTTTTCAAAACTACTGCCTTGATCAACACAAAATAGGTGTCATTTGAAAGCTTAGAGTCTGAACTTTACTGTAACAATTCACCAGTGTGAGTGCCCCTGATCACCACCAGAGGGCACTCCAACCTGGACTGTCATTCCATCATAGACTACATCACCCATAATCCTTTGCCCGGACTCATCAGCACTCACTGTTTACACCTGTGTCTCATTTACCTCAATACCTCTGCCTATATCTAGCCTGTTCACCCTGTCATTCTTGGCTAAGTCTTGTTTTGACTCACACTGGTGAATTGTTACATTTACAATGCATGTTGACAATTCGATTAACACCTAATTAGTGCTGTGTTATTTGCTGATAAACTTCAATTTAATTTATGAAATACTTTTTTTTTACTATGTACTGCAATGTGTCAAAAGCATCATACAGCTCATGAAACATGCACAGATCGTAGAAAATGGCACAGCATTATTTACAGTAGATTCTCACAATTAAAACGAGCCCAAAAATCAACATAATCCATTGTGTTGATCACGAGATATTACTCATGGAGGAACAATTTAAAAAAAAATACCTTAAAGGGTTAACGTAAGTGGAAATATTCAGGCATAATATATCAAATACATAAAATAAACAAAATTATAATATATCCAAGCCTTTTTTTTCAAAATATTTATATGTCTGAAGATTTGCAAATACACAAAGTGACTATTTTAATGCAAACATGAAGCTGTGTGTGAATCACAAATTATAATTTTTTTATCATTTTCAGTGGGCCAGAGACCAGTTTGAAGGGCTTTTCAAGCAAACAGCAGAGAATGTGAACCACTTTCTCAGGTAGAGATACGTGCATTTTAACTAGTGAATAGTCTAGAAGAGATCAAAGATCAAATGTGTGGAGGAAATGGAGGGTGAAGAGGCACAACTGTTATCAGCAGATGCAGATATTGTGTCAGAGATTCTGTTCAACATTGTACTCCTTAAATGTGACCCACTCCTCATGTCCTCAGCTATTCATTATTAGTGCATCCCGTGGCTGCCCCCTGGCTTCCTGCCACAAGTGTCAACTGTAGTCAGATCTCTTTTCCATCTGAAATTAAGTGAAGGATGTTTATAAAAAGGTGAGGAAGTTGAGGTGCTGTGTGCTGCATGCAGATACCGCAAAGGGAAGGCAGCAGCATAACTGCCTCAATCTCAGCTACTTCCTGTTGGCTGTCAGCAAACTGCAGCTCGTAAGGTGAAGTCAAGGAGGGACCCCACCTAACTCAACAGCTTTCTTTGGTTAAAAACTGAATATGTGTTGGGGAAGTGTTATTGTAGTATCATTAAAGATATAATTTACTTACCCTCATGTTGTTCCAAACCTGTATGAGTTTCTTTCTTCTGTTGAACACAAAAGAAGATATTTTGAAGAATGTTGCTAACCAGACAGTTGTGGGGCACCATTAAAGGCCCAATATGTAAGATTTTTGGATTAAAATATCCAAAAACCACTAGAACAATGTTATATATTTTGTTGACTTGTGTACTTACATTATCCCAAATGTTTCCAAGAATGTTTAAATCCAGAGAAATAAGCGATTTTAACCAGGACACGGACCGTGCATCGCCTATCAATGACATCATACCCGCGTTACCCTCAATTTCCGGTTTTATTTTGTAGAAACCACAGAAACACCAAAGACGCTTTAATATATGATTTAATAGCATTATAACATCACTTTGACACATTTAAATGTGTGCAATATGATAAAACAGCGCTGCGTTCCCCCACATACACATGAGCGGAAGAAGCAGAAGCGCTCGTCTGCCGTGTGTCGCGCTCGTCTCTCATTAGCAATCGCTCCAGCGCCTCGTTGAGCTCCACCCTGCTTCATACTACAGTAACGTTAATAAATCTTTAATACATGAGCTCATCCATGAATATGATTTCTGCCCGAGTCCCTTCAAATTCTTTTCCACCGGCTGTAGAGGTGAAGACAACAACTCCCATGATTCTGCGAAATCAAGGCGTCATCAAGCTACGCCTTTGTTTTGTATAGGCGACCTCTAGCGGCGAAAATTACATATTGTGCCTTTAACTTCCATAGTATTTTGATTCCATACTATGAAAGTCAATGGGGCCAATCAACTGTTTAGTTACAGACATTCTTCAAAATATCTTATTTTGTGTTCAGTAGAAGAAAGAAATTCATGTAGGTTTGGAACAACATGAGAGTGAATAAATGATGACAGAATTTTTCATTTTTGGGTGAACTATCCCTTTAATATACTATTATAGTACAAAATTTGTTTTTACTGTTATATTTTCCATTTTCATTTTAGTTAAATTTTTTGTGATTTTGTTGTATGTTTTTAACAATTTTAGACAAGTTCTATATAATTTTTATTGATTTTTATTTTTTGTTATATTCTGAGTAATGAAATGTAGATGTAGCTAATGATAACACCCCTGTTTTTGGGGCCATATAAAGTTTTGCCTAAATGACTGATGTTGAAAAAATTTAAATGACAAAAAAGCTTCTCATACTGCATAGGTTGGCATAGCATACAGATAGCTCTACCCCTTTTCTCCATCTCTGTCTGCAGTGACCCAACCTTTGTAGATCGCACAGTCGCCCGTGGGGATGTGGAGGCTGTGGAAATGCTGGAGGGCGTCTATAGGTGTCTGACCGAGGAATGGCCTCAGAACTGGGCCGACTGTATCAGCTGGGCCCGCAAACAGTGGGAAACTCTTTACAACAATCACATTGGACAACTACTGCACTGCTTTCCCCCTGACCAGGTAACACAGAGAGCCAAATATACAATGGTTCCCAGGCTGTAATGCAATATATATATACACACACTTCAGTATAGGGAACACATATTCACTATTAACTATGCCTTTTGCCTCAATTAACTCCTAATTTACTGCTTATTAATAGTTAGTAAGGTAGTTTTTGTAGCGTTTTGTAGCGTTTAAGTTTAGGTATTGGGTAGGATTAAGGGATGTAGAATACGGCATTAATATGTGCTTTATAAGTGCTAATAAACAGCCAATATCCTAGTAATATGCATGCTAATAGGCAACTAGTTAAAGGTGATAATATATATATATTATCAGTTTATTCACTATAGTTTAGAAAAAGGTAATAAAATATGACAAGGACTCAGAGTTAAACTGTGTGAGAACAAATTAATCTTGATAATGTCAGATAACTTTGATAGAAAGGGATGTAATGGATCACAATCAAACAATCAGCTGTTAAATTTAACTACACAATTAGATAATACCAATTTAGCTCAACCAATGAACAAGCAATGCTTCATTTTGTTCAGTCTGTGGTGTAAAAGATCGCATTAGCAATTAAAGAAAAAACACTTCAGCAAAACATGGTTAGGTCAAAGTGTCTGAATCATTTTGGTCCCAAATTTTTATCAATTTTACTGGTAGTCACTGTATGAAGAATTTTTATATATATTATATATATGGGATATATAGGCAGCAAGTGAACATTTTGTCCTCAAAGTTGATGTGTTAGAAGCAGGAAAAATGGGCAATCATAAGGATTTGAGCGAGTTTGACAAGGGACAAATTGTGATGGCTAGACGACTGGGTCAGAGCATCTACAAAACTGCAGCTCTTGTGGGGTGTTCCCGGTCTGCAGTGGTCAGTATCTATCAAAAGTGCTCCAAGGAAGGAACAGTGGTGAACCGACGACAGGGTCATGGGTGGCTAAGGCTCACTGATGCACGTAATAATTAGTTAATTTTATTAGTAATTAGGGTAACACTTCACAATAATGTTTCATTAGTTAACATTAGTTAATGTATTAACTAACCATGAGCAATACATTTGTTACTGTATTTGTTAATCTTTGTTAATGTTAGTTAATAAAAATACAGCTGTTCATGGTTTGTTCATGTTCGTTCACAGTGCATTAACTAATGTTAACAAGATTTTAATAATGCATTAGTAAATTTTGAAATTAACATTAACAAAGATAAATAAACGCTTTATAAGGGCAGTTCATTATTAGTTCATGTTAACTAAAGTAGTTAACTAATGTTAACTAAAGAACCTTATTGTAAAGTGTTACCGTAATTAGTATTTTTTTAATTGATTGACAGCACTAATATATATATATAAAATCACATGGGAGAATGGGGGAAAATGTGCTAAATTGTTATGAAAATAGTGGCGTTCTTAATAGTTCTTTAAAAATATATATATTTTCTTTAAGAAAATTATTATTAAAATTAAATTATAATTTATTTTTCTTCCTTTTTTTTATTTGGGTTGAAAAAAGACCCATGTTTTTGTCATGTTTCGTGAGATTCTCCCCAAAACTGTACAGTAAAACGCTTTGGATGATAAAGAGACCTTCTAAAATGACTACTTACAGACTTACTAATCTTATCAATATACTTTAGACATTTTGATTATGAGTATGTTATAAAAGTGAGTTGGCTAATCATGCATTAGTTTTGGGATTCCAAGAGTGATTGAATGTTTGTTTCACTTTGGACCAGCAGGTGGCGCTGTTGTCTATAACAATATTGGGCTCGGACCATGTTTAGAGAAATGGCATGATAAAGTCACAATACCTTGTGAAATAAATATTTATGAAAATGTTCACATCAAAATCCTTCATTCATGTCATTATCTGAAATCTTATAATAAATCCAAACGTCTTCATCATGTGAATTGCAGCATATTACAGTAATTTCTTATTCAGTCTTATTGATATGGAAAAAATACAACCAATCATTTCTACGGGGAGTTTGTGCATCTATGGTTGTGTAACAGTATGGATGTGGAGAGGTCTAATCCATAGCATCGGTGCCTGCACACAGAGATAAACATTCATTCAGAGGAGGGGTGATATGGACAAGAAAACAGAGTTTTGAAACCTTTATCTTGCATGTCCAGATGTAACAGTTGCAAAACCTGAAGTCGCAGATGTGTAGACCACAGTTCATTTCCAGGGGTTTGTGCATGAATATACTGAAAAAGAATCAATCATGTAGTTCTCCTGAGGTTTGGATGAGCTTGGCATAAAAGTTTCCTGGAGTGCAGAAACACACACAATTCTTTCTGATAAACTAGCAGAATAAGCTTTGTGGTACTGCTCTTTTGGTCTGCCTTTGTTCTTTTTAACAGCCTCTTCTGTTTTTTGTTAAAAGACCAATTGTATCAAACACACACACACACACGATAAACTCATTACTCTGTCTATCTGAGCAAAAGGCTTGGAGACATGGGCTTTATGGTGACCAATCACGTCCACTTCACATCAGCATGTGACTGATGTGACTGCGGGGCTTCCATTTGGTTCACAACACATGTAGACGTCTTCCATTCTTGTTGACTGGAGCTGCATATATAGCGCCTTTTACAATATCTTTATATATTAAAATGAACAACAATAAGTAAAACGATGTATATAAAAATATTTTTTAAAAATAGATGAGCATTTGATCATAATTATAATAAAAAAAGTTTAAAAAAATAGTGCTGTCAAACGATTAATCGCATCCAAAATAAAAGTTTGTGTTTATAGAATATATGTGTGTACTGTGTATAATTATTATGTATATATAATATAAATACACATATATTTAAGAATATTTTGTTATATTTATATATAAAATATATTTATATATAATATAAATATATACATGCAAATATTTCTTAAATATATACATGTATTTGTGTGTATTCAAATATACACAATAATTTTACACAGTACACACACATATATTATGTAAACACAAAGTTTTATTTTGGATGCGATTAATCGTGATTAAACGTTTGACAGCCCTAAAAAATATAAAAATAAATAAATAAAAATATTATAATAATTTAAAAAGTATACATAACACTATTTTAAAATGTAATTAATTGGTCCTACATAAACATGTAATAATAGATATAATAACAATAGAACTATATTGCATCTTTAACAGTATCTTTTTATATTAAAATGAACAACAGTAAATAATGTTTATAGAGCATTTTTAAAATGGAAAAAATAGACAAACATCTAATAATAAATATAATACAAATAATATTAAAATTATATGAAATGTGTGTGTGTATATATATATATATATAATAAACAATGAATTAAATAAATAATATATTTATAAATATATATATATATAATATAAATAATATATTTAAAAACATTAAAAGAAACTGTAAACACCTTTTAAAAACAGTTGTTCTCCTCTCCTTCCCACTCTTGTCCTCACTAGGTTACAAGCTCTGGACTTCCGTTCTGGATGGGCGCAAAGAGATGTCCACATCCTTTGACCTTTGACACCAACAATGTAAGTTTTACACACAGTCTCTGGGATCTCCCATCATCCCCTGCAGACAGGAATGTCTTAACTTTACGACTCACGGTTTCTCTCCTGGTGTGATTTAGATACTATCTGATATTGATCACCTGAGATTAACAAAGCAAAGTGAAAACATGTTAAATCCCCGACCCCTCACACACAGACACACTCACACAGGTAATCACAGAGGCACATTAGCAAACAGCTCATGCTTTTCACAGAAACCCTTTCAGACAAACTCCTAAATATTTTAATTAGATGTGCAAAAGGTTCCTCTCTGGAACCATTATTCAACTGTATGGCCCATTGTTTCCATTGTCTTGATTCTTTATAAATGAGAAAGATTTGGTTTTTCCTTTTAACTCGTCACAGTCGTTCCCATTTTGGGAAGTGTTGTTTTATGAATGCGCTACACACTTTCCTCTCATCGTTTCCTGTTAACCACTGCAGTTCTGTTTCTCTACATGTGATCCATGGCAAGTTTTTTCCACCCTTCAGCTCAAAATCAAACACAAACACACAGTTTTGCTTTAGTTCTGCCAGCTTTAATAAAAGTATTTTGATATTTGAGATGATTACTGTTTTGTCTTGTTTTATAGACCACCCATATGGACTTCATTGTGGCAGCAGCCAATTTATACGGCCAGATCTATGGGATTACAGGCTCAAGAAACCGTGCTGACATTCAGAGCGTTCTGCAGGGAGTAAAAGTCCCCGAGTTCACCCCTAAATCTAGTGTCAAGATAGCAGTGACTGACCAGCAGCTGAAAGAGGAAAATGAGGAGAGAAAGGAGGAAGGTGAGATTTTAGGCTTAACATGAAATTATACAATAAAGAATATTAAAGAATATTAAAATATCCCTCACTGCATCTCTTAGACAAAGTCAAGCTGGAGATGTTAAAGGAGAAGCTGTCCAAACTCCAGCTAAGGGACCAAAACTTCCGGATGCATCCACAAGAGTTTGAGAAGGTACCGTCCATGTTTGTTAAGTCAAGATCTATTTGTGTAGCATTTTCACAATACATATTGTTTTGTGATGCACGCCTTGATGAAACTATATTTAATACCTTGTATCGTTTGTAGGGCCCTATGAAATCCGTTTTATTTTTTCCCAAATTCCGTTTTTTCCGTTTTAGTTTTTCTGGATTAGTTGGTTAAATTAAATTTTTAGTAATCAAAAAGCATGTCTAATTAATTGAAATCATGAAACTTGTACAATTTAACAATTTATTAAAAGTTTAATGAAAATTACATGTTTAGGGCCCTATGAAATATGTTTTTTTTTTTACCAAATTCAGTTTTAAGTTTTCTGGATTCCATTTTAATGGTTTAATTAAGTTTTAATAATCAAAAAGCATGTCTAATTAATTGAATTCATAAAAACAATTTTAGTAATTTTTTAATACATTTCTATGAATTTTTTATTTTATTTTTTTTTTTTACAAATTCTGTGCTGTGTATTTTCTGGTAAACAAAGGAAGATATAAAATATTAATTTAATTTATCTTTCAATCATATGAAATTAAACAAACTTTTTGTCAAACAGCGTGCTGCACAATGAACTTTTTACTGTTGGAAAAACATGGAAGAAAAATTGATTCCTTAAAATAAAGTTTTGATAATTTATTATTATTAGTGTTAGTATTATGATTACATTGAGACTCATCTAAATTCTACTGTACAACAGTAATATATTTGTCAAGTTAAACCAAACTTTTATTTTGACGGGTTGCCGTGATGACCTTTGAGTTTCTGTGTGTTTATGATATGATGATAGTTTTTCTCAAATGAAATGGTAAAATACTCATGAAGAGCGGCTCTGGAGATGAAGTTCATGCATTCATATCCTCGTATAGTGAGGTGGCAGGGCTGAAAACCGCGAGCATCACGCGTGCTTCAGTGTGTGTGTGTGTGAGGTAAATGAAACCGCAAGTCTGCAGCATTCATTCACACAGAGACACGCAGGACATGCAGGATTCATATTTAAATAGTCTTTTTGCTGTTTAATATTCACAGACACTAGTCTATATCGCCATTTAATTTAAGTGTACTGACCTGCTTTTGATTTATTCATCAAAAAACTGACAAATTCTGTGAAACTCCGCGTTATACAGTAAATTACGTTTTTATGTGATTCCATCCATGTTTTCTGCATCGTGGAGATCACATAGGGCCCTACATTTGTATAAAGCACAGAGTGACAAAGATAATAGAAAAACAAAATAATAGTAAATATATTGAAGTAAATATGTGTGTGTCTGTGTGTGTGTGGGGGCTGTCCATATGCATAATTTGACATCATAACTTTACTTTTTTTTTTTTTTTACATTTTGCAAAACCTGTTTATTTCCCGGCTTTCATGTTTTTGATATTGTTCCTAGAACAAAAAGTAGCTTAGACATTCTGCAAAACATTTTTAACTTTAAAAAAAACCCCATATGGGTTTGAAATGAGGAACATTTTTGTGTGAATTACTCCTTTAGTGGCTTTAAACATAAAATTAGTCTGAAAAGTTAGCGTGTTAACTTTGGCATCCCCAGTAAACACACACATTTGGTGTGTGCACTAGGCCTGTCAGACATGTTGGCGTCCACTCAGGTAGGAGGTCTCAGTGAACCACAAAATTGGCCCTGAAATATCCAACCCCGACTGCAGATTTCATCGACCCTTAACCAGCTCCATCCATAGCAGACGAGAGAGAACAGTCATCCTTTCTGTTCAGACAGATCTTCTTCATACTTCTCAAATAGAGGGCGTCCAACGGACAGACAGGTCTTATGAAAAGCTCTGGATGCACGCTGGTTTAGTCAGTGTCTGCTCTGTCGTTTGTCATGACTGCATGACACATGGGCTTCCACACACATACAGTACATAGAGACTGAATGGGCTGCAGTGTCAGTTGTGTGTTCTGCTAGGAAGTGGATTAGTCTCAGTCTACGTGTTTCTCTGTATATCTGTCTTTGATTTTCACAATCTCTTCAGTCTTAAAATCATTTAAGGACTATCTGTTCTCCATTTCTCTTTCTCTGGTTGCCTCTGTCTTTAGTCTTGTTTTCTCTGAAGATGAAAGCGTCCTGCTATCTGTTTGGAAATGTTCATATGGCAACAGTTAGGCAAAGGTTTCTGTATATACATGCACTGCAGGTTCAAATGTCTAAAAAAGAAAATGGGATTAAAATAAAATTTTAGGATTTTAAAATAAAAATAAAAAGTATAAAGAAGAAATATTTCAGATTGTGCTCTAATTTCTAGGTCACTAATCAAATGTAAGTAAATGAGTGACATTGATCATGTGACGATGGTCAGCTTTTTTGCTTACACTGAAGCTCAAGGCTATGTTAGTATCATGGAGTTTTTGTCCTCCTGTAGTCAATCATTTTATCCCTTAAAACTCATCTTTGATCACCAAAATGACATATTTAAATGTTTTTTCCTGTGAAAAAATGCATTCATGCCTTAAAATAGCTTGAATGTAACTCTACACCCTTGCTTCATTTAGTACATTCATGAATATATAAATGAGCCCCGCCTCCACTCACTCACACAGGCTCGTCTACAAGTCGATGTATCAGAATGGTGATGCGTTTTATGTATCGCGCTCTACAACGTCGGACACGTAACAGAAATTAATATTAGCCTTTTGCTTGACTACGTTATCAAACATCTAATAATGTGTTGCTAATGTTACACAAACCATGTTCCCTTTCTACATCTACAGAGTCTGTTTTCTGAAAATCAGCATCCTTAGAAACGCTTTGAACAACTTAGAACGTCAGTGGAGAAAGGCATATAGCTCATCATAACATCGTAATATACATCATACACATAATTCACCCGCTATATTGCTAAATGTGCCTAATTTTTCATATCAACAGAAACATATAGCGGGATAACCTGCTTCTCTTGAGACTCCCTGATTCAGAGAATAGTTAATGATATGCTAAAGCCCCGTCCACACGCTGACGTGATTGGTCACAAGGTAGTTTGTGACGTCAGAAACACCAGCGATTTCAAACCGTGTTTGAGGCTGTCTTTGGTTCACTGCAGTTTTAAGGAGAAAATACTCAGCAATGGTGTTGATTTAATTTGCACATGGTTTGTCTTAAAGCATATTAAAAACACCACATAGACATATAAACACCATTAAAAACTTGATTTTCACCACAGGGGGACTTTAAAATTTTGAATTATATTTTATTTTATAATAATTTATTTTATAATTATTTTTTATATATTTTTTTTCACTTTTTTGTTTTCACTTTAATTTTAGTTAAAGTTTTAGTAATGTTGGTTGTGTTTTTGTCATTTTTAGTAGTTTTTTAATTGTCTATTTTTTAATAGATTTTTATTTGTTATTTTAGTACTTCAAGTTAAACTAAATGAAAATGAGAAATGTTGCCTTTGGCAACTAGCTGAAATAAAATGTGTTTTTTTTATTTTATTTCAGTTAACGTTTATTTTGTTTTTAAATAAAAATTTTTATGGTTTTTGTTTTAGTTATAGTTCACAACAATAACCCTGGATCAGGATGCTTGTTGAAAAATGCTTCTATCATTAAAGTAAAAGAGAAAAATTCCAAATATTAAGACTAGAAATTCGTAATGTTTGTGATGCTGATGTAATGCAAAAATGTAATTAAATGATAACAAATAGACCTGGTTCCCCACTGTTTGTATCGTATGTCCGTGTGCATGTGCAAGGGTGTGTGTGCACGCGCGCTTTTAGCAATGACGCATTCTTTGCTAGATCAGATGTTTGGTTTTTCCAGTGGAATGCGTGTTTGGGGGATTCTGGTGGCATCAGGTTGCCAAATTATATACTATGCTCAAACACCCCCGCAGTTACCCCCAACACACCCAATACTTGACTGGCTTTGTAGTGCTGCGGTGCCTGGGGCGTAAGCAGAGTGCCAAAACCTCAAAACCAGTGGATCTTAGCATTCCTGCAATATCTAATATCACACCAAAGTTCTTGAGTTGTGAATTATGCTTCATTTTTAATTGCCTTATCTTTAAAAAGATCACTAAGTATATGATTTGCAGTTCAAACCAGTTGCATCTGGAGCAATAAAGAGGGGAAATAACGTACGAATACAATAGGAGACTGGAAACTATCAATGTTTAAATATGACGTGGTATGATATAACATCTTTATCTAGTACCTGTTGTACCAAAGCGTGCAAACATACCTGTGGGCCAAGCGATTTTGTTCCTGTTTTTAAATTCTTCTTGTTTTTAATATAAAACTAAAAGATAACAATCAGCATCACACTTAAAAACACAACGGGTATTTTTCCCGGTTGTTTTTGCACTATGGTAACAAGTGAACAGATGGTAAGTAGGTGAAGATTTGCTGATGGAAACATCAAAGGGTGTTTTCCATAGTTTAAAGGAAATTAAAATCAACAGTAAAAGATGCAACTCTTCTATAAATGTCCACACTGCACAAACATATATTTTTTTATGACTAAAAATATCGGAAAAAAAAAAAATTAAATATGAAAAAATATAAAATAAATCTTAAGTAAATTTACCTAAAGCAAAATTGCAGATGATATTAAGACTTGTCTCCAAAGATGTGCATCTGATGCATGTATGGACAACCAAGATCGAATGCAAGAATGTCCCTTACGTGTCAGTGCTTGTAATAATGAAATTGTTTGTACATTACCATAAGCTCTTTTTTATTCTTGTGTTTTAGGATGATGACAGTAATTTCCACATGGACTATATAGTTGCAACATCCAACCTGAGGGCAGAGAACTATGATATACCAACAGCCGACCGGCACAAGGTGAATGACTATTGTCTTTGTCAAACAACTCTGCTGTGCTTTTGTTTGCGAGACAAGGTCTAAAGTGATCAACATTCGCCTCTGGGGGTTTGTGTCCTCAGTTTCAGTACATATACAGTACAGAACACCTGAGGAAAGAGTCCATTCCATTTGCTTGTACTACTTGTACCATTAGTAGTTTGACTTTTTTGCACCCGTCAACATGTATTTGTAATTCACAAACCATGTACCATGTGTACACACGTGTATATATATGTAAATAATATCCCAAACCTTTTTCTCATCTGCAGAGCAAGTTAATTGCTGGCCGCATCATTCCAGCAATCGCCACAACGACAGCTGCGATCGCCGGACTGATGTGTTTGGAGCTCTATAAGCTTGTCCAGGGTCACCGGCAAATCACATCCTACCGCAACGCATATGTGAACTTGGCCACCCAATACTTTGTCCTCTCACTGCCTTGTTTGGCCCTGACAGTTACAGTAAGTGACAAAGCTACTCACTTCTAATCACCATCTAACATCTGATTGTTGTCCAGAGGTGTCATGCACTTAGTATTTATGAGAACTAACCCCCAAATAAAAATAACTATTATTATTCATAATAAAATTTTACTTTAGCTTTCACTGTACTGATTACTGCAATGTCATCATATCCGTTTATACTTTTGAATTCTCGAAACGAGAACATACATTATTAGCGCTTTTACTGTCGCTATTCCAGAATATTACAAATATATGGCCTGTAAGTCCTGCATCGATTCAGTCTTCCACATATTTTGTAGCTTATAGAAACAAACAAATTTAAAGCATATAAGCACTGACACCGCAAGGCAAACTGCACCTTATCTCGACGTTGTACAGCGCATTTTGTGAATCAGAGGCTGCAAACTCAACGTCCTCCTTTAACTAGTGTACACTGAGCTCGGTTGATCAGTAAAAGTCATTTTACTGTAAATTTATGTTTTGTACAATTTTGTTCGGATTTCCCAACCACCCCCACACGGACAATCGATGGTTTGGCTTGAATCGCCTCACATATTTTAGCTTCAAAACTAAGAAATTCACCAGAAGACGACAACTTTGGGGCACTATTCATTTCGTACCTACAATATTCCTAGATTAGAGTAAACTTTATAGTTTCCTACGCAATGTGTAGAATATCGCCTATCAATAAAACACGTTGTCAAATTATTTTTGAAAGGATCATTGTAGCTTCCATAGACATCAGTGTATATTTTACAAACTATAAATGAATTTTTTGTTTACTAGTACTTATCTGTATTTAATTGTCAGAAACATAAAATAAACATTATATGGTTGAAAACACTGGACTGTTGTGATATATGACGACTGCTGAGTTGATGACGTCACACTGAACATTCTAATCACATTCTAATCGGTGTGATCGTGTGCTTCAAAGGGTTAATTATCAAATGTAAAAAATAGTGTTTTTTATCTTTTGGAAGCTGCATTCAAAACCATTTGGCTCAAAAATCTACTATTGTCCGAATAAGTGTGAATAGCTTTTTTGTCCTAATTAATGAATAACAAGCACAGAGCATTATAATATAACATTATTAATTTTATTTAGATTATTATGTTTCATATTTAAATGCTTTATAAGCTATAGTATTATTATTAAATAGCTGATAAAATATTAAATATTACACGTTATATTTTATATATATATATATTAGGGCTGCCCCCTAATAGACTAGAAGAGGTTTGGTCCACTAAAATTGTATTAGTCATTTAGTCGCAGAAAAAATGCGCATATAGGCATGTCCACTGTGAAGATGACGAGTCAGCATCGCAGCCAAAAATACACATTATCAATAAATTATTAAAATGTTTAAACAGTCTCCTTCTTTTTGTCACGACACATTCATAATCATTACGTTTGCGCTATGGCGAGCTTTATGCGCATGTTTGTGCGCTGATTAGGATATGTATTATATATAGGTATAATATATATATATATATAGGCAATTAAAGGCTCATTATTATGATTTATGGCTTATTAATATAAACGTGCGATTAGTCGACTAATCGCTTAAATGAATGAGTACTAGCCGACTAGAAAAATATTTAGTCGAGGGCAGCCCTATATATATATTATATAATAAAATATAAAAAACATTAAATATATGAATCTAGTTCCTTTTAATAAAGTTAATAGTAATATGAATTTAGAGCTAGAATGATCTGTTTTATTACAATGTTTTTACATGCATCACTGTGTTTATGGTCTTTGTTTATTAAAACAATATGTTCTAGACACTTATGGAAGACTAATATGTTGTTAGACTAAGCGTACTAGTTAAAAGATTTCTGTTCTCAATAATCACTCTTGTGCTGTGGTTGAGTTCTGTTATGGGGGCCGGGGGTGAAAGGGTACAGCATCAGTCTTCTGTCTGGGTCTAGATCACTGCAGGCTTTAGTGAACTTACTTTCATCCTCAGGTGCTTAAACCACTTAGTAACTGTACACTCACCCCCGCAGACCCCTCACCTGCCAACCTGGTGAGTTTGCTCAGTTTAGGGGACTTCCACTTTCAAAGGGAACGCATTCAGATTTAGACAACAGTTTTCAGACAGACACGTGCATGCATTAAAGCAGCGAACCCTCAAAAGGGTTGCATGCAAAATCTGGTGCTTGTGTTTGAGCCGGTGCGCTTGACTGTAATCAAGATCCTTAGACACAAAAATAGAAGTGAATGGGCTAAGATTTGTGCAGATAGACTTCAGATGAGGTAATGCAACCCCAGACATGGCCGTCCACACATGGGGGGGGGAGTGTTGTTTCTACCAACATGCACGGGGTCAGAGTTGAGGGTAATTTTCACCCAAGGGGACAAGTGCTGAGCTGTGCTTTGAAACACACAAGCTCAGGTTACTAGTGCGATGTCACCATTTTCTGGAGTGTCCAGACTCTTTCCTTTCTCAAAACGCTCAGACACACACACTGTTAGGATAAAAAGAACATGCGCTGGCCCTGAAACTAAAGACTAAAGACACAAATGTATGAATGTCATTGCATTAAATAGCCTGACAAGTCATTTTGGTGATTTTTGGTGGATGATGTATGAAGTCAGTTCTCCTCAAGTTCACACAGGTGTAGTTTATCACATTAACTAACAACGTGTTACACTAACTTTCACAACACAATGATTTTTGTCTGCATTTTGAAGAGTATGTCTATTATTTTAGCAATTAAAACCTAACAAGCGCATTTTTCGCTTAAAAGTGTGGGGTCGGTTACGATTTTTAAGAAGTCTGCATTTATTTGATCAAAAAATATGGTAAAAACAGTAATATTGTGAAATAATATTACAATTTAAAATAACAGTTTTATATTGTAATATATTTTAAACTGTAATTTATTCCTGTGATCAAAGCTGAATTTTCAGCATCATTACTCCAGTCTTCAGTGTCACATGATCCTTCAGAAATCATTCTAATATGAGGATTTGCTGATCAAGAAACATTAACTATTATTATTATCAATGTTGAAAACTGTTAAACACTGCTTAATATTTTTGTGGAAACAGTGATACATTTCTTTCACTGTGTTACCTGTCACTTTTGATCAATTTAATGCATCCTTGCTGAATAAACATTAATAAAAAAAATGGCAGTCTATCTTTCTAAATTGTAAATAGGATCTTTTTAGGACCATTGTGTCTTCCCTTTCACTTTTTCCATCCTTTTTGTTTTGTTTGCATACCTTTTTCATATGACTGGCACAGTTTTCACGAGTCTTTTCCAAGTCCAGGATGTGCGGAAACGTTTCCACACATGGGACGAGTTAAGAGTTTGCTAGAGCATGCTTTATTTTGTAATACTGATACATGGCGGAAAACACATTATTGAGTCGATTAGTTAGCATTTCCCTTTTTTCGAAAGCTTTGTTTAGACTGTGGTAGTGATACGGTAGTTGCCATATGGGGCTTTGTCAGCTGTCAGTGGATTAAATTGAGCTGTGGAAACATCTATTCTCTTTTCCAGCAATGTGGCTTCCAGTTGGAACTTTTCATGGATTTAGATAGAAGAAAAACAACAGAGAGACACTTTTCAGATGGACCAGAAATGCAAAACTATGGAAGCTTGTTTTCGCCATGGAATAAAACAATTTAAAAGATAATTGTGACTTTTTATCACACAATTCTGACTTTATAACTCACGATTCTGACTTTATATCTCGCAATTCTGACTTTATATCACACAATTCTGACTTTATATCACACAATTCTGACTTTATATCTCGCAATTCTGACTTTATATCTCACAATTCTGACTTTATATCACACAATTCTGACTTTATATCACACAATTCTGACTTTATATCACACAATTCTGACTTTATATCACACAATTCTGACTTTATATCACACAATTCTGACTTTATATCTCGCAATTCTGACTTTATATCTCGCAATTCTGACTTTATATCTCGCAATTCTGACTTTATATCACACAATTCTGACTTTATATCACACAATTCTGACTTTATATCTCGCAATTCTGACTTTATATCTCGCAATTCTGACTTTATATCTCGCAATTCTGACTTTATATCTCGCAATTCTGACTTTATATCACGCAATTCTGACTTTATATCACACAATTCTGACTTTATATCACACAATTCTGACTTTATATCACACAATTCTGACTTTATATCTCGCAATTCTGACTTTATATCTCGCAATTCTGACTTTATATCTCGCAATTCTGACTTTATATCACGCAATTCTGACTTTATATCACGCAATTCTGACTTTATATCACGCAATTCTGACTTTATATCTCGCAATTCTGACTTTATATCACACAATTCTGACTTTATATCACACAATTCTGACTTTATATCACACAATTCTGACTTTATATCTCACAATTCTGACTTTATAACTCACGATTCTGACTTTATATCACGCAATTCTGACTTTATATCACGCAATTCTGACTTTATATCACACAATTCTGACTTTATATCTCGCAATTCTGACTTTATATCTCGCAATTCTGACTTTATATCTCGCAATTCTGACTTTATATCACACAATTCTGACTTTATATCTCGCAATTCTGACTTTATATCACACAATTCTGACTTTATATCACACAATTCTGACTTTATATCTCACAATTCTGACTTTATATCACACAATTCTGACTTTATATCACACAATTCTGACTTTATATCACGCAATTCTGACTTTATATCTCGCAATTCTGACTTTATATCACACAATTCTGACTTTATATCACGCAATTCTGACTTTATATCTCACAATTCTGACTTTATATCTCGCAATTCTGACTTTATATCACACAATTCTGACTTTATATCACGCAATTCTGACTTTATATCACACAATTCTGACTTTATATCACGCAATTCTGACTTTATATCTCGCAATTCTGACTTTATATCTCACAATTCTGACTTTATATCTCGCAATTCTGACTTTATATCACACAATTCTGACTTTATATCTCACAATTCTGACTTTATATCACACAATTCTGACTTTATATCACACAATTCTGACTTTATATCACACAATTCTGACTTTATATCACACAATTCTGACTTTATATCTCACAATTCTGACTTTATATCTCGCAATTCTGACTTTATATCTCACAATTCTGACTTTATATCTCACAATTCTGACTTTATATCTCGCAATTCTGACTTTATATCTCGCAATTCTGACTTTATATCTCGCAATTCTGACTTTATATCTCGCAATTCTGACTTTATATCACACAATTCTGACTTTATATCTAACGATTCTGACTTTATATCACACAATTCTGACTTTATATCTCACAATTCTGACTTTATATCACACAATTCTGACTTTATATCTCACAATTTGACAGGTCACATACTAAGAGGGCTCTTCTGAGGGACTAAGAAAATTTAGTCTGAGGCAAGAAGGATATGCTCTTAGCTTCCTGTTTTCTATCAAGGACATCCTCTTTAACAGCCTCCTCTATTTTTACACTCTCAAGACAGTTTCAGAGAACTCGTTTATCAATCTTGTTGTCATGAGAATGACTTGGATTAGACTTTATTTTGGACTGAATAATTTGTCTTTTATAAAACTAATATACAGTGCATCTGGAAAGTATTCACAGCGCTTCACTTTTTCCACAATTTGTTATGTTACAGCCTTATTCCAAAATGGATTCAATTCATTATTTTCCTCAAAATTCTACAAGCAATACCCCATAATGACAACGTGAAAGAAGTTTGTTTGAAATCGTTGCAAATTTATTAAAAATAAAAAACAGAAAAAAAAAACGCATGTACATAAGTATTCACAGCCTTTGCCATGACACTCAAAATTGAGCTCAGGTGCATCCTGTTTCCACTGATCATCCTTGAGATGCTTCTACAACTTGATTGGAGTCCACCTGTGGTAAATTCAGTTGATTGGATATGATTTGGAAAGGCACACACCTGTCTAGATAAGGTCCCACAGTTAACAGTGCATGTCAGAGCACAAACCAATCCATGAAGTCCAAGGAATTGTCTGTAGACCTCCGAGACAGGATTGTATCGAGGCACAGATCTGGGAAAGGGTACAGAAAAATTTCTGCAGCATTGAAGGTCCCAATGAGCACAGTGGCCTCCATCATCCGTAAATGGAAGAAGTTTGGAACCACCAGGACTCTTCCTAGAGCTGGTCGCCCGGCCAAACTGAGCGATCGGGGAGAAGGGCCTTAGTCAGGGAGGTGACCAAGAACCCGATGGTCACTCTGACAGAGCTCCAATGTTTCTCTGTGGGGAGAGGAGAACCTTCCAGAAGAACAACAATCTCTGCAGCACTCCACCAATCAGGCCTGTATGTTAGAGTGGCCAGACCGAAGCCACTCCTCAGTAAAAGGCACATGACAGCCCGCCTGGAGTTTGCCAAAAGGCACCTGAAGGACTCTCAGACCATGAGAAACTAAATTCTCTGGTCTGATGAAACAAAGATTGAACTCTTTGGCCTGAATGGCAAGTGTCATGTCTGGAGGAAACCAGGCACCGCTCATCACCTGGCCAATACCATCCCTACAGTGAAGCATGGTGGTGGCAGCATCATGCTGTGGGGATGTTTTTCAGCACCAGGAACTGGGAGACTAGTCAGGATCGAGGGAAAGATGAATGTAGCAATGTACAGAGACATCCTTGATGAAAACCTGCTCCAGAGCGCTCTGGACCTCAGACTGGGGCAAAGGTTCATCTTCCAACAGGACAACGACCCTAAGCACACAGCCAAGATAACAAAGGAGTGTCTACGGGACAACTCTGTGAATGTCCTTGAGTGGCCCAGCCAGAGCCCAGACTTGAACCCGATTGAACATCTCTGGAGAGATCTGAAAATGGCTGTGCACCGACGCTTCCCATACAACCTGATGGAGCTTGAGAGGTCCTGCAAAGAAGAATGGGAGAAACTGCCCAAAAATAGGTGTGCCAAGCTTGTAGCATCATACTCAAAAGACTTGAGGCTGTAATTGGTGCCAAAGGCGCTTCAACAAAGTATTGAGCAAAGGCTGTGAATACTTATGCACATGTGATTTTTTTTTTTTTCTGTTTTTATTTTTAATACATTTGCAAAGATTTCAAACAAACTTCTTTCACATTGTCATTATGGGGTATTGTTTGTAGAATTTTGAGGAAAATAATGAATTTAATCCATTTTGGAATAAGGCTGTAACATAACAAAATGTGGAAAAAGTGAATACTTTCTGGATGCACTGTACAGTACTCACAATAACAGTTTTTATATTTTATTTTTATTTAAAGTCTAAAGCCCATGTAATAACTTAAGTCCATATTTATTGTGGATAACAGTCCATTTAGCCCAGTTTTGCTGACTATAACGCATCTGTATTTTACCATGACATTTTTGCTTTCCAGCACATTTGGTGTCCAAAGTCATTATTTTTCTCAGCTTTTTTCAAATGGTTATATTTTTAATTATTTTAATAATTTGTTACTCATTGTCATGGATCACAAGATATTGCAGGCCATAACAATATAATATTTGTCTTATATAGTCATGATTTCTTGTTGTCCGAATTAGTCAGTGTATTTTTTCCATCATGCATCGTGTAATGAAAATATTTTTTTTTACTTTTCTTTTGTTAATATTTCATTTATTTTATTTATAAAAGACCTAAATAGTCATTTTATGTTAATTTATTGTTTAAAATTAACTTTTATCTTATAAAAATGTGTGTCCACAAATCTTGCGTCAGTTCTGTTACCATACCATACTTTGCCTTTAATTTGGTGGCATTATCTCCACACAACTATGTAAGATACAGGAAATGATGTCACTTTACCTCACTGATAAGATCTGTAACACTAAAAGGTATGTGTGCTCTCTCTGAGAAAATATTTTATTCTACAAAGTTCTTACACCGAGTTGTTTTGTAAAACGTCAAAATTGTTACCACAATATCAAAAGGAAAACAGAGTTTATCACTGATCACACAGTGGGCTGTTTAAAAGTATTTTAATCATGATTTCATTAGTGCCATGTGCTCTTAGCATTTATGCTAGCAAGTGGAGTTTTTGGCTAAAAAGTTTTAAAAGGTCAATTCTGTTACCGTCAAACTCTGTTACCAATGTTATTTCTACACATTGCCTAATTTGTCTGTAACAAAGTTGACAAACAATGCTAGAAAGAATTTACTTTTTCATTAAAAGTAAAAAAGGAAGTGACTTGTGTTTGGCAAGCACTAAATTATTAAAATTGAATATGTTTTCAATAAGATACTGGCAAGAATTTCTGTTAGTGAACAGCTTTTTTCCTTAAAGGGGTCCTTGATTATGATTTCACTTTTTTTAACTTTAGTTAGTGTGTAATGTTGCTGTTTGAGCATAAACAACATCTGCAAAGTTACGACGCTCAAAGTTCAAAGCAAAGGGAGATATTTTCTTTTACAGAAATCGCTTTATAAGGACTACAACAAACGGCTGGTAGGGACTACAACGAGCTTCTTCATGGTTTGGTGACATCACTAACCCTAAAATGTACATAAACCCCGCCCCCAGGGACACGCAACAAATTCCATGTTGAGAAGAGGAAGAGTTGTTGTAGTCGAGCACATTTGGGAGTCTGCTCAAGCTGTCTCATCCGTCTTTTCACATTTATTGTAATACAGTACTTAACACAAATGCAATAGCATGTCATAAAAGCAAGATGACAACATAAGTTATAACCGTAATTAAACTAAACTATACCTGTTCTATCTTCATACAGCAGATATTCTCTGGCTCTGTGCATCTTACAACAGTTCCCACACGAGCAATTTATAGATTATCATGACAGAATATGCTAATCAATGACTTGAAGATAGTAACTCCACATCAGCCATAAATTCATCAACGAACCATTCAGAAACGTCCTGTCTCATTCTACATGTCGTCACTTCTTGAGTCTCTCCATCATGACTCCAGTTTGAACACAAAAGGCTGAGCAGTTTCTGACATTTTCAGTGTGTGTCTGCGCGATGTGATCAGAGCTGCTAACAGGAGCTCTTGAAGCTCCGCCCTCTTCTTGAAAGGGGGCCGGGAGCAGCAGCTCATTTGGATTTAAAGGGACACAAAAACGACACGTTTTTGCTCACCCTCAAAAAGTGGCAATTTTAACATGCTATAAAAAATGATCTGTGGGGTATTTTGAGCTAAAACTTTACATGCACACTCTGGGGACGTCAGAGACTTATTTTACATCTTGTAAAAAGATATAATAGGACCCCTTTAACTATTTGAAATGCAAAATGTATCTCCTATTATAGATTCACCAGTGTTACCATGTGAATTGTGCCTTGACTAGAAAGTGCTCTGCCTTGGGGTTATTGCCGTGACATGCTTCGGGTCCTTATTAGCAGTTTATGAGACTGTGACTGTTGTATCCCTACAGAAAAGACCAGCATGTGTTTTCCTTTAGATGCTAGTCGTCAGCATGGGATGCTGGTGTGCTTGTGTCTCCACTGATCACTTGTGTGAGTCTGGTTCCTCTGAAGTTTCTTTCCCTCTACTTGCTAAACACCTTTTTGTCCTTGCCACATTCGTCTTTGACTGGTTAATGGGACACAATTCTCTGTAAAGAGCACTGTACAAATAAAAGGACTTGTAGATTTGATAGGTTTCATTTGAAGGTTTTATATTAATTCATCATTGAATGTCATTGCATTGTCATTTTTTTAGCATCAGAATGCATTACTATTTGTGTCAAACAGCGTCTGAAGGTCTAAGTTTCTGCTACACATTCATCAATCTGTACAGGGTTAATCGGTGCTTATAATTTAAATTAAATAGACCTTCATGTTTTAACCTGCTTCTGTTCATAAATCCATTTCTGGCAGCTTGGCTTTTCACCTGTAGGCATTAATGTGAGGGTTCCTATAGATGAAGCAAACATCTGGCAGTGCTTGTAACGCTTTCGATGATTATTATTATGATTATAGTCTTTCTTTCTCCTTATATCCACATCTTGTTAAGTTATCATGTGCTATCCATGACTTGCAGGGATTCTGAACGATATACAATGCAGTTCAAAAGTTTGGTCTCAGTAAGATTTTTTTACATTTTTTCCAAAGAAGTCTCACCAAGACTGCTTTTATTTGATAAAAATCAGTAAAAATAATATTGTGAAATATTGTTACAATTTAAAAGAACTGTTTTCTTTCATTTTAAATATATTTTAATATGTAATTTATTCCTGTGATCAAAGCTGAATTTTCAGCATCATTACTCCAGTCTTCAGTGTCACATGATCCTTCAGAAATCATTCTAATATGATGATTTGATGATCAAAAAACATCATTGTCAAAGTTGAAAACAGTTGTGCTGCTTCATATTTTGGTGGAAACAGTGAAACTTTTTTCAGGATTCTTAGAAAGTTCAAAAGAACAGCAGTTATTTGAAATACAAATTGTAACATTATAAATGTCTACTGTCACTTTTGATCAATTTAATGCATCCTTGATGAATAAAAGTATCAATTTCTTCATGTAGTCTTCAAGTTTTTATGTGGATTTTTTTTCCATGTGATTCTATTCTATGGGTTTTATAGGGCCCTATAGTTTCCCAGATTCCGATTTTTCCGTTTGAATTTTTCTGCATTCCCTTTTTTACCATTTTATTTTTACCAAATTCTGTGTTTTCTGTTTTAAGTTTTCTGGATTTCATTTTAATGATTTAATTAAATTTTAATAATCAAAAAGCATGTCTAATTAATTGAATTCATAAAAACATCAATTTATTAACTTAAAAATACTACATTTCTAAGAAAAGTTTTTTTATTTCAGTTATTTCAGAAATTCTGTTTTTTCTGGCAATCAAATGAAGACATAAGACATTAATTTAATTAATCTTTTAATCATATGAAACGAAACAAACTTTTTTGTCAAACAAAGTGTTGCACAAAAAAAAAGTTTTAATAATAATTTATTAGTATTATTATTAGTGTTAGTATTATGATTACATTGAGATGTATCTAAATTCTACTGTACAACAGTAATATATTTGTCAAGTTAAACCAAACTTTTATTTTGACGGGTTGCCGTGAAGACCTTTTGAGTTTCTGTGTGTTTATGATATGATGATAGTTTTTCTCAAATAAAATGGTAAAATACTCATGAAGAGCGGCTCTGGAGATGAAGTTCATGCATTCATACCCGCACATAGTGAGGTGGCAGAGGCTGAAAACCGCGAGCATCACGCATGCTTCAGTGTGTGTGTGTGTGTGTGTGTGTGTGTGTGTGTGTGTGTGTGTGTGTGTGAGGTAAATGAAACCGCAAGTCTGCGGCATTCATTCACACCGAGACACGCAGGACATGCAGGATTCATATTTAAATAGTCTTTCTGCTGTTTAATATTCACAGACACTAGTCTATATCGCCATTTAATTTAAGTGTACTTACCTGCTTTTGATGTATTCATCAAAAAACGCGAAACTCCGCGTTATACAGTAAATTACGTTTTTATGACTGGATTCTGCGATTCTGTCCGCATCGCGGAAATCATAAGGCCCTAGTTTTACTTAATATTTCCCTTTGTCGAGTGATAAAGCATAATGGATAGATTATTGCCGTAGTGGTCTAGTTTTGCTATCCATCTTTGCTTAATCTAAAAGTGATTTGGTACTTGATCTAAATACCAGAGAGGAATCTGAGATATGCTTTTAAATGCAACAATCATGCATGTGAGATGCTTAAAAGAAAAGCGAAATAGGATGCAACGACCAAAGAGTCCATCCAACTTTTTCTCTCGCACTTACATAATGTATTAGTTGTGTCTGTTGCTGTTGTAGACCAAATGGAGTGTAGATTATAAGCTATGAAGTGAGAGCATTTATTTGGATATGACCTGTGCGTCACCTTATTTGGACATTTATGAATTACAGCTGGCTGAAAAGAGAGAGAACGAAAGAAGAAAAGCATGAGGAGGCAGAAAGAGAACCCTGCAGTAATGACAGCTATTTCCTGCCATCGCAGGAAACTCCTCTATTAGAACCAGATTTTCTCGAGCTCCAATGAGACTGCCTTTTTATTCCTTTAATCATTCACAGCTTCTTAAAGAGAGAGCAAGTAAGAAAGAAGGGGGCTGTGGGGAGAAGTGGAGGTTTCAGAGCCCATCTGCTCAACCCCAAAGCTTCTCCTCATTTCTTTGTTCTCAAGCATTCCCTTTATGATGGAGTTTCAAAACTTTACTCGTTCATTCACTCTTTTTCTTTCGGTGTTTACTGTAGGGCACACTCACTTGCATAATCAGCACATACAATAGAGCTGAGCTGTGTCATCAGTGAGCATTTGGTCTTGGTTAAAGCTTTCTAACGATGCACAAACACTCCATTCTAACCACTTTACACGATGACGTCTTGATGAAGTTTTAAGGAGGATAATGCACACATTTTGCACACGTATTGCAAAATGTGAGCTCATACAAATCCTTTAAAGATAAGGATTTAGGATGAAATACACTGATTAATGCTTCCTTTAATGTGTATTGCAGTTTGCTTTCTCTCAGGTATGCTAACTTTTTGTTGAATAAATGTTGAATAAAATGGAAACCACAAAAATTTAATACGAGAATATATTTACACTAATAGTACATTTTTGAAATAAATAAATACTTTTATTCAGCATGAATGCATTAAATTGATCAAAAGTGACAGTAAAGAAATTTATAGTGGTACAAAAGTATTAAGCAGAAAAACAGTTTTCAAAATTGATAATCAGAAATGTTTCTTGAGCAGCAAATTTAAATGTTACGTTTAAATGTTGCCAATACGTCCATATTGTACATTTCAGCATCTATCCAAACGTACAGAAAAGTATGTTTTTTTGTCTTTGAAAGTTACGTATTAATACCTACGTATTAACAATTGCGGCGTTTCCGCTGTCGGGCCAAAAGCGGGCATGCTAGTGCGTGTCAGGGCCGGTCGCACTTCCACTGTCACTTCCGGGGCTTGATCGGGCCTCGTCGGGGCTTCCTCTGGGCCAACGGCCAGGGTTTTTTGGCCTGCCGAATACCTTGGTCCAAAGCAGGGCAGATCTGGCTTGAGGAGTGGTTACGAACAGAGTCTGGAGACGGCAGCGCCGCGGATGATTTCATACACCAGAACATCAGCATTAAAGACTTTTACAATAATTTCAGCTCAAATCTCACTTTCAGACGGCAGTGAGTGTTTGAAATGACTTCTGTTTCTGATCCGATGTGGATTCTGATCACCGTACAAGGCAGAAATATTCATATGCGATGCAAAAGACTATGCACGCTAACATTACTATAGTAAACATGGTAAATACAACCGCTTGAAGAAACCAGACAAATCATATAGGCTATCACAATCATGTATTTATCTGTCAGTACATCTCGTCTCTTTATAACGGACTGTCTGAGATCCGTATTCAGCTCTGCATATGTCATTAAAAAAATAAAGCAACTTCAAATTTTTCGGGAGCTTCCTCTGTTTCTCTGACTGAAAATATAATTGTATTGGGAGTGTCACTGGAGAGAGTCACTTATTATGACTTTTACATCTTTAAGTAAACAAAAATGCCAACAAACGGGGCTTTTATCATGTTGGTTTTGCGATCTCGATAGTCTCCAGTGATTTCTTTCTGATTAGTTTTCTGATCAAACTTCCATTTGTTGGTGAAATAATGGTTTGTGTGACGTTGTTCCAGATAGGCGTGTTACGGGTGGGTTTTAGTGAAGCGCTGCGGAGCTTCTGGCCCAACGGTGGAAACACAGAGTGGTTTTGGGTTCGGTGCTACAGGTCCGAGGCTATTATCCCAGCCCGGTCCGTTGAAAGCCCTGGCTCGCACTGGCCCGACAGTGGAAAAGTGGCTGTTGAGACCAGGCTGCACCATCAGTATTTAAGCTTTGATGTTTGGCCGCTTTGGCCTTCAGTCTTTCTACTTTTCTGATCTTCAAAAATGTTCTTTTTATAACAATCGTATGGCTGAGTGAGTACAAAAAATCCCTCTGGTTTTCATTCAAATAAAATGGTAATTTTTCATAGGCATGCACCAGAATGATTGCCAAAAAATGTGTGTGGCCGTCTAAAGTAACAGCTTTAGAAGTAACAGCATACTACATACTTTCCATATGTCTGCATGGTGAAGTCATTAAGCCATACTTCATATAGTAGAGTCGTGTGTTGTGTCCTGGCCTGCCATCACAAGACCACACCAAGAGGGTTCAATCATGTGAACTATTCCTGGTGGTAAGACAGATGGATAGCAGTTATTTCATTTTTCAAGCTATTATTGTGGTATTTCACCCAGGTTAAATGTCTTTCAAATGGTGTCTTTCTGTTTAAGTGAGTGGTTCTTGACCAGAAAAAGCTGCAAAGAGAACCAGACATTATGACAAAACACACCCATCGCCAGTGATTTCAATAGTCTTCGAGTTTTTGGCTTTCTCTCAGCAGTGATTTTCAGCTGGTAGTTGGGATCAATCAGACCACAGGCCGTGTTATTTTCATTACCCGCAGTGTTGAGTGCAGGAAAGACGAGCTTTCCCATAATTCTCCCTCCATGTGCAGCAGTGGTTCTGGAATCAGTCTTTAAATTAGATGGGAAAGCTTTCTATTAGCTAATCTTAAACTAAAAAACCATGTGTGTACCTGACGGAAAAAGCTGAGAGAATACTTGCACTGTCAGACATCATTAGATTGATCATGAAATTAACACATAATCCTTGTGCATTTTAAATGTTTTAGAGATCTGAGATCTCTCTCTCTATTAACAATGACGCTGCATGTGTTTAATTACTTCAAAATAGCGACGTAACCCCCTCGTTGCTGAGAAATATAATGTAGCTATTCAGTAGCGAAGCTATTTTATTACAGAGTTTTATTATTGTCACTTGCACTGCCTGTTCCATGTTTAGCATATCCTTCTCTGTCTGCGAACAGGGCTTCACATGTGATAAATGCAGGGAAATAGTCAGGCTGACAGAGAAGATTTCAAAATTAGAGACACGCATCCAGACTTTATCCGAGAGTAGTAAGAATGTAACAGCTTTAGACACTGCTTTGGATGCGAATAGCTTAGTGAACTCTGTACACTGTTCGGTTCCGGCTGTAGAGCCCGTGCAGCAGGGTAACTGGGTGACTGTGAGACGGCATAGTCGTGGATCAAAAAAACACTCTTCCGTTCCGATTAGAACATCAAACAGGTTCTCCCCACTCAGTGACGCACCCACTGAGAATCCTGTTGAAAGTGCCCTAGTTATTGGCGATTCTATTACACGGAACGTGAAAATAGAGACACCAGCCACCATAGTCACATGTTTACCGGGAGCCAGAGCGCCTGACATCAAAGCAAATTTAAAAGTGCTGGCTAATGCTAATCGTAAATTCTCTAAGATTATTATTCACGTCGGCACAAATGATGTTCGACTTCGCCAGTCGGAGATCACTAAAATTAACATTAAAGAGGTCTGTAAACTCGCAAGTACAATGGCAGATGATGTTTTTTACTCTGGTCCCCTCCCTGTTCGTCGGAGTGATGAGATACTTAGCAGACTATCATCACTCAATGGCTGGTTGTCTAAGTGGTGTCCGCAAAATAACATAGGGTTCATAGACAATTGGAAAAGCTTTTGGGGCAGACCTGACCTGTTGAAAAAAGATGGCATCCATCCTTCCTGGGATGGTGCCGCTCTTCTCTCTAGTAATTTGGCACATAGTCTTAGAGCTAAACCTTGACTAACTGGGTGGACCTGCGCCCAGACATGACCGAAGCATCCCTGAAATGTCTGCAGAGACCATGTCAATTAGACTGAAATTGCCTCATCGACACGGCATCCTCAATAAACCCGTCCCCGGCGTGATGACTCCGATCTTTTCGAATATTCCTATCTAATAAATTGCCTTATCAACACGACATCCCAATATACCGTCTATAAGCGCTATATAAATAAAGGTGACTTGACTTGACAGAGTGCGCAGCGATCTCTGCTCTGTGTGCGAGTGACGTATGTGTGTGCGCGTACAGTAGTATTTTTAAAACTTATGGTGGATTTGCTCGACCGCCATGACAGTCGCCGTAAGCGGAATGATACAAACAGTGAAATAGTGCTGTTATCATTAGAAGGCTCTCAGCCAATCAGATTCGAGAACCAGAAAGAACTGTTGTATAAACGGTTTTATTGCACACCTTCCAGCCAATCAGAATCGAGTATTCAGACAGACAGTAAAATTTGGTGATAATGTCTTATGAGGGGAAAGTAAACAACCTGTTTAATTTACTGCAGTTCGTGTTTGTGTCTATGGTGTTCATCAAAATACGACACCATTGGATGAACATAGAGGAATGTGCCCGTAAAAAGAACAGACACATGAAAACACTTATTCAATTAAGATGTTTTCCATGCAAACATATCCCTCAGGAATCCAAGTTCTGCCGTAAAAGCCACAGTGTGCTTAATTGGCAGGGCTAGTCTGTGAAAACAAAGAAACTTGGGTCAATATCACACTTTTCACCAGCTCCTTTCAAGGTAAAAAAAAAAAAAACAATAATAATATCATCAATAAGTATGCCAAATTATGTTTTCCATTACTTTAACTCTTTAAAATTATTTAGCCAACTTAATTTTTTTAAGTTATGAGATTTAACTCTAAACTGAAGTCACTAACTGAACTTAAGTTTTTAAGTTGATATAGGCTGATTCACAAAATTCTACTTATTGAAATAACCTGTTATCCGGGTTTACATGGAAACCAATAACCAGACAACGCAAGTAAATTGAGTTTACAAGATATTATTAATAAATCAGGTTATTTCCCGTTTCGCTGCCTGGAGTCCAGTTGTTTCTGTGAACTGCAGCGATCCATTTGCATCTCTGTAAAAATAAAACCTCAGATTTCTTGTCAAATCTGTTTGTACATTCAATCTCAAAGCGCTTTCCTGTTTTAGATGTGTTTTTGTGTGTTTTTCGTGTCATTCACGCTAAAAAAAACAATGCTGCCACTCAGTGGGCGTAACCACAGTCACTCCGGCCGACGGTGATGTTACGTGCATACCCTCTATTCTTCCTCTTCTCTAAAGCAGCCCAACATGGCCTCACTCCCTTTGTTTCGTGTTCCCAGGGCGGGAATATACAGTGGGGAGAACAAGTATTTGATACACTGCCGATTTTGCAGGTTTGCCCACTTACAAAGCATGTAGAAGTCTGTAATTTTTATCATAGGTACACTTCAACTGTGAGAGACGGAATCTAAAACAAAAATCCAGAAAATCACATTGTATGATTTTTAAGTAATTAATTTGCATTTTATTGCATGACATAAGTATTTGATACATCAGAAAAGCAGAACTTAATATTTGGTACAGAAACCTTTGTTTGCAATTACAGAGATCATACGTTTCCTGTAGTTCTTGACCAGGTTTGCACACACTGCAGCAGGGATTTTGGCCCACTCCTCCATACAGACCTTCTCCAGATCCTTCAGGTTTCGGGGCTGTCGCTGGGCAATACGGACTTTCAGCTCCCTCCAAAGATTTTCTATTGGGTTCAGGTCTGGAGACTGGCTAGGCCACTCCAGGACCTTGAGATGCTTCTTACGGAGCCACTCCTTAGTTGCCCTGGCTGTGTGTTTCGGGTCGTTGTCATGCTGGAAGACCCAGCCACGACCCATCTTCAATGCTCTTACTGAGGGAAGGAGGTTGTTGGCCAAGATCTCGCGATACATGGCCCCATCCATCCTCCCCTCAATACGGTGCAGTCGTCCTGTGCCCTTTGCATCCCCAAAGAATAATGTTTCCACCTCCATGCTTCACGGTTGGGATGGTGTTTTTGGGGTTGTACTCATCCTTCTTCTTCCTCCAAACACGGCGAGTGGAGTTTAGACCAAAAAGCTCTATTTTTGTCTCATCAGACCACATGACCTTCTCCCATTCCTCCTCTGGATCATCCAGATGGTCATTGGCAAACTTCAGACGGGCCTGGACATGCGCTGGCTTGAGCAAGGGGACCTTGCGTGCGCTGCAGGATTTTAATCATGACGGCGTAGTGTGTTACTAATTGTTTTCTTTGAGACTGTGGTCCCAGCTATCTTTAGGTCATTGACCAGGTCCTGCCGTGTAGTTCTGGGCTGATCACTCACCTTCCTCATGATCATTGATGCCCCACGAGGTGAGATATTGCATGGTGCCCCAGACCGAGAGAGATTGACCGTCATCTTGAACTTCTTCCATTTTCTAATAATTGCGCCAACAGTTGTTGCCTTCTCACCAAGCTGCTTGCCTATTGTCCTGTAGCCCATCCCAGCCTTGTGCAGGTCTACAATTTTATCCCTGATGTCCTTACAGAGCTCTCTGGTCTTGGCCATTGTGGAGAGATTGGAGTCTGTTTGATTGAGTGTGTGGACAGGTGTCTTTTATACAGGTAACAAGTTCAAACAGGTGCAGTTAATACAGGTAATGAGTGGAGAACAGGAGGGCTTCTTAAAGAAAAACTAACAGGTCTGTGAGAGCCAGAATTCTTACTGGTAGGTAGGTGATCAAATACTTATGTCATGCAATAAAATGCAAATTAGTTATTTAAAAATCATACAATGTGATTTTCTGGATTTTTGTTTTAGATTCCGTCTCTCACAGTTGAAGTGTACCTATGATAAAAATTACAGACCTCTACATGCTTTGTAAGTAGGAAAACCTGGAAAAACGGCAGTGTATCAAATACTTGTTCTCCCCACTGTACATACACATATACATACATACACACATACATACATACATATATACATACATACATACATACATACAAAATCGGCAGTGTATCAAATACTTGTTCTCATTGTGCATCATTGTACATTCTCTTGTACATTTTGCAATACTCTTCTTTGGTTTTTAATGCTTCATTTACATCACAACCGACATAACAAATGAATGATACTAGGAGTCAGATAAGCAAATTATTACGCTTTGACGTCACTACCAGTTAATATTTTGTGTCAACATGTTGAATTTTGGGGTAAACTCATACCCTATATATTGTATTGTTATATATTGTATTGACAACTCCTCAATTAAATATTTACCATCTTATATTCTGCAAAATTGGATGTTTTTAAATAAACACTGACATAAACTACACAAGTTTTAGGGCTGGACGGTATGACAATATACAGTATATAACATTGATATACGTAAGTGATCACCCAGATTTAGACCTACGTATATTGTATTTATATAAAGCGTTCAGGCAAACAGGCAAACTTGATTTATGTATTTCCCCTATTAACTCCAGTCATGCACTAAGCTCTTTTGCAAGGCTCTTTTGGCTGAGGGGGCGTGTTCCGGCGGGAAAGTGACATCAATGCATAGCCACTGTTGTTGTAGTCGAGCACATTTGAGAGTCTGCTCAAGTTGTCGCAAGCGGCAACCTCCCGCGGTCTCTTTTGAAGCCAACACGGAAGTGACTTAAACTCCAATTCATCGACTATAACTCATCCGTTTAAATTATATAAAGCCTTAAAGTTCTGCAAAATTAAGGGTGTGGCCACTTGAGTGACAGGTGGATTGCCACTATGGTCGAGCTAGGCGGGTGTGGTTTCAGCAACCAGGCACCTCAGCTCCACCCACGTCCCGCCTCTTTGCCCATTTTCTGTTATCCGTGAGTGACGCGCGGTGACGTGCTGCCAAGATGGCAACGGCCGGCTTTTAGGCTTCAAAAATGCTCTTCGGAAACCTACAGGTGACGTCATGGACACTACATCCATATTTTTTTTTACAGTCTATGATTGCAATACAGTACATAACACAAATGCAATAGCATGTCATAAAAGCAAGATGACAACATATTTTACAACAGTTCCCACACAAGCTATTTATAGATTATCATGACAGAATATGCTAATCAATTACTTGAAGATAGTAACTCCACATCAGCCATAAATTCATCAACTAACCATTCAGAAGCGTTCTGTCTCATTCTACATGTTGTCACTTCTTCTCGAGTCTCTCCATCTTTGTGAAATGTGAATCTACCAACACTTGCAACATGTTTTCAAGAATAACTGTGAGCGGTTTGTTGGTTTCTTGGATGGTTTGGAGAATACCTTCTTCAATTGGCTTGGCATGCTCCATAATAACAGATTCTGTAGTAAAACTCTGGCTTTTACAGTCATTCCCACATGGCAAATATCTCAAGCTACTGAGTGCTTTGTTACTCTAGCTAGGCCGTATACCATGTAAAAAGACATCCAAGAGGATAAATCTGACCTCATCAGAGCCTCAGTACTATATTTCTGACTTTTTGTGACATTTGTCCAAAGATGCTTTCAAAAGCGAATGACTCAGAAGTCATTGGTCACTAGTGATCACTGGAAATGCATTTGAGACCCACTGGCAATGGTGTCTTGGAACGGATTTGGCACAGTCACATGTAGATGCATGCCCTGTCCATAAATGAAAAGACATTATCTCAAAAAATAATCAGCTGAGGAAATGAAGAGTGTTTCCTTGCCGTGCAAATCCACTGTAATTCCATCAGATAACTGGAATTCTTTGGAATACTCTGGACTATATATTTTATTGTTCATTAAATGAATGCATAATCTTTGTCCAGTTGGTATGTTTTAGAAATCCCAAGCAATATATGCTACACTTTATATTGTATTGACTTTATTGATAAGATAATATATTTCTTTGGAATAACATTTTCTGCGTAATAATGCACAGAAAGCAAATAGGGGGTGTGTCCACAACCTGTTGTTGTTGTTTAGGTTTTTTTAAGCAACAGATTCAAGACTGTTTTGTTGTAGGGCGGCATGATCTTTGTGCTATCAGTAGAATTCAGTGATAATGCTTTATGAGAGGAAAATAAACAACCTCTTTAGTGATAATATAATCCTTTGGAATGCTCTCGATGATTTATTTTATCTTATGTTATTAAGTTGGCTTGAGAAAGCCAACTTACTGATCTACTATATAAACTACTTCTTCTTCTGAGCAAATATTTGGACTGTATCTCCTAGAGCTTTAACTCTACAACCACTAAACTCAGCTCAGACCTTCAGACTGTTCAGACTCGGGTTGATATATATTTTCAAACTGATCTGACTTATGCTTTTCCTAAAAATGAAGATTAAAAAAGCCCATAGACTTACATTGTGGGGGTAAAAACTGTAATACAATAACTCTAATAGAGTATTTAAGCTTCATCCACTATGTATCTATCACTAACAAAGCCTAGCAGCTAGCTTAGGACATGTTAGCAACGTGATAAACATGCTAGCAACATGCCAAAACATGCTAGCAGCATGCTAATTTATGCTAGCAACACATTAAATCTTGCTATATCAAGCTAGCAACATGTTAATTCATTCTAAAACATGTTAGCAACATGATAAATCAAGCTAGCAACGTGCTAAATAATAACAAAATGTTAAAAAATGTTAACAACTAGGTAAATCATGTTAGCAACATGATAAAACATGTTAACAACATGTTAAAACATGTTAACAAAATGCAAATTCATATTATACCTTGCTAGCAACATGCTAACTCATGCTAGCAAACATGCTAAATAATGCTAGCAACCTGCTAAGATACATTCAAGATTATTCAAGATAAATCATGCTAGAAATATGTTAAATCATGTAAAAAATGTTAGTGACATGCTAAATCATGTTAGCAACATACTAATTAATGTTAAAACATGTTAGCAACATGTTAAAACATGCTAGCAACATGGTTAAACAAGCTAGCAAAATGTTAAAACATGCTAGCAACACATTAAGTAATGCTAGCAACATGTTAAATCATGTTAACAAAATGTTAAAACATGCTAGCAGCATGCTAATTTGTACTCACAACATGCTAAATCATGCTAACATACTAATTCAGGTTAAAACGTTATCAGCATGTTAATTTGTGCTCACAACATGTTAAATCATGCTAACAACATGCTAATTCAGGTTAAAACATGCTAGCAACATGCTAATTCGTGCTAACAACATCTGTTTTTCTGAAAGACTTTATTGCCTTCAAAACATTTAAACTTTAAACTTCAAACTTCTTTTTCAAACTTTCTGGTCTGGCTTTCTGAAGCCAACTTCAAAGTTTGTCATCAAACTTTATTCATCTAGTTTTATTCTATTTGAATGTGAAACCCAGGTTTCCAAAAAGCATGTTTCACACGAGAGCTGCATGTGTTTCACTGACTGCCAACTTGCATAAATATGTATTCAAGGCAGCTGCTATCTCTCACAAATGGATTTGAGCATGTGTTGCTTCGTCTGCTGTTCATTCCTAGTTCTCGGCCCATGCATTATGCACAGTACAGCTGGAAAGATCACATCATGTTAATTTCGGAACATGGGAAGTATTATTTAGCAGTCTTTGTGCGCAGAGTCTCCTCGTAAACAAAACGTCAACATCGTGGAAAGCAGAACTGTAACTTGTGAGAGAGGGGAACAGAATTTAACTGTGGGCCATTACTCATGTTCCTAGTTTTAATACATCACAAAATATCTGTCACTTACATAGGTCATGAATCCATGTAAACAAACAAATGTTTTGATCGGGATTGTATTTCATTGACTACTGTATTGCATTTATGGGACTCTTAATGTGAGCATCTGCCCTGCAAAAATGGCAGAAATCTTCCCAAAACAAAAATGCAAGGCAGCTGGATTTTTATTGTTTAATCTTGATATACAAACCATTCTAACGTCATTCTATTAGCCTTAGGCATGAGAACGTCAAGCTGCAGAAAAGTCCCTGCATGAATCCAGACACCTCCAGACCTCACCAGACTCACAGCTTCATTTCCTGTCTGTTTGTCTGCCCTCCTCTCCATCCTCAGCTTTCACTCTGTCATATCAGCTGAAGGCAAACATTATCACTATTTTGTGTAATTATGGCCTCTGTGCAATTACGTAGGTATGCAATGCATCATGATTTTTTTCCCTTTGCTTGCAGTTCTGTTCTCACTACGCTTTGTGACTAAAAGTGGAGATAATAAAAGTTAAACAAAAAGTTTTATACTTCATCTGATAGAGCTTATGTGGTTATACGGTAACACTTTAGTATGGGTAACACATATTCACTATTAACTATGACTTTTGCCTCAATAAATTCCTAATTTAATCAATAAAACGTATCGATCGGCAATTTAGCAGGTCCACGCACATGCGTGCTGCTCAACCGCGAAACGTAAAGCAGACACAAGGAAATGAAGCGAGCATGTCTAAGTTATGTTTGGGACCATTTTAAAAGGCTAGAATTACACCTTTGTGACTAAAAGAATGCGTGTATTTACAGCCTTTTGTTTTGTGTAAATGTAAGCTGTAATGTGTTTATTTTGTGTAGGCCTATGTATATATGATTTATCTCATATCGGATGCATTTGGTTAAGAATTAATACGGTAGTAAAGCGTGCCGGTGATCATCTTCAGTTAGCAAAGCGTTTCAGTTTACCGGTGTTCATTCAGCGCTTCAGCTTCAGCGCGTGCAGCTCAAACAGCAATGCACAACAGGAGTTACACATTCTGACCAGCACTGGTGATACGTTGTATTAGTCGTTATATTTGATTATTAAATAAGTAATAAATGATCATTCACTCGTTTAACAATCCTACTAGCCCTTTATTTAGACTAAAATCCCTTCTCATTCATTTGGTGAGGAACATGGCGTTTTGAGCAGCATTTGCACACGGGTTGTTGACGTGACATGGCATAAAAATTAATATAATTAGTATTGTCATAATTTAAAATGCAGTAAATGGTTAAACATTTCTTTGTCTTACATGGACCTGTTCATATAAAAACTGCTTTGTCTTTAGATTTTTTTTAATGTTTGAGCCAAATCTCAAAATTGTCCTGTGGTGTGACTGTCTCAAGCATGGTTCAATAAATTACAACTTTTATAAATTAAAAATTTGACACCATATCCTGATTTTAAAACGGGCAATTCCACTGACAACTTTAATTAGTTGAAGGACCCCATTCAAGGTCATGGTAAGATTTTGTCTCAGAATTGTTCAAATATTTAACTTTTTTTGCAACCACTATAAAAGCGTTAATTCCCGTTGTCCTTTGTTGCGACACCCCTATATTCTTAATTCTTCCTGTCACACCATAGGACACATTTCAGTAAAAATGTTAAAAAAAAACAGAAGTTAGTGACCCCTTATATTTTTTCATCAGACTTCACACTACATATCAATATGCATTTTTTTTTTCAAAAGTGGTGTTTTACAAAAAAAGCATTTTTTACTGCTTATTTGTCAACTACCCACACCGTCATGCTGTCGGCTATATTGCAGTATTAAGGCTAACGATTAATCGATTATTTGATCGTTAATTTAAACGACGATCAATCATGGGAATTTGTGTAAATTGACATCCCTAAACCTGATATTACCATTTGATACTATCACTGAACTGTCCCAGTATACTTTTGTAAGATTAACACTATTTAATGATACATCTGTGATTCCAAATGAACAGCTTGGTGTGCCCATGTGTGTCCAGTCTAATGCAATTGTGTTACGTTACATAACATGATGGCACCCATGACCCCTGGTCTGGCTAATAGAAGCCAATCAATGATATTGATGAACACAGAAACAATTATTGATCACAATCAGTGGGCTATTCAGATGTATTCATTGCACTGGTGAGCCGAACAAGGAAAAACTGTAAAAACACACTGAACTCAAAGCGTGTTGTCGTGTACTTGTGTGACAATAGTAATTAGGCTTCTGAATTTATGGGACCAGTGATTACACCAAGGAGAATTATATCCTTTCAGCACAGGGATATATGGGCTTACCATTGTTGAGGTGTGTGTGTGTGTGTGTGTGTGTGTGTGTGTGTGTGTGTGTGTGTGTGTGTGTGTGTGTGTGTCAGTCAAAGGGACACTCAAACAAAATGCACCATTTGTAGGAAACAAACTCTATTGACTGACTCCTTCTGGCACGAGCCGTCAGTCAGGTGGGGAGCGCCTTATTGGCAGGACAATGAGCCAGACTTCTGTTAGCACGTCAATGGGTCTTTTGTAAGAAGGGCTATAGTTGGAGTGTAAGTGTCAAACCCTCTGGAGACTGCCTGCCATGCTGTCACCCCTCAGCCTTTGTTACCCCGCTCTGTTCAAGCAGGGGATATGCATGAGTTTACGGAGATTAAAGGGAGAAAGGGATGAAGTATATTCAATCTGGAAGGCTGTGGTATCTGATTTTGCTATATACAGTGGCCTAAAAAGTATTTGAACATTTAAGTCACACTTAAAAATGTGTCATTATATGACTTTAATGCTTTTGCTATCACTAACTCAACTTTTCCCCCCATCATTTTCGCTCAATGTCTTTCAATCAACTGGTGTTTTAAGAGACTTATACTGGATGTATGAAGGTTTTTATGCTTGCAAATTGTGCTTGTGCCATCTTTCTTTAACATAAATGCAAATTTCTTTGGTCTAATGCAATGACATTCATGCATTTTTAAGTGTGACTTAAGTGTCCAAATACTTTTTGGGGCCATTGTGTGTGTTAAACACATCACACATCTTGTTTCTTCTTGTGGTCAAACATCACGAAAGGTCCTTCCGAAGAGTTTCTGTGACGGCCATCTGTCCCTCAGTTGTTCTCCCCGGGGGGCTTCTGTAAGACAGATCAATAATCATTTCCTAACGACAGACACACTTTCAACTGTCTCACTTTTTTCTCAAGCTCCTAAAGCAATCAGTCTTGTTTTTGTTGGTGAGAGAGAGTTGAATGAAAACAGCAAAAGGTACTTAAACGCTTAAATGCTTAAACATACAGTAACGCATTGCTTTACTGTAGGATTATACACTCTTTTCTCATTGATGTGTATTATAAATGTGGATGCAATGCAACATACACTACCATTCAAAAGTTTTGAGTCTGTACGAGTTGTTAATGTATTGTATTTGTTTATAAAAATGCTCCTGAAATTTTGCATTAATTTTCTCCGCTTAGTGTTTAATTAAATACGAGGTTTCCGCCTGTATTAACTATGTTTCATTGTGGCTTTGTATAGCTATAGTCAGACACTTGCATATGGTATTATAATATTAACATTTCATGAAAAGCTCAAATGGACATAATGTTTTTGACCAGTGAATGGCAGATATATTTTGTCTGTCACTGGAACAGCCGCATCTGAGGCGTGCGTCACATTACTTCATCAACTTACAGGATATAACGTTTATTGCAGCTATATGGGCGCTGTTGTTGAAATCTCATGATCAAAACATAAAGCGCTATGCACAGTATATTTGCTTCAACTAGACGGCAAACACCAATTCAATGAGAATCTCACCTGAAAATCCGAAAACATCAGCAATCTTCATCCACACAGCTGATTTCTGTATTTTGTCCCTCAGAATCAGTGGTTTGTCGCATATAATTCAAGGTATTTCCCAGTTTCATTGAGTTTTTCGTCATCTTTATGTTACACTATACTCTACGCTATTTTCAGCAATAGTATCCAGCTGAAGTGTGTGACCTGGTGCCGGTTTATTTATTATATTTTTCTATAGGTCTATGTTTAGGCTTTATTCAAGCAGTTAAACTATAATTGTAAAGGTAAAGATATTTTGCAGCACAGGGTGAAATCAGTATGTACATTAGCAACGATTTGAGACAATTATAATGCAAATTTAATGTAAAAATAGGTAAATGGCGCTCTGTGGCGCGGCTGGATTTTGAACAGTCGTAGCTGGCCGCCGTGGACAGATGCCGTATGGCGCCGCCGGTGTGTGTACACGCATACAAAATAATGTGTTCGAATTTTAAAGACGTGTTAAAGAAAACGCTGTACTTGCTCAAACATCAGTTCTTTATTTACCATTGCATTGCAAACAAGCAGCGATCTTCCAATTGTGCGTGGCAAATTCTAATTGGAGGCAGGGTTATGATGTTTGATTGACAGTTTGAGGAGCCAATGGAGTTACGAGGTTTAGTCACAACAAGCTCTTTTAAATGCTTTTTTTTTTTTTTTTTGGTTAAATATTTGCAAAACCCACATACGGATGTAAAGGATGACCAATAGCATTAATTTTATAAAACAAAAATATAGAGATGCAAGGTTTCGGCCCGACAGCAATGATATATTCTTATTTGTAGCATTTATTTTTACTTATTTTTGGGAATTTTATAATTTTCCATGGCACACAAACAATGCCCTAGACCATGCATAATATTTTTTCAAATTTAACTTGAAAGGTTAACAATGAAAAGTTCCCAGCCAAGTCCCAATCTCTAGTGCCCATAATGTGTTTATCAGCAGTGTTTTGGCTGAGCATGGTGGATCAGCTGGCTTTGCCCCTCAGGCCACATATTGACTTTTTTCGAGATACCAGTTGCGTCAGAGGACCCATTTCACCTCTAGAATCCCCTGTCATGACGTTAAAGAAGTGGCATGGGCAAATCAGCTGATCGTTTTTATACTGTAGCAACAGAGTTAAACAGAACCAGAGGAAATGGATTGTTCATCTGTTTGTTTGGGGCCAGAGGGGCCATGTGTTTCCTGAGTTATGCCTTTCAGCTTGCATATACTGGACTTTTTTGGGTGATTCAACACATCAAAGTTTGGAATTTCAAAGTTTGTCATAAGACGAATTGTAGTTTCCCAAACATCCTACAGAGAACCATTAGCACACTTGAAAAGATGATTGTAGACTTATCTACTCATAAAAATGAACAGACACTAGTCTTGCACAGCCAGACTATCATGATGAAGTTTAATTTGTCATCTTATTCTGGCCAAGAACTGGAAAGGGTCTGTCTGACTGACATGCAAGGCTATTTAAAGTTGGGTTTATCTGAAGCATTTGATAACACAGTAATAAACTATCATTGCAAAGATTTTAGTTCCCCCAACAACAACCCATGTTTCTATTCTACATTTTTCTTATGGCATTGAAAACCTGTGAGAGTGAGAGTGTCTAGAGATTAAAACAAACTCTAAAAACAGCTGTATAGGTTATGAGAATGAGTCCATTGTTATAGTTTTGGCGATGATTCTTTCTACCCCAAAACCTTAGAGGACGTGAGCCGTTCCATTTTTATTCCACAGGAAGGGGCGACTTATCATTCTGCACCCTTTGCATCAGGTTTCCTGTCTCTGAGAATCGACCATTGTGTTGCAGGCCACATCGAGCAGTTGCTTAACAATTGCTATCAGCTCCTAGTGGTTTGTCCATCACTAAATACAAGATCTTTTGTATGTACTCCCTTTAACATTTTGCATTTGCAGAAGTCACATTTTCTAAAGTTGTGTTTTAAAGGGGTCATGAACTGCACTGTTTTATAATGTTTCCTGGGGTGCATTTATAATGTTAGTATGATTCAAAAATTAATCAAAAATAATTTAGAAATAAAAGGTATTTTTCCTATATCCTGATTTTAGCCTCTGATTTGAACGCTCTGTTTGAAGGGGCGTGTCTGTTGTGAGACTCAGTGTAAACGCCCACTGCTGTGATTGGCTGCTGTGAGACTTCAGTGTAAACGCCCACTGCTGTGATTGGCTGCTGTGAGACTCAGTGTAAACACCCACTGCTGTGATTGGCTGACATCTTTGCATATGAAATAGCTAGTATTACATGTGGAACTCTCGAAAACTTTTAGCACATTTTTGCTATTACAGCTCTCAAGGTTAACTAATCGTGAAAGTGTTGATTATAGTATTATGTTCAGATGGTGGCATGAAAGGTTGCAGTGATGATCATTGTAGCCGATCACAGACATGTTGAGCGCATGAATGAGACATTCACATTGTTGAAAATAAATAAGCACATTCCTAGCATTAGGATCCTTTGGAAGGTAATGTTATTTTTAGTCCAGTGATCCTGTATCGCTCTTCTCTCCTCGTCATCTCACTAACACGCCAGTGGGCGGGGCCAAAGTTGCGATGATGAAGTGGGCATTGATCTTCTTCTGCAGAGGCGGTCTTTCACCTATAGGCACATTCCACAACGAGTCGTTCTCTGGGCTTGGGTTACAATAAAAGCTGTTTTTGGACTAACAAGGAAGTTTTCAGTTTTGAAACTTACAGGATATTCTTCTACAGGAATAACCTCTTCTCAAAAGCTCAAGGAAATTTTGATTTTTTTTTTGTTCATGACCCCTTTAAATGGTCTTGTTTTGGATAATATAGTAAGTGCATTCATCATACAATCCTCAAGACATGTTGCTTAACAGTTGTGTGTTCCCTCAAATGTTTCTCTCTGGTATGGAGATGGCAGAGACACATGTTGAAGGGCGAAAAACCCCAGTTTACAATGCAGCCTGTGATACAGTTTATGAAGAACAGATGAGAATGTTGGCAGTGCTCCATTCTGAGACTGATGACCTCACATGTTTGGCCCAGGACTTCATAGTTTCATCCTCCATGGACTATAGCAACAGAACAGTGCTCTGTGAAAGATATACTGCATTTCAAAAATAAAAGTGATTTCATCGAAACTCGAAGGAACTGCTAGAATATTTCTAGTTTACAATCATATTGTTTTAAAGTTATTTCACATAGATCAATGCCTTAAAGGGATAGTTCACCCAAAAATAAACATTCTATCATCAATTACTCAGCCTCATGTCGTCATTTCGTTATCTTCGAAAAATCTGAGAGATTTCTGTCACTCCAGTGAAAGTCTGTTCACCCAAAACTCGCTTCAAACCGTTCATAAAGAGATTGTTAAATAAATCCATATGAATTGAGCACTTTAAGTCTTTTGAAGAGACATGTTCACTTTACATGGTGAACAGATTTAATTTAGGCTTTTATTCACATACAAACAATGTTTACATCATTCAATTTTAGTAAAATGGAAGCTCAAATGCTAGCTTTAAACTTATTAAAGCTAGCCATATTAGATTTTATTTGTCATTTTGTAGCTTGACAGGAATGTGCATATTTATTACATCATAGATCAGTGAAAGACCGCCTCTGCTGAAGAAGATCAACGCCTACTTCATCATTGTAACTTTGGCCCCGCCCACTGGCGTGTTAGTGAGATGACGAGGAGAGAAGAGCGATACAGGATCACTGGACTAAAAATAACATTAACTTCCAAAGGATCCTAATGCTAGGAATGTGCTTATTTATTTTCAACAATGTAAATGTCTCAGCTGAGCATTATTTATTTGTATTCGCTACATTTCACTGTGGATTCTTTGGGAAATCAGTCGCAATTTCGGCACAGGCTTTGCACATAGACTTTTACGATATGGACTCGACAGTAATGCCACAACATGTGAGTAACCGTGTTAATTCTAATGCCTGATCTGAGACCAGTGATTTCTGATATGTAACAACGCGAACTTTCTGGAAAAGTTTGCTTCGGCTGGTAAACACTAGATCAAGTGGTACTCACTACAGAGTCAAATGACATCCAGCTCCACCTCTTTGGACGTCTAAAGAGTATCAAAAATAGTACAAAAATAGAAATGTTTTGTAACATTATATCTTTACTGTGACTTTTGATCAGTTGAATGTATCCTTGCTGAGTAATAATATTCCTTTCTTTAAAAAAAATAATTAAATGGACAAGTCATAGCATTAAGACGTGTGGCTCCGCAACACAGATACAATCAAGTGATGGGATTATGAAGGCTCATGGCGAAAAACGCTTGGATTTGAGGACGCTTTCTAGAAGCTTAGAAGTCTTCAAATAGGATTTGCCTTTTTCCCAGAGACTAAAGGGTTTCCACATTACATGCTTATTTTTAACCCTCCCACGGAGTGGTAAACCCGGTCATCATACCCTTTCATGTGTGGCTAGACTGACCCATACTTTAGTTAGTTTAGTTAAGAAGCCTTAGCTTGCAATGAGGTTTCATCTTTTCCTGAGATTGTATATGTATTGTATATGTATTGTATATGGTGTCCTTGATATTAACCACATTACAGTCAGTAACCATGCAAAGACATCCCAGTCTTCAGAACATGTGCAGTGTGAGGGAAAAGTCTAACTTTAAACCTCTAAAAGTGAAAGTGAAGTGGCCGCAGATTGGGTGGAGTAGATGTATCCAAAGAATGCCTTGCAGTGTGGTCGGTGTCGCCACAGCATGACAAATTGATTGGTTTTTAAATTACTGTGGTTGAAAGCATATGCAAGCCTTGCTATTTACAGGACTGTAGAGGGAATTCGACCCCTACCACTTTTGGACAGCGAGATCTGTCCTGACAACAAAGACTTAGTGCATAAATTATACATTATATCAACAATCAGTACAAATCCAGTGGAGGTGATATAGCAGATTAGCATGTCTACAGCAAACGGGTGTTGTGTCTCAGGTCTGTGGTAAAATTAACTAACCCAGAAGAAAATTTTATTGCTCAGTTGTAGCTCTTTCATAGCTGTGGATATTTAATGGAGATTTATACACAAGTGCATTTGCTCCTGGAAGAATTTGAGGCCTGGCTTTGGGAACTGTATATAGTGTTATATTTGATGACACAAGCAGTGTATTTTTAGGTGAAGGTTTATACATACTTGCACATGCCTTATGTTTGAGATGGTGTCAGCAAGATCAAGTCAAGACATGGATGTATTTTATTGAGCAGGGCTGTGCTTCCTCTTTCCGAGGCAGTCATAAAACCTTGTCTCCTTACATTTCCATGCACTACACCTCAGGCAAACTTTTTGCACTGATGAAAGAAGTTTTTGAATTTATCATTCATAATTTATAAGCAGGGTACAAATGGTTGTAAATGTGTAGTACGTTCTCTATTCATTTTTACCAGTATAGCTGAGTGCACAGAATAATTCATTGTTGTGCAAACGGACACAGAATTGACTGTAATGTATGAACTCTGCCTCAGGATTAGTATTAGTAAAGTCCTTTTAAGCAAGTCAGTTCATATGGGATGCAGCTTTTTTTGTAGGCAAGCAAGTACAGCTACTTCAGTGAAGAAAGACCAAACACATTCAAACCTTCAATGTTAACCCCTTACTGCACACCCCCCATTTTGGCAAGTGGGGCATAAATGGCATACCCAAGGTTGCTGCTCATAAGTCATTCTGAATAGACACATAACCAACATATATTTAGAAGGCCAACACTTGAGTTAACCGTTCAAGACTCAAGAATTACTTATTAATATGGAGCTATATAAGCACAAACATAAAAAACAAAAATTTTAAGAATATAATTTTTAAATAAAAATATTATTTGGATGTGGTATAACAACTTATACCCACAATTAAAGTGAAGCCACAAGTGTGGTCATGCTTCATTTCAAAGCTTAGGATGATATCTCTAAAACTGAATTCTATGAAGCATTTCCTTAGACTATTTCATGTGAGTTTTTAGAGAAAGCTGATAAGATGCTAATATTTTATTAGCATCTTATTAGCTTTCTCTAAAAACTCACATGAAATAGTCTAATAAAATATTTTATTGCCCTGTAAACACCTACTTACAGTCTATTATCTAATGTCCGGCGAGGTGAACTGCTCCATTCACGTTTCTATTGTTCTCACACAACGAACTTTCCATATCTCTGCCGTATGAGACTTATTCTTCATTATTCTTTTGTTTGTATTCAGCCATTATTAGCCTTTATTCTGGCATTACATGGCTTGCCCATCAACACCACTTTCATCCAACTATACATTAATCCACATATTAAGTCTTTCTAGAAAACAAAAATAAGCATATTCTTGGGACCTTATGTGAATTCTATTAACAAATAAGATTATGGAATAGAATAGCTCCTGGCGCGACAGGTGCATTTGAGCTACAATTAGCATCAAGATACATAACAGTTTAAAGGATTAATATTACACTTTTGCTCAAAACTCACTTTAAACCACCAAGTGTTTGTATTAACTTCCGATCGCGATCTAATGTGGATTTTAGTCATATAATGATGTTGAAATATGTTTTATTTAGCAGTTTATATGCAGCTAATCGCTATACCTGCTTAGCATTTATAATGTAAACATCCATTGTTGAGATAAAAATACCCCAAATCGCATGAAAATCACACACAAACCATATACTATGGTAGTCGTGTGTTTATTAGATTCTTGTTTTCACGTGTAAAAATGTTTCTTTGGGTTTGTTCTTCACGGAGCTCAGAACAAGGAAGTGTACAGGACAGCGTCAGGAATTATGGAATCACGTAAGATGATTGACAGCTCCATGTCGAATGAACGCTCGATGAGTCATAACTGACATAAACTAGGAGACAGAGCGCGCTCTGAACGCTCTTTCAGCTCTTCAGGTTGCATAATTCAGTGGGAAATGAATAGAAATGGTATTCTGTATGACAAAATATTTTGCAAAAATGTGAGAATAAATTAATATTTCTCCAAATATGCACACTTTTGGACTAAGAGCCCCATGTGAACACACACAAACCGGAGCAGACGTGAATGAACATACAGTATGTACATGTTTTTATTCTATTCAAAATATTTTAACAAATACAGATCGATTATTTTGCACGCCTGACATAAATTAAGAAATTAATGTCACTGCAACGTTTTTATCATAAACAGTGGTCAAATATCGAAGTCTTAAATCTTTCTGATGATACTCAGTTTGTCCAGATCAAGTAAGAGTGTGATGTTTTAACGTGCAGTGAATGTTGAACAACAATAAACTGGGGCTGTCGGCGATCTTTGTACGTAAAGGGGTTGAATATACAATAAATGTAGACAAAATATTGTAATATTATAATACACAGTTTTCTTTCTCTCTCTTCTGTTTTCTTCTGCTTACCTATCTCTGGTATCACATGTCCTGCATGACCTCTGACCTGGAGTGGACCGTTTGAGTCCAAGACATGAGCTGCAAATGTGTCAGCAGGGTTAACAAGATCTATATCAGCTGTTAACGCCACATCAGTGTAGTGCATGCATACTCAGTCAGCTTAATGATCTAGATGTAGTATGCATGGGAGAGCTAGCATACCCTCAACTGAGAGTGCAAATGTGTGTTAATGTTTATTAAGCCGGTGTGTCGTGTCTTTCAGCAGGTTGCGGGGCAGCAGTACTCTCTCTGGGACGACTTCCTGGTGCAGGGCCGGCGTGAGGGTCAAAAGGAAATGACCTTGGAGGAACTGCTGAAACACATTAAGGTTAAAGCACACACGCTGTCAACATCACACACTTAGAGACATCAGATAACGTTCACACTCAGTCTCACACCAGCTTTTTTCTACACAAAGTTAAAATCTTCTTTGTCCTTTTGTCTGGCAACAGAACTGGATTTCTGGATTCTTTTTTGATGAAAATAAAGAACAGCATTTATTTGGACCCGAAATCTTTTGTAACATTATAAAGTCTGTCGCTTTTGATCAGTTTAGTGCAGTTACTGACCTCCAACTTTTGGTAGTTTATAGAGGAAATCAATCAATTATACAGTTACAAATGCTCTAAAAATTTGAAAGTTGATTTGATACTTATTTCTCATTTCAGGAAAAGCATAAATTGAGCATCACTGGCTTGTATTATGGCCCTGCTGTGTTGTACAGTGATCTCTCCGATCATGCTGATCGCCTGAAGCTGAGGTGTGTATGCCGATATACAGTGGTTTTAAAGAGAAATACTCACAGCACACAGCATTAATGCCTTATCTTTTGCACACTATATTGAATGCTTACCTGCGTAATATTAACCTGAATTCTAGAGCTATTTGTCTAGACTGAGAGATTTTGAGACTTTAGTCCCTTAGTGTTTATTTTTGGGTTAATGGCTTTTTTCCGAAGGCATCATTTGAAGCCTTCATTATCCCCTCTTCCTACAAGTGTGCACCTAACATCAATCTTTTGATAGACCTCAAGCTCCTTCCTGGGTCTCTTCCTGCTGGAACCAAAATAAGTCTCGGAGGATAAATTAAGAGGGGAAGAAAAATACATTTATTATACTATGTCACGTGTTGTTTCCTGACGTTGAAATGTTTGGCATGATATAAAAGCAAGTATGCATGCACAGCATGTACACTACCGGTCAAAAGTCTAGAATAATAAAGAATTTTAAATATTTTTGTAAGGAGTCTCTTATGCTCATCAAGTCTGCATTTATTTGATAAAAAATACTGTAAAAACAGTAATAATGTGAAATATTATTACAATTTAAAAGAGATATTTTCTATTGTAATATATTTTAAAATGCAATTTATTCCTGTGATCAAAGCTGAATTTTAAGCATCATTACTCCAGTCTTTCTGGATTCTTTTTTTAAGAAAATAAAGAACAGCATTTATTTGGAACCGAAATCTTTTGTAACATTATAAATAGTCTGTCGCACATAACATGGTTATAAAACCCTCAACCAAACCCTAAGTACATGTAGTTAATCAATATTACTCAGTACTTAAATATATAATTACGCTGTAACAATGACACCTTAAAATAAAGTGTAACCTAATTTTGTACGTTACAAAATAATTTTGTAACATAAACAGCCTTGCTCACCAAGGCTGCATTTATTTGATCAAAAATACTGTAAAAAAAAAAACAGTAATATTGTGAAATATTATCTAAATTCAAAAGAACTGTTTTCTATTTGAATATTTTAAAATGTAATTTATTCCTGTGACTCAGCATTATTACTCCAGTCTTCAGTATCACATGATCACTAATATGATGATAAAAAAAAAAAAAATCTTAATTATTCCAAACTTTTGACCGGCAGTGCATATTGTGCATTTATATTGTATATGCATGACCTACTGCATGACAAAATGTGCAGTATACAACCAGAGCACACTGCATTGTTTGCTAGACCACAATGCAGTGCACTTAACTTCCATTTCTAAAGTGAGGAATGAAGCAGAAGAGGTCATGTGACATTTGAAACTGTTATTGTATGTTGCATTTCATATACTTCTATACTATACTATACTAATGATATATATATATATTTTTAAATGGTTAAATGTACAGTTAGCTAATTTATTCTGAACATAACCAGTGTTAGTTAGGCATAACAGTGACTTCCTCTTCCTCTCTAATTATGAGTTTCAGACCATACCACACCCTTACATAAATAAACACTCTCATACATTCATTCACAGCAACTATTCTTATGTAACAGTATCGTATGTAAAGACGTACACTGATGATTTGGTGGTTCTTTGATTTAGCCTAACAAGAGAAAAGGGATTTTTATTAATTGATTAACTTATTGTTTATGCAGCATAACTGATTTGGTACGCTCTGCAACCAAGCGTGAGATTGCAGATCACCAGGAGATGTTGGAGATCGTTCCCTCGTTTGAAGAGGACGAGGACTGCGTGAACGTCCCACCCATCAGATACTTCCTCAGGTGAAGCTGGAACGGAGAGCCTTATGTTTAGGAACATCGCCTTAAGATGACAACTATTAATCTTGCTTGATTAACTTCGTTTATTTGCTTAAAAGTCATAAAAATCATGGTGTATAAAACAAAATAATAAACATGATGCATTTAATGAGGTTAATCCTGAGAACAACTAAAAAGATTGCCTATAAAACATTTATATAACATTCTGGTAACATTTTACAATAGGGTCTCTAACATTAGTAAAGTATTAAAGGGATCATGACGGATTATGTTTGATTATTTTAATATGTTCCTTGAGGTTCACTTATGATAGTTTTTTGCACACACAATTATTTTCTATCTTCATTCTGTCTGACAGGTTTTTAAGGGGAGATTTTTTTAAATATTTTTGAATGAAGTCTCTTCTGCTCACCAAGTCTGCATTTATTTGATCAAAAATACTGTAAAAACTATGGAAGCTTGGAAGTCAGAATTGCGAGATGTAAACTCACAATTGTGAGATAAAAAGTCGCAATTATCTTTTAAAATGTTTTATTCTGTGGCGGAAACAAGCTTCCATAGTTATGTCAAAAGATCACGGAAAATTTGATTTCTCATGACCCCTTTAACTAATATGAACTGACTGAGCGTTTATAATCTTCAACATGTCATAAAAATGTTGTTTATTTTTTGTTCAAACTAATTTTAAAAGCTACAGCTTTTGATTTTAAAAAGTGTATTAGTAATGAACTATGCTGTAGAATTATTGTTCATTATCAACTACAGTAAACTCATTTTAACATGAAACTTTATTGTAAAGTGTTACCAACATTCTTTATAAAACGTCTTAATATCTTCTCAAGACTCTTCTGAATGGATCTTGCCAGCTAGAAAACAATAATGATTAATTTGGGATATTTTCAGTGTAAAATTTGAGTCTCTCATTCTGCTCTTTTACAGTCTATAAGTGAAACAGCTTTTCTGTTTAAAAGAATTAACACATGATGTGTATCCGCTATCAATACAACCCCTGTGGTTTCTTAATTCCCGCCCTCATCCCTTTGTTATGCAGCCACCCCTCACTTCACTATTATCATGTGTGAAAACAATCCCAGAGCCCAGAATGAGCTACATCTGTTAATTGAATCACCTTTAGACATGTTTGTGTGCATTTAGACCTAATCACATTACAGCAGTGCGTTTCATTCACAAAAAGATTTGACAGCTGGGTCTTTTGTCTTTCTATTGTATTCTGCCTCAGTATTTAGCCGTGTGTATCTGTCTACATCTCTTCATTCTGTCAGTAAAGTCTTATTATAAAGAGAGAATTCCATATTTTGCTCAATTACTGCCTGTTTCTCAGAAATAAAGAGTGGTATTTGCACAGTATATGAGATATTCGGTGTTTTGTGTTGAAACTGTAAACTGTATAACTAGCAAATCTCACAGAGAAAAGTTGTCGTTCATGCAATAGTTGAAAACCAACTTAGAACGTCAAACTTAGGAGAGCTAAACATGACTATTGTTTGGTTTACCAACAGCCTGATCTGCCAGCGATTTGATTTCGCCCTGCAGCTCAGTCTGGAAACCTGTACATTCATTTATCCTGCTTCTGTTACACATTTGCAGCAACCAATCACAGACTGGCTTATCCACCTGGTGCGCTATTGGCGGGTTTAACACAATGACGGATAGAGAAGCGATGGATTGATGCCCGTTGATCACGCCTCTTGTGGTCTGATTGGTTGAAGGACTATCCAATTGCGTACAGAGTCATTTGAATAATGCTCGTTTATCAGCCTCTTGTGCAGTAGAAAATACAGAGCAGACTCCCCAGACCAATGTTCAATCTTAAAAGATTGAGCTTGGTCTGGTGATAGCCAGACAATTTTTAGTTAGCTTTAAAAAAAAAATGGCAAGACAATAAACTGTTGCTTTGCAAAAGAATCGTTTATTCTGATTCTTAAAGGAGTAGTTCACTTACAAATAAAATGTCCTGATAATTTACTCACCCCCATGGCATCCAAGTTGTTCATGTCTTTCATGTTCATTAAGGTTTTTGAGGAAAACATTCCAGGATTTTTCTCCATATAGTGGGCTTCAACGGGGAGCAACGGGTTGAAGGTCCAAATTCCAGTTTCAATGCAGCTTCAAAGAGCGTGACACGATCCCAGTCGAGGACTAAGGGCCTTATCTAGCGAAACCATCGGTCATTTTCTTTAAAAAAAAAAAAAAAAAATTATATACTTTTTAATCACAAATGCTTATCTTGCACTAGCTCTGCGATGCACTTCACGCATTACGTAGTCACGTTGGAAAGGTCACCCCAGTGACCAACCCAGTGTTTACAAAGAGAACGTGCAAAGACTAAGTCAAACACCCTTTACAAAAAAAAAAAGGTACAACAATGATGTCGGGCGATTTTAAAGTTGGAGGAGAACGAGATGGAGTTTTCCGCCCACGTCACGCGTGACCTTTCCAACTTGATTACGTAATGCGTGGCGCATCGCAGAGCTAGTGCAAGACGGGCATTTGTGGTTTAAAAACTACACATTTTTTTAGAAAATGGCCGATGGTTTCACTAGGTAAGACCCTTAGTCCTCGACTGGGATTGTTTGAAGCTGCATTGAAACTGCAATTTGGACCTTCAACCCATTGGTCCCCGTTGAGGTCCACTATATGGAGAAAAATCCTGGAACGTTCTCTTCAAAGACCTTAATTTATTTTCGACTGAAGAAAGAAAGACAAACATCTTGGATGCAAGAGTAAATTGTCAGGAAATTTTCATTCTGAAGTGAACTAATCCTTTAACTAATAAATGTAAGCATGTATTAACATATTTCTGTTAACAACGCTAAAGTGATTTTGGGTACCTTTTTATGAATTTTTTTTTTTTTTTTAATGAGCTAAATGATAGTGTATATAACCCAAACTATGCTTTTTTTTGTGACATCCTTATTGTGACATCAGTTGCTTTGTTTTTCATAAAAACGGGGCAGAATATTCTCTTTCATATAAAACCATTTATTGCAATATTTATTAATACATAGAACAATATTATTTCAGAAATAAAATCCAGTTCGTTTTCAGAAACACATCAGATGTATCCAATGACGTCATTGCATATGATAGGCTGTCGACTCCCAGTCTTCATGGCAGCGCTAAACTGGTAAAAGTCTGGTCCCATTTGGTGCAAGCTTGTGTGGGACTGGTGAAAGAAAGGTTTCGGGGGTTGAAATCCCACAGGACACGACATCCGCTTAGTGCAAGCCTCTACGGACCGCCTGTCCTCAACTCCAACTCCCTTTGACATGCCCGCTATTTTCCGCCGCATGTTGACCAGAAAGTCCTTGGCTATTTTGCGGCTGGCGTTCGGCTTCAGTTCTGCAGAATCTGGGCATTCTGGAAGGTCCATCCAGTTTTTAATAAGATCTGCAAAGCTGTTGTCCCCAAGAACCAGCGGTTGCCTGTTACGCCCTCTAGTTAACAAAGACGTGGTCCAGTCCGTTGGGTCGCTGGCCTCAAACGACGTCCAGCGCTCCAGGCATGCGTCCGATGTCGATTTGGGACGGATTCGGTTGGTGCGGACACACGCGGACGATGAAACACGTACATTCCTTGTCCGGCGCAACACCACGCCTTCATCCTGCCACGATGCTTCGGAGTACCCAGAATCAAAGTCCAGACTTTTCACGCTGCTGGGGGAGCCCTGAGGTAGACGGCCAACACCGGCTTCCTCATCCTCCTCTTCTTCCAGTGGGCTGGCGAGACAGCAGGCCGAATCGTAAGTGCTGGCGTCGCTAACGTCGGATATCCGCAGGCGACTGAGTTGCTCCCGCTGTTGCGCCCTCTTTTGACCGGCTCGAGTGGCGTAGGAGCACTTCGGTTGATTGGCGGGTTCACGTATCTGCTTCAGATCCTGCAGAGACCTCATCATGTAACGCATCTGGTCCCGAAAACAGTCGCCTGAATTGCGAGCGCACAGCTGGAGAAAGAAAAAGAAGAGGTTAGAACATTGACTGCACAAACTTCAGCATACATCATTTACAAGGGCACTAGATGTGCCCATCTGCCAATTGTGACAACAACCTTAAACTCGTTGTTGTGCTCCTCAAACCATTCCTGAACCATTTTTGTTTTGTGGCAGAGCGCATTATCCTGCTGAAAGAGCCACAGCCACCAGGGAATACCGTTTCCATGAAAGGGTGTACATGGTCTGCAACAATGCGTGTCAAAGTAACATCCACATGGATGGCAGGACCCAAGGTTTCCCAGGTCTGCGGCTGCGATGCACTGTGTATTCTGACACCTTTCTACCAGAACCAGCAATTTGAGCTACAGTAGCTCGTCTGTTTGATCGGACCACACGGGCCAGCCTTTGCTCCCCACGTGCATCAGTGAGCCTTGGCCGCCCATGACCCTGTCGCCAGTTCACCACTGTTCCTTCCTTGGAGCACTTTTGACAGATACTGACCACTGCAGACCGGGAACACCCCACAAGAGCTACCCAGTCATCTAGCCATCACAATTTAACCCTTGTCAAACTCGCTCAAATCCTTACGCTTGCCCATTTTTTCTTCTTCTAACACATCAACTTTGAGGACAAAATGTTCACTTGCTGCCTAATATATCCCACCCACTAACAGGTGCCGTGATGAAGAGATAATCAGTGTTATTCACTTCACCTGTCATAATGTTATGCCTGATTGGTATATATAATAACCCTGGTACAGAGTATGTACCATGGTACCGCCACAGTACTTGCTAATGGGCAAGATGAGTCTGTTCCTCAAATTTTCTAAATAAAAACCACAGATCCATTGCCAGACTGATGTGTCCAGGAATTATAGCCGCCTTGGAAAACAATTCATGGACAGGCCAAACAAGCAATAAAAGTGCCTGATCTTCCCTTCAGATGAAAGCAATCCAGAATTTTCCACAGTTTAATCCAGCAGCATTAATCAACAACATGACGAGTGGGAGAGAAACAAACACACAATCCATTTGGCGGTCTCATGGGAGAAGAGTCAGAGTATGATGCATGCCGATGCATCCGCACTGATTGTGGGAACGGAAACGAGGAGTCCCTTCCTGCACCGCTTCTGGAAGAAAGAGAGGCCACACTTCTCCCACCTCAACTTCATGATTGTTGTGGTCGAAATGGAAATGATGTCATTTTTTGGGGGGACAATGCTGAATTATGTAGCTCACAGCGAATGATCTGGGATCAGACTAATTGTGTATATCGGTCTATTTGGGACGCTCCAAAACAAGCACAAAAATAGTGTTTACAGTAATGCACTTATAATTAGGAATTAATACATGACTAGATATTCATTACTTAGAACAGCAGTGCCATTGCTAAAGGATGATTTTAATAATAATAATAATAATAATAATAATAATAAGATGATGATTATAAAATAAAACAAATGACATGGATATACAATACCAGTCAAAAGTTTGGAAACATTACTATTTTGAATATTTTTAAAAAGAAGTCTCTTCTGCTCATCAAGTCTGCATTTATTTGATTAAAAATACAGAACAAAACAGTAATATTGTGAAATATTATTACAATTTAAAATAATGGTTGTCTATTTTAATATACTTTAAAATATAATTTATTTATGTTATGCAAAGCTGAATTTCCAGTCTTCAGTGTCACATGATCCTTCAGAAATCATTGTAATATGATGATTTATTATCAATATTGGAAACTGCTATGCTGCTTATTTTTTTATAACCTGTAATACTTTTTTCAGGATTCTTAGATGAATAAAAAAAAGTTAAAAAAGAACAGCATTTATTTAAAATATAAATCTTTTCTAACAATATACACTACCGTTCAAAAGTTTGGGGTCAGTTTATTAATTTCTTTAAAAAAAAAAAAAAAAAAAAAAAAAAAAAAAAAAAAAAAAAAAAACTGACCCCAAACTTTTGAACGGTAGTGTATATTGTTAGAAAAGATTTATATTTTAAATAAATGCTGTTCTTTTTTAACTTTTTTTTATTCATCTAAGAATCCTGAAAAAAGTATTACATGTTCCCAAAAAAAAAAAAAAAAAAAAAATTACAGTATATTACTTTTTTTTCTGTATTTTTGAGCAAATAAATGCAGGCTTGAAGAGACTTTTCAAAAACATAAAAAAATATTTTCAAACTTTCAACCAGTACTGCATTTAATAAAAAAAAAAATATATTAAAATAATACTAAAATGAAAAAACAGAGGTACACTGATGCTTTTGAACACTCCAGAATGTCTTGCCCCATAGACTTTAATTCTTAATTCTTTGAAACAACAAAAATTCCCCTCGACCAGGCTTATCAAACTGATTTCATTCCATCCACACCTCTCATAAAGCAAAAAGTCCCTGTTTTCCAGTGATAACATCCCTCTACTCTCGAGTGATTTTCTTGACTTTCACTTTACAGTAGCCGTTAAGCATTTAGAAATTTTTGGGAATGCTTTTGAAAGGCATAAAAAACACCCATCTATATGTGCCCGCTCTCAGACGGGCTTGAGCTACAGGACCAGTGACTGCTCTATGATGTTATCACAGCTGTGAGAACTTAGCCATTTGGCTCCAAGCTGCAAATGTGTGTGTGCTTGAAAAGCCAGTGGTTGCCAGAGGCCATGAAAAAATGCATAGAGTTGGGTAGCGGTTAACCTTCACCCATCGCTGCTGAAAATGTACATTTCACTTCACAAGCCAGATTACAGTTCAAGATTTTATAATGTTTATAATGTTCGAGGGAGGCACAGAATGCAACAGTGCATGTGGTACATTAATATTTCAGTTAAAACTATAGGAAAACGCAGCATATGAACAAATATATTCAAGATATTATATACCGACTCTAAACTGGTATTTTAGTGGAAGAAGAAAAAAAATACAGTACTATGGTAGTTACTACTGTAAAATCATAACTTAATATGGAATCTCCATTCAAAAGCTTAATTTTAATTTGTTCATATTAATGATAAATAACCAGAGACAAGTGAATTGGGCATTTGATGATGCTACTAGCACATAAACAGCTTAACCTGATGACATTCTGACAAAAATCAAGAATAACTACTAGTATATGTATTTTAGGTACTATATAAAGTTATAGTATTCACTTTATTCTATGCATGTTTTTCTTTGCATGAGTACAGATGCTACCAATATTATTTTTATACAATAATATCATCTCCAGATGAACAAGAACAAAGCAAGCAAAACAAAGCACTTACCATGTTTATTTTTCTGTTTGCTGAGTTAGTCCACCTTGATCTATTTTGTTGTTTCCCCTGAGAAAAAAAGAAAAAGATGTGGCATAAGTAGGCTATTTTAAATAATGTACAACGGTGTGTGTATGCGACCTAAGAGCGCTTAAGACACTTACCAAACTCTACACAAAAATATCCAATGTTTATAAAGTCTCCAAAGTCAACGCGGACGCGTCTTCTGCTCGTTATCAGTCAATGCGCGTTTGGAGTGAGCGCTGAGCGCTTTTGACCGCGCCGTCAGTTTCCTCTCAACCAATCAGCGCTACGCGTCAGGCTGCCATCCAATCAGGAAGCGAAGCGTGAGTGAAGAACAATCGCTTCACGCCTGATTGAGACAGCGTAATGATTAATAATAATACATTATAATTACTTGATAAATTAATACAACTACTACTACTACTGATAATATTTTGTTGTGAAATAAAATAAGATTAAATGATAAAATACTAAAAAAAAAAAATCCTATTATTTTATGACAAAAAAAAAAACGCTACCAAAAACAGTATTAAAAACGCCATTGTAATGTTTTTTTTTTTTTGTTTTTTTACTTGTACAGCTTCTTTTAAGTACTATGTATATACTATGGCAAAAAATATGGACTTTACTCAATACATGACATTACCATGTTACCACAACAGTGATTTTTGACTGCAAAACATATCTTTAAACCTTTAAAAATGACTGACATTAATTTAGGGATCAAATTTAGCACTCTTATGGAAATATGATCATACTTTGTAATTATCATTTATATCTGACTAATTTTCTGTTTGTTATAAATCAACATCTCAGGAAAATGTCATGGGGTTTCTGATCAAAATATGACTTTTTGTTACAAAACAGGGCATTGATTTCATACATGACCACTGTAGAGACACCGGGACTTAAATCATGTTTATCACGCATTTTAGGAGACACAACAAGTGAACAGGGAAAGAAATTATATATCAATATTGCTATGAAATATTAGATATTATGAAAATGTTGCCAATTATTACTCCCAGTTCCATTATTACACTTCTTTTCATTACATGTTACCCCAAGAACATAATATTTAAGTTAGAGACAGTGTATAGATACATTGCATTGAATAGGAAAACCCATGTACACACATATTGCATAAAGTAAAATGGTATATCAATTAATTCTGTTATATAGTTGACAATCATCTTCATACAAAGTTTGGTGAAAAAAAAATCCCATTGTTTTTGCTTATAAATGTCATTTCATGTCTTTTTTATTTTTTAAAAGTCCTGGTGTCAACTACAGAGGACATAGCATAACATTATAAAATATCATTTTTCAAAAAAAATAAAATAAAAATAAAATTCCCATTTGTTTCTTATGCTATAAACAATGTAATGACATGAAAAAATAGGCTACTAAATGAAAAATATATTAATTTTTTTTTTTGTTTTGTTTTTGCCCAATTGTAGTTTTAATGGTTTGGTATGCAACACAAAGCTCTTAGGAAAATGTTTAGCACAGACTTCTGGCTTGTCAGTCATTTTAAGTGAATTTGATGTTAGTGTTCCTCTGGCGCCCTCCTGTGGTGATGGACTGACACTGCAGAACTGTATAATATGAATATCAATGAAACCATCAATGAAAACAGCATGAAATAAAACAGTATGCTCAGTGTTATAAGAGACATAAAAAGACATAAAAAGACAAAGTAGCACAGGTCTATCTTACATAACTTTTATTTCCAACGAAATCTTTTATGGTATTTTAGATATTAACCCAAAGACTGCAGTCTAAGTTTTATTTAGCTCTTAAAATGTGCTCAACACTTTTACACGTTTCATTTGAGATAGCGTGAATAAAAACAGCCCTATGATCTACAGACAGTGAAAACAAGGCACAGACATCGCGATGCAAAAGAAGGGATGGAACAGCGACAGGAAGGAGAAATGTGAGGTCGGGTATAAATATTTTACACGTTAGTCAATTTAGGACGGTGTCAAAGTCGAGCTAGTAGAGAGTGTCCAGATATATCAGCGGCTGAGGGAATGTTTAGAGCGAGCGAGCGAGCAATTTCATATGGTCCGTCATCATGCAACAATACACACTGAGTTTGGATGAAGATTGGGTGCTAAAGGTTTACAAAAGAGATGTCTCGTTTTCTTTCTGTGCCCACGTTAACTTTACAAAAGAAGCAAGTTGAATAAAACTAGCACATCCATTAAAGAAGTCCTCACCCACCCCACCGGTCACCTGTCAAAAACAAAAGCTTGATAGAAACAAATATCAGAATATAATCCTGATTCTCCACTCGGTTTTTGGCAGAAAACAACTGCAAAATTAAATATTTACACATTGAGAACCAATTTAAAATTCAAGGTTCAGGAAAAAAGGATGGTGTGCTGGAATTCTGTGAAGTTTCTCTTTTCCTGTTCACGAGTCTTTTTCAGGTTATCACAAAAAAAAAACAAAAAAAAACAATTGTTACAGGTAGCTGAAGGCAGTCTAGCATGTGGTGTGTAACCCGTTGACCAGCTCCATCAAACAGTTCACACTTTCCTGAGGAATAAGCACAACAACATGAACAAGGTTAAGAACAGTACTTATTACGTTAAATGCTTTGTGCCATCTTTAAAATAAATGAAATTTTGTTTGATATTTTATAATCTGATGCAATGACATTCAGAAATACACTCGTTCAAAAAGTTTGGGGTCAGTATGAAAGAAATGTATTTATTCAGCGAGGCCGAGGATGCATTAAACTGATCAAAAGTGACAGTAAAGACGTTTATAATGTTTCGAAAGATTCTAATCCAAATAAATTCTGTTCTATTCATCAAAGAATCCTGAAGAAAATGCATGGTTTGCACATAAATATGAAGCAGCACAGCTGTTTTCAACATTGATAATAATCATAAATGTTTCTTGAGCATTAAATCATCATATTAGAATGATTTCTGAAGGATCATGTGACACTGAAGACTGGAGTAATGATGATAAATTCAGCTTTGAGCACAGGAGAGGCAATTGATAGAGATTTTGTTATTTTATATGGCTGTATGTAAATGTACGCAGGACTGCATAAAGTTACTGACGAATAAGAAAATAAAGAGTGGAATGTGCTTACGTTATTAAAAGAGCAATAAATTGTGCAAGAGAACTGAATTGGGGGCTCACACCCGAAGCGTGCGCACAGAAAGCTGCCTCTCAGACAAAGTGCGATCTGAATTGAGTTCTGTGTCAAAATGGCCGTCTTGACAGCAGGGATAGTTCACCCAAAAAAAGAAAATTCTGGCCTCATTTGCTCACCCTCATGTTGTTCTAAACCTGATGAGTTTCTTTGTTCTGCTGAACACAAAAGCAGATATTTTGATGGATGTTGGTGACCACAGTTGACGGACCCCATTGACTTCCATAGGTCTTCCCCCATACTATGTAAGTCACTTGGAAAGTTTTCGTGGAATTCGTGGAAAGTTGTAAGTAGATGTAAGTATAAGACAATTGTTTTTTACGATAGAAATCCTCAGCGACTGACAGTAATAGACTATCTAGTGATGCAAACTAAACTTTTTATGAAATTTCACTGTTTTGAATTGAAAATATGCGATCATGATTCATGCAATATATAAATGAATGTGATGAGACAAGAAACGTTTGCGTGAGGGTGAGGGTGTGTTCACACTTGGCATGTTTGGTTGGATTAAAACGAACCCTGGTGCGATTGCTCTGTTAGTGCGGTTCATTTGAATGAGTGTGAACGCTGACGTCCGAACCAAACAAGCGGACCGAGACGCTGAAAAGATGGGTCTCGCTCCGCTTCTAAACAAACTCTGGTGCGGTTCGCCTGATATATGAACGCAACACTGAACAAAGACATGTAAACAAACATAAAACAGGACATGATGTCACAAGATGAGACCCTAAAAAGGGCAGAATACTCAAGCACACTTGTTTTTTCTGGTCATAGTCGTGATGTTGCCCATCACAGTTCGGTACAGGCGTCAGAACCACGTCTCCTCGCAGCAGATCTTGGTTTGTGTGTGTGACGGAGGGATTCCTGACGCTGTTTTGACTCCTTTACACATTTTATAAGCTCTTCACGAGTTCTCAGCTGGTCAGAACACCATCATATGTAGCTACGCTCATACAGCGAGCGCATTTATCCCTGAACACAGCATTGATTTGGATGTTCGGTAAGTTCTGTTGCAAAATATACGTCATAAAAGCCAACCAATCAGGATGTGAGCATATCCCTATGCCTTTAGGTGTTAAAATGCCAATGTGAGCGCTAAACGACCAGGACTAAATTTGTTTTTTTCTGGACCAAGCCAACCGAACTACAAGTGTGAACACACCCTTAATGTGTGCATTATAAAATAAAATATTATTTGCAAATAGTTTGAATTGATTACCTCATAACAACAATTAGACGTAGAAATTATTTTACCATTCTTATTTAATTATTCCCTTAAATCCCTTTTAATCATTTAATTATTTAAGTCCTTTATTATTTGTATTATTATTATTTATTAAATAATAAATCCCCCTGTCTGACAGTAGGTTATTACTGATTGTTTACTTTAATAATTTCTTAACTCATTGACAGAATTTTCCATGTTTTCACTGTTATGCGGCAGGGTGCGCTATGCTCAAAATATAGCTTTTTTTTATGAAACTTACCCATATTCAAGTGGTGATAAAAAAGTAACGCATGAAGCTAGAACAAAACATGTACTTTGTGTCCGAAGGGAGGCTTTGAAAATTCCAAATTCTAATAATACTTTCCCAATATTGCTATTTTTACTGTATTTTTGGTCAAATAAATGCAGCCTTGGTCAGCCTTCTTTCAAAAACATTTTTAAAATATCTTACCAAACCCCAACTTTTGAACTTTTGAAGGTACAAATACATTTTGAAGCAATTAACATGCTTTTTGAGCAACTATGCTTGCATATGAAAGTATCTGAACACTGGTCTGTTCTATGTGCATGAATGGTTAGTGTGTGTGTACAGGTATATGTGGTTTATGAGGATACAAATGTGCATAATGACATGGGTATTACAACGTAAACATGGCTTAAAACATACTAATCAGTGTTTTGTTGAAATTCAAAAAATGCCAAAAGTTGTGTGTGATGGGCAGGTTTAGGGGTCGGGTTAGTGTAAGGGGAGAGAATATACAGTTTGTACAGTATAAAAATTCAAGAATGTGTGTGTGTGTGTGTGTGTGTGTTTTAACCTCGTCCTTCTCTTGGCCGCCTTCATTAAAAGAGGCCGCAGTCCTTCAGGTTGTTTTTGATGATGACGTCAGTGACGGCGTCAAACACAAACTGCACGTTCTTAGTGTCAGTAGCACAGGTAAAGTGGGTGTAAATCTCCTTTGTGTCCTTTTTCTTGTTGAGATCCTCAAACTTGGTCTGGATGTAACTGGCAGCCTCATCATATTTATTGGCTCCTGTATGAAAACGATACAGAAAATGTCTTAAAACATTTAGTTGAATAAAAATAACCTCATGCTAAATCATGCTCCACATGCCAAATGAAAACAAACTGAAGTTCTGGGTTCAGTTCAAGCCTCATTTGTGGGATAATGTTGATTATCACAGAAAGCAATACTGACTGATCTCAGTTTAAAAAAAGAAAAGTCAAAGACCTGAATATTCGGGAAAGCAGATGGTGAGAGGGCTGCACGTGATCTTCTCCTCAAACAGATCCTTCTTGTTGAGGAAGAGGATGATGGAGGTCTCGGTGAACCACTTGTTGTTACAGATGGAGTCGAACAGTTTCATGCTCTCATGCATGCGGTTCTGAAAAGAGGAGTGTGGCTCTTGAGAAGGCAGTAATTCAACACCAGAGGGCGCTGTCGGCTCATGTTTGCCCCGTGGTACTAGTTTGACAAGGATCTTTAAGGGTGTTGATTATAAATTAGTTTATAATTACACAAAAGACATCAGCCTAAAAAAAATCTAAATTGACAATTTCTTTCCAAAAGAGCACAGAAAATGTGAAATATTAAAAGCCTAATTCTAACAAGTTACCTAAAAAAGCTATTTACTATCTTAAGAAAAACATACGTAGACCATTAGTAACAATTTATCAAATAAAAAAAATTATCTTCATTATTGTCACATTTTAATTGCATAAAATATATTTGTTAGAAATATTTTGTGTTTTGTGATTTTAGCCAAATGTCCAGTCCGATTTTAATTTATGCTTTTGACATTTTTTTGCCTAACCTTAAAATAATGAAGAAAAAAAAAAATTAATAATAAATAAGTTTGGGATCGGTAAGATTTTTTATGTTTTTAAAATAACTCTTTTATGCTCACCAAGGCTGCATTTATTTGATTAAAAAACAACAACAAAAAAACAGTAATATTGTGAAATATTATTACAATTTAAAATATGTGAATATATGTTAAAATATAATTTCTTCCTGTGATCAAAGCTGAATTTTCAGCATCATTACTCCAGTCTTCAGTGTCACATGATCCTTCAGAAATCATTCTAATATGATGATTTGATGCTCAACAAACATTTATGATTATTATCAATGTTGAAAACAATTGTGTACAATTTTTTTCAGGATTCTTTGATGAATAGAAAGTTCAAAAGAACAGCATTTATCTGAAATAGAAAGCTTTTGTAACATTATACTGTTCAAAAGTTTGAGTCAGTAAGAATTTTTTTATTTTTTTTTAAGAAATTAATGAAATGAATACTTTTATTCAGCAAGGATACATTAAATTGATCAAAAGTGACAGTAAAGACATTTATAATGTTACAAAAGATTCTGTTTTAAATGAATGCTGTTCTTTTGAACTTTCTATTCATCAAAGAATCCTGAAAAAAAATTGCTTTGATCACAGGAATAAATTAGATTTTAAAATATATTTAAATAGTAAACAGTTATTTTAAATTTGAATAATATTTCACAATATTACTGGTTTTACTGTATTTTTTATCAAATAAATGCAGCCTTGGTGAGCAGAAGAGACTTATTGTAAAAACCTTACCGATCCCGATATATAAAAGGCAGCGGATTTTTGCACCAAGTGTAAATCGCAACTAGATTCTATTTACACCAAGTGAAAATAACATTTTCTTAGCGATAGATGATATTTACACTAAGTGCAAATAGCTGTAGATGCTATTTACTAAGTGAAATAGCATACTAAGTGAAAATAGTGATATATTCTATTTACACCATATAAAAGTAGCAGTTCTTTGCAATATGTGTAAATAGTAATTACATGCAATTTATACTTTATTTTGACAGATACATACTATTTGCACCTCAGTATTGTTGTACATTAACAGGATGCAATAATAACAGAGTGAAAATGATTATATTTATTAAAATTATTAAATGGATGCCGCCTTAATGGGACAATAAAAGCCCTCCCTATACACTTACCCCTAACCCTACCCAATAAATGCTTTTATTATTATTAAACATTTCGTTAGGCACTTTATTTCCACTTTTAGAACATTTTCTTATTTTTTATTGAAAGTAAATGCCTTTCCGATGTGATGTGTGATGGGTAAAGAGAGAAGAGCGAGAGAATCCGCAAAAGGCGGATTCGAACCCGGGTCGATCGCGGTGTAAAGTGTAAAGATCCTTAAGCTTTACACTTTACTAACTACACCACTGAAGACATTGAAATACAGCTGTTATTTTTTACTCTTGTTTTTCCCAAACAGGCATTGTTAGGAGGAGCTAGTGTGAATAGCACTTGCCAACAAGGCATGCTTTTTGCACTTGGTGTAAATAGACACTCCGTATATAAAATGTGAAAATGCTTGTTTATTTTCTAGGGTTTAATCACATAATGACAGATCCACAGTTCAAGTTTGTTTGTATATTTCACATTTTTCCCCATGACTTTTCCAGTGACTACAGGATAAGGATTTTTATAGAGACCGCACCTTTCCTAGCAAATGATTCTGGGCCGTCTGTGAAACTCACCATCTCCTCGTCCTCCGCGAGCACCAGGTCATAAGCGCTCAGAGCCACACAGAAGATTATGGCTGTTACTCCCTCAAAGCAATGGATCCATTTCTTCCTCTCCGACCTCTGACCTCCCACATCAAACATCCTGAAGAGAAAGAGACAGAGGGAGAATATTTTATGTCGGAGATGCAGCAGAAACAGGTGAAGGCGTCACTTCGCCCTCCATGAGCATTAAGATTTCATGAGGGTATCAGAAGAACAAACACAAGTGGATGATAATGAGAAACCACTTCCTGCCCGAATCCTGTTTTTTTATGGAATATTGGAGTATTTATGATAAATGATTCATCCGTGCACATCATTATTTTTTCATGTGCCTCATAAACTTTAAAATCAACATAGTTTCCCGTCCCTCTTGCAGCCAGTGTTGGGTAAGTCACTCTAAAAAGCGAATTAATTACTATCTAATAATTACATCTTCAACAGTGTAATTAGATTACTGTCCTAATTACTCTCTCTAAAAAGTATTGCATTACTTATTACTAATTATTACTTTCTAAATCCCATATCAACCTCAACCAGTTGAACAATACAAGGAGAGACACGAAACTGCTCTTTTAATTCTTTCAAATAATTCATTCCATAAAATATTCTTGAACTGACCAAAGCATTTAAAGGTTAGGAGAAGGTTAAAGAAGATTAAAACATAACTTTTAACATTAGACATTCAATTTTGATGTTAAATCCAATATTGTGTTATATAGAATTGTGCTGGTCTATACAGTAATTCATGCAATTACATCAGAAGTAACTGTAATTAAGAGTAATCCCTTACTGTACTTTTTAGAGGGAAAGTAATTAAATTACAGTTATTAATTAACACCGATTTCTCTTCTCTGATGACGAGGGCGGGGCAACCTGTCAGTCACATTGACAATCCTACATTTTCTCTCCTTTCACTTGGATATACGTCACAATAGGGAAGAAAAGACTATTGCAACTTTTATTTCGTGCCGACTTTAACCAACTCTACAATAAACTCCTCTACACATCCACAATTATTTCCTGATTTTACTGATTTTTTTGCCCATGTAATATTGATTTCGTTTTATAAATAAATACCCTTTCAAGCTATTCCGGAACAAACAAACAAACAAACACACACACACACACACACACACACATACATACACACCGATCAGGCATAACATTATGACCACTGACAGGTGAGGTGAATAACACTGATTATCTCTTCATCACGGCTCCTGTTAATGGGTGGGATATATTAGGAAGCAAGTGAACATTTTGTCCTCAAAGTTAATGTGTTAGAAGCAGGAAAAATGGGCAAGCGTAAGGATTTGAGCGAGTTTGACAAGGGCCAAATTGTGATGGCTAGACGACTGGGTCAGAGCATCTCCAAAACTGCAGCTCTTGTGGGGTGTTCCCGGTCTGCAGTGGTCAGTATCTATCAAAAGTGCTCCAAGGAAGGAACAGTGGTGAACCGGTGACAGGGTCATGGGCGGCCAAGGCTCATTGATGCCCGTGGGGAACGAAGGTTGGCCCGTGTGGTCCGATCAAACAGACGAGCTACTGTAGCTCAAATTGCTCAAGAAGTTAATGCTGGTTCTGATAGAAAGGTGTCAGAATACACAGTGCGTCGCAGTTTGTTGCGTATGGGGCTGCATAGCCACAGACCAGTCAGGGTGCCCATGCTGACCCCTTTCCACCGCCGAAAGCACCAACAGTGGGCATGTGAGCATCAGAACTGGACCACGGAGCAATGGAAGAAGGTGAATCACATTTTCTTTTACATCACGTGGATGGCCGGGTGCGTATGCGTCGCTTACCTGGGGAACACATGGCACCAGGATGCACTATGGAAAGAAGGCAAGCCGGCGGAGGCATTGTGATGCAGGGCCTCTTTCAGCAGGATAATGCGCCCTGCCACAAAGCAAAAATGGTTCAGGAATGGTTTGAGGAGCATAACGAGTTTGAGGTGTTGACTTGGCCTCCAAATTCCCCAGATCTCAATCCAATCGAGCATCTGTAGGATTTGCTGAACAAACAAATCCAATCCATGGAGGCCCACCTCGCAACTTACAGGACTTAAAGGATCTGCTGCTAACATCTTGGTGCCAGATACCACAGCACTGCTTCAGGGGTCTAGCGGAGTCCATGCCTTGACGGGTCAGGGCTGTTTTGGCAGCAAAAGGGTGGCCAACACAATATTAGGAAGGTGGTCATAATGTTATGCCTGATCAGTGTGTTTGTGTGTGTATAGCTCTGGAAAAAAATTACAGAGAAATTACATTTCTCAATGTTAGAGCTATATATATATATATAAGCTATATAATTGGTGTGTTATTTATAGCTCATTGATTTGTGTACATGCTTACAGACACATTCAATGTTTCTCACTTGAAGTGCAGATCTTTAAAAGTGAAATGTGTCTCCACGATCCCAGTGGTCTTCACTCTGGTCCTCAGGACGTCCTGCTGGGTGGGAATGTAGTCTGCCCGTCCTATCCTATCCATATCGTTCAGATAACTGCACACAAACACACGTAATTAGGTAATTCACATCAGAGCTCAGATGAATAACTGTCATTAAACGTAATCATTAATACACTCAAAGCATTGGAATAGGCTTCATTCTCCGTGACCTGCTGAGTGCCTGATAAGGTGTGTTTACAATGGGCAACTGAACACTAGGGTATTGCTTACTACAGTCCAGGGAAAAATGTTATATTTTTTTTTAAAAATTATATAAGATATATATACAGTATATACAGTGGGGAGAACAAGTATTTGATACACTGCCGATTTTGCAGGTTTGCCCACTTACAAAGCATGTAGAAGTCTGTAATTTTTATCATAGGTACTCTTAAACTGTGAGAGACGGAATCTAAAAATCCAGAAAATCACATTGTATGATTTTTAAATAATTAATTTGCATTTTATTGCATGACATAAGTATTTGATACATCAGAAAAGCAGAACTTAATATTTGGTACAGGAACCTTTGTTTGCAATTACAGAGATCATACGTTTCCTGTAGTTCTTGACCAGGTTTGCACACACTGCAGCAGGGATTTTGGCCCACTCCTCCATACAGACCTTCTCCAGATCCTTCAGGTTTCGGGGCTGTCGCTGGGCAATACGGACTTTCAGCTCCCTCCAAAGATTTTCTATTGGGTTCAGGTCTGGAGACTGGCTAGGCCACTCCAGGACCTTGAGATGCTTCTTACGGAGCCACTCCTTAGTTGCCCTGGCTGTGTGTTTCGGGTCGTTGTCATGCTGGAAGACCCAGCCACGACCCATCTTCAATGCTCTTACTGAGGGAAGGAGGTTGTTGGCCAAGATCTCGCGATACATGGCCCCACCCATCCTCCCCTCAATCCCCTTTGCAGAAAAGCATCCCCAAAGAATGACGTTTCCACCTCCATGCTTCACGGTTGGGATGGTGTTCTTGGGGTTGTACTCATTCTTCTTCCAAACACGGCGAGTGGAATTTAGACCAAAAAGCTCTATTTTTGTCTCATCAGACCACATGACCTTCTCCCATTCCTCCTCTGGATCATCCAGATGGTCATTGGCAAACTTCAGACGGGCCTGGACATGCGCTAGCTTGAGCAGGGGGACCTTGCGTGTGCTGCAGGATTTTAATCCATGACGGCGTAGTGTGTTACTAATGGTTTTCTTTGAGACTGTGGTCCCAGCTCTCTTCAGGTCATTGACCAGGTCCTGCCGTGTAGTTCTGGGCTGATCCCTCAGCTTCCTCATGATCACTGATGCCCCACGAGGTGAGATCTTGCATGGTGCCCCAGACCGAGGGAGATTGACCGTCATCTTGAACTTCTTCCATTTTCTAATAATTACAGCAACAGTTGTTGCCTTCTCACCAAGCTGCTTGCCTATTGTCCTGTAGCCCATCCCAGCCTTGTGCAGGTCTACAATTTTATCCCTGATGTTCTTACACAGCTCTCTGGTCTTGGCCATTGTGGAGAGGTTGGAGTCTGTTTGATTGAGTATGTGGACAGGTGTCTTTTATACAGGTAACGAGTTCAAACAGGTGCAGTTAATACAGGTAATGAGTGGAGAACAGGAGGGCTTCTTAAAGAAAAACTAACAGGTCTGTGAGAGCCGGAATTCTTGCTGGTTGGTAGGTGATCAAATACTTATGTCATGCAATAAAATGCAAATTAATTATTTAAAAATCATACAATGTGATTTCTGGATTTTTGTTTTAGATTCCGTCTCTCACAGTTGAAGAGTACCTATGATAAAAATTACAGACCTCTACATGCTTTGTAGGAAAACCTGCAAAATCGGCAGTGTATCAAATACTTGTTCTCCCCACTGTACATGCAAATATTTCTTAAATATATACATGCATGTAACATAACAATATTCAGAGTAAAATGTTATATATTGTATTATATTGTTGTATGTATTCCCTAAAATGAACTGATATAGATAAAACGTATGCATGGTTGAGGCTGTAAGCATGGTTACCAGGTAAACAAAAAAAAACAACAACTCACATTTGTGGAAAGATGTTCAAAGAACTCTGCAATTGTTGGAAAACCACTACATATGCATAATTCCTTAACCAAGAACAGAAGTAACATTAAGACCTGCCTTTAGCTCAGTGTATTTGTTGAAAGAGATTGTAGTGTAAAATGTTGTTTTAATATATTATTTTAGTTTCATTATAGATTAGGGTTGCAGTTTCCAGAAACTTACCCGAATTTTTTTTTTTTTTTTTTTACATTTTCAGCCCCTTTGCAACCCTATTATAGATTAATATTTTGAATTAGCTTCTATTTTTGTATTTTTAGTTTTCATATTAATTTTAGTTTAATTTTTAGTCATTTCTTTCTGAGCTTTTTTTTTTTTTTTAGATATTGCTATTTAGGTTTAACTTATTTTTATTTCAGTTTTAGCTGGTTTCATTCATTTATTTATTTCCAGTTAATACTTTTAGTCCTTCAACTTCAACTTATTTTAAGTTTATTGCCAAGGCAACATTTCTAATATTCGTTTAGTTTAAGTTGTTTAACTAATATTTATATATATATAGTATGATGATAACCCTGAATAATATAATATAATTAATATAATATATTCCTGTGATGCAAAGTTTTAGTTAATGATAACAACCCTGAATATTATAATATAATTAATATAATATAGTATAATATTTACTGCATTGTATATACTGTATGCACGGTAGTCAGTTTACAGGATATACAGTAGTATCTATATTTTATTTATAAAAAAATTATGCATTGATAAACATGTCAAACAGTAGTATACTACATATAATGACCTCATGCATGTTTAATTGTCTTAATTTTGTGTAAAAATATCGTTTGGCAATCTGACCAAATAAATGAAGGAGCTTAAAGATCACAGTTGATATTGCTTCGGATTCATTCAACACACAAGTCGAGCACATTGCATTGTGGGATACAGTATTGAATGCAGTGTACTCTGGTTGCATACTGCACATTTCGGCTATATTTCACGCATACAGTAAACCTGCCTACTGTGTACAGTACACATGCTGATCAGAGTGAAGTTGGATTCCAGTCCAATCTTCAGAGGTTTCCGCAACACAACAGCTGCTCGTGTGTGAAGTAGACTTTGACTGGAAGCCATAAATAGTCATATTAGCTCACTGAGCCGTCGCTGTTGGACGGGCTACAGGCCTGTGCGAGCATTACTATGGCAACCTCGACTGACACTGACCTTTCATACATAATGATTCGGGCTGAAAAATTAGGTCATACTTTCACAGCATGTGATCAGCAGAATATACAATTTCACTTTCATAATAACAGCTAATTTCACTTATGATATGACGTTTTTGACACTTTAAACAGTTGAAATTCAACCTTTTTCTCCTTTTATGAGTGAATAATACAAAGCCTGTCAAGAACTAGTCATAATTCACCCCAAAATCAAAAGACGACATACAAATGAAGCCTAGAGAAAGTCTATCTAGCTACATAACTATAAAATAAATTATTATATACAAAATCTTACTGGTCCAACAAAAATTGGCTGTAACTTTTTTTTTTTTGTTCAAAATTAACAAAATGTAATATATATATCATCAATCCTTCCCCCAAAGCATGTTTTTGTCTTATCCTGATTCAGCCTATTATAAGTGTTTATATTTTAGATCTGTCTGGATGGTTTTGGCGGGAAATTGCGTACATGCGTCACTCGTCCGTGCGTGTCTCGTCATATCCATAAACAGAGAAACGTTTCTCCGGCTGCTTTGAGGAGTGTCTGGTGTGAGAGTGGCATACGTTAGGCCGCATTTACACTGCAAGTCTTGATGCCCAAATCAGATTTTTTGACTATATCCGATTTTTTTTACGACCCACTTACATCTTCTTTTAAAGTGACCCATATCTGATATCTGCATTTATGCTACACTTGGCGAAACGAACAAAAAATAACTATGATATCAAGAAATATAAACATTTTTAATGCAATAGTTTCATCCGTATATCAAAATCATTATATAGTACAAATTCTTCAAGGCAGTGATTATGTACACAGATCCGCTATAGAAGTAAGTGTGCACTAATGGTCTGGTGGTAGAACTTTTGTTAAGCATGTTAGAGGTTCTGGGTTCGAATCTGCCATCGTATAGGTTTTTTTTCCTCATTAAAACCAAATGTGTTCATCAGTGATTGTATAATCAAGAGCAGGGACATGTTTGTGTGCATTTTATTTTGTGATTTCACTGGAACGAATAGAGGGTCTGTCAACGGGACTGAAGCGCGCATCTGTGCACGAGCCGCCGTCACTGACAACAGCGACAACGAGCATTCAGGATGATTTCAAAAACACATTTCTGCTCCAGATCGCCTCTTATTGTACACAAACAGACGAAACGAACGAACGAAATTAATAGTCTGCTAGTCAACTAGAGATGTTTGATTTGTAATAGATATACACTATATTGCCAAAAGTATTGGGACACCTCTCCAAATCATTGAATTCAGGTGTTGCAATCACTTCCATGACCACAGATATATAAAATCAAGGCATGCAGACGCTTCTACAAACATTTGTGAAAAAATGGGTCGCTCTCAGGAGCTCAGTGAATTCAAGCGTGGTACCGTGATAGGTTGCCACCTGTGCAGTAAGTCCATTCGTGAAATTTCCTCACTACTAAATATTCCACGCTCAACTGTTAGTGGTATTATAACAAAGTGGAAGCAACTGGGAACAACAGCAACTCAGCCACGAAGTGGTAGGCCACGTAAAATCACAGAGCAGGGTCAGCGCATGCTGAGGCACACAGTGCGCAGAAGTTACCAACTTTCTGCAGAGTCAACAGCTACAGACCTCCAAACTTTGTGTGGCCTTCAGATTAGCTCAAGAACAGTGTGTAGAGAGCTTCATGGAATGGGTTTCCATGGCCGAGCAGCTCATCCAAGCCTTACATCACCAAGTGCAAAGCAAAGCGTCGGATGCAGTGGTGTAAAGCACGCCGCCACTGGACTCTAGAGCAGTGGAGACGTGTTCTCTGGAGTGACCAATCACGCTTCTCTGTCTGGCAATCCCATGGACGAGTCTGGGTTTGGTGGTTGCCAGGAGGGGTTGGGCTTGGCCCCTTAGTTCCAGTGAAAGGAACTCTTAATGCTTCAGCATACCAAGACATTTTGGACAATTTCATGCTCCCAACTTTGTGGGAACAGTTTGGGGATGGCCCCTTCCTGTTCCAACATGACTGCGCACCAGTGCACAAAGCGTCGGTCCATAAAGACATGGATGAGCGAGTTTGGTGTGGAGGAACTTGACTGGCCTGCACAGAGTCCTGACCTCAACCCGATAGAACACCTTTGGGATGAATTAGAGCGGAGACTGCGAGCCAGGCCTTCTCGTCCAACATCAGTGCCTGACCTCACAAATGCGCTTCTAGAAAAATGGTCAAAAATTCCCATAAACACACTCCTAAACCTTGTGGAAAGCCTTCCCAGAAGAGTTGAAGCTGTTATAGCTGCAAAGGGTGGGCCAACTCCATATTAAACCCTACGGATTAAGAATGGGATGTCATTAAAGTTTGATGTGCTTGTAAAGTTCAGGCGTCCCAAAACATTTGGCAATATAGTGTATTTTATTAAACCGATAAATTGCCATATGTAGTTCTATAACAGAGTTCACTGTAAAGCATTATCTATTGTGTGAAGGGTTATTTCATTATGGTTGTTGTTGCTCTGTGCTGGAATTTATTTTCAAGGAAGTCTATTAATGGATATAGGTTTTTTTTAAATCAATATTATTTTTATCATGTGCTGTCATTGCAATATATGTTGAACTTTGAAAAGAAGAGGTTCCAGTGCATTTGGCCATATACCTCTTTGGTTCAAACTGATTTAAAGTTCAACGTATATTGCAACGACAACATGGACAGCACATTCATTCTATTAAATAAGCAAACAAACAAACAAAATGATTATTTCTTGAGTTATGCATCTACTATAAAATACTTCACACTTCTCTGATCACACAATGAATAAATATTCAAGAATCGCATTATTTAAAATTAAATTGTTTAGCTCAGAGTCTTTTATAATCAAAATCAGAACATATCTATTGTGAGATGAACTGAAATGACCCAGTGTCTTCCTTTAGCTTCACTTGTTAATTCACATTTTATGCTTTGATAGTTTATTTTCTAGAACGCCATCCCCCACCCCAGCGCTGGTTTAAATGGGCGGCACTTCAGAAGGTTTCAGGAAGAGGATCATATGATGGGCAGAGAGAAGCAGGGCTTTCAGATGCATGGCCTGAGGATCGTCACAGACTCCATCTGCGTTCAATACTGCAGGAGTCGGAGATGAGGGATGAGGGGAATGTGAGGATTCATTCTCTTACAGCAAATACACTGAGCTAAAAGCAGGTCTTAAATGTTACTTCTGATCTTGGTTAAGGATACTTAATACTTATGTTGTATTGGCTATTAACTATCCAACAATTCCAGGGTTCTTAAACATTTCAAATGTTAAACCGAATTTGGTAACACTATTTTAAGGGTTCAGTTCTCACTATTAACTAACCTTACTAACTATTAATAAGCAGTAAATTAGGAGTTTATTGAGGAAAAAGTCATAGTTAATAGTGAATATGTGTTCTCTATGCTAAAGTGTTACCCCGAATTCAAATGTGAGATTTATTGTTTACCCTGGTAACCATGCATACAACCTCAAACATACATGTGTTTTATCAGTCCATTTTAGAGAAAAACACATGAAACCACATTTTACCTGAAATGGAAACACTTGAATATACACAGTCTAAAATTTAATATATAAAAGAAAAATGTGTGTCAGAACATGTGTGTCTCGTGCGATATTGCCATGACAGAGTATGATGGTGAAGTTAGGATAGAATATGCCACCGCTACGTTTTGTGGCAAAACCGAGTATTGTTGTCTTTTACGGCATATGATAATTCATACTCAGAAAGTAGAACTGAAATGACATTTATAACAAGATGATGAGTGTAAAAATCTCGTCTCATCTCGTTCTCGTGAACCCAATCTCGTGTCTAGTGAGCTAAGTGTCTCGTCACACCCCTACAATTTATACTTGTATACAAATTGCTTTCCAGCATTTTAGCAAATGTCTTCAAATCAAGTTTTTAGGTTTTTAAGATTGTAAGAACCAAATTCAGTCAAATGTGTCAAAACTTAACTATGTGAAAGCACAATATATCAGAAAACAGCATCATGAGCCATAAGTGTGTGTGCGTGGTTCTGGTAAACCCTACACTTTGGTAAACCCTACAGCTGTTTTCCTCATGGGGACCAAAAATGTCCTCACAAGGTCAGAAATGTCTGGTATTACTATCCTTGTGAGGACATTTTTGGTCCCCATGAGGAAAACAGCTAATGAATCATACTAAATGATGTTTTTTGAAAATCTAAAAATGCTGAAAGTTTTCTGTGATGGGTAGGTATAGGAGTGGGGGATAAAATATACAGTTTGTCCCCATAAAACATGGAAACCCAGCGCGTATGTGTGTGTGTTTGTGTGTTGGTGTTGGGTCAATGAAGGTCTGAATGTGTCAGTATCATGACCTCAAAGGCAGGAGACATTTCTGCTAACAACAACAGATGGACTTAGCATTGAGTTCCCTGCTTGAACCTGGCTCCCATCATGCATCAGTGTGTGTGTATGTGTGCTAAAACACAGCTAAAGTCACATTCTGTCTTGGAAGAGATATGTAATTTAGTATTCAGCTGCCACACCTTGTACAATTCTGTTTCAAGTGTTTGTTTATGCAGCTCTGAAGTACATGGATGAAACGTAATTAAACAACAAGCCACTCGAGGCCGTGCGCAGCAGTGATGGGCACAACATGAAGTGGGAGGATTTAACTGTTGCCAAACGACTGTAACACACAGCCTCGGGTGGATTACTGCTTTCATAAACCAGCAACAATATGATAAAAGACACCAATGAGTGCGTTTACATGCACAACCCATGATGTCTAAACTCAAATAAATACTTTTATTCAGCAAGTTTTCATAAAAATATGAAGCACAACTGTTTTCTACATTGATTATAGTAAGAACATCTTGAGTATCAAATCATCATATTAGAATGATTTCTGAAGGATCATGTGACACTGAAGACTGGAGTAATGATGCTGAAAATTCAGCTTTGATCACAGGATTATGTTATATTATGTGATATTATGGTATATTATATTAGTGCGTTAATGCATGCGATACATTTTTGTCAGTTTAACGCATTAAAAATATTTAACGCAATTAACGCAGCATCCGTTTTTCTGTCATTCTTTGGCTAGCGTTACATTATATGATCACACTCTTATTCATGCAAATGCTTTTAAACCATTTAAGCGCGACAAGACAAAAGAGAATGCACCGTCTGTGAATGTCCTGACTATGACACACACACAACGCTCAGAAAGACAGAAGAGAACGTGCTGTCTGTGAATGTCCTGACTATGACACACACGACACTCAGAAAGACGCGCGCCAGTAATCCAGTTCTCTTTCACGCTTGAACGAACAATAACACACAGAATTATGCCAAAATGCCTGTTTTGTGGAGTATTCTCATAAGAGCATCTTAAATGAGTTTAATAACGTCAGTTGCTATGATTCTGTCATTAATGTTAATCAAAGAACAAAGGTAACATAGGTTTATTATTTATGCAGTTATGACAGTAAAGTCTTTAATAACTTCATTCAATGATTCTGTATATGTCTAACAGGTAGGAAGGCCACAGGTAAATATGACATTTATTATAAAAATGTTAGCCACGTTAGCGTTTTAACATCCCAGAGGCCGCGTGTGTCATGACATCATCGTGTACAAAAGAAGTCCCATTTCATTGGCTAGGTGCCAACCAATAAAACGACTCCTTTGCACCCCCCGGCTTTCTCTCTCGCAGCCACTGAGTTTGCAAGTGCACAAGTTAGTTATGCACCCATTATATCGCGAAAGTATTAGCAAAAGTCAAGGCGTGAAAATTTGAAATTGCAGTGTCAGATTTGAGAAGTTGCAAGTGCCTTATTGAGGTTGTACTGCGAATGTGAATGAAAGAATAAGTGCAAATATCTCACTATATTTCTGTGAATGGCATTTTACACATTTATGACTACTTGTCTGCAGCTTCAAATTCAGAATACAGGTTTTGTTCTGCGAGTGCAAATCTCAGATTTTTATTTTACAGGTTTTCACATTGGAGCTGTGAGTGTAAATTATAACGTACAAGTACGAATATGTATTGTGCAAGTTCTCAAATTCACATCTACATGCTCTCGAGTTTTGCTACTCTTTTACCTTCATAGCTATATGCATTTTTTATAATGCTGCAGTTGGGGTTCCCACACCTTTACACCAATTTATTTCCATGCCTTGAGTTTGTGATATGCTGTACACTGAAAACATATTCATTATAGGCTCATTTGACTCATATCCAGATATAGCTTTTGTATGAGTGTCAAACGTACAGGAAGTTGTGAAGCAGGAACAGTACTGTGTGTGTGTGTGTGTGTGTGTGTGTGTGTGTGTGTGTGTGTGTGTGTGTGTGTGTGTGTGTGTGTGTGTGTGTGTGTGTGTGTGTGTGTGTGTGTGTGTGTGTGTGTGTGTGTGTGTGTGTGTGTGTGTGTGTGTGTGTGTGTGTGTACACAAATGGTATTTGTGAGGATTTCCAGTCAGGATTTAGACCATATCATAGTACTGAGACTGCTCTCATCAGAGTTACAAATGATTTACTCTTATCATCCGATCGTGGTTGTATCTCTCTATTAGTGTTACTCGATCTTAGCGCTGCATTCGATACTATCGACCACAACATTCTTTTGAATAGACTCAAAAATATGTTGGCATTAGTGGAACTGCATTGGCATGGTTTAAATCATACTTATCTGACTGTTATCAGTTTGTAGCAGTAAATGAAGAGATGTCACACCGATCACAAGTTCAGTATGAAGTACCGCAGGGCTCAGTGCTAGGACTGTTGCTTTTCACCCTGTACATGCTACCACTGGAAGCTATCATTAGGAAGCATGGCGTTAGTTTTCATTGTTATGCTGACGATACTCAGCTCTATATTTCTTCACGCCCTGATGAAACTTACCGATTCACAAGATTAACGGAATGCATAGCTGATATAAAAAATTGGATGACTAGTAATTTCCTGCAACTTAATTCAGAAAAAACTGAATTTTTAATTATTGGACAAAAAAAACTCCACAAGTAGTAACCTAGAATACTGTCTAACACTCGATGGCTGCTCTGTCAAGTCCTCGTCGTCAGTTAGGAACCTGGGTGTGCTCTTTGATACCAATCTCTCATTTGAAAGCCACGTTTCTAGCATCTGTAAAACTGCATTCTACCATCTTAAAAATATATCTAAATTACGGCACATGCTTTCAATGCAAAATGCTGAACAGTTAGTTCATGCGTTCATGACCTCAAGGCTAGATTATTGTAATGCTCTACTGGGTGGTTGCCCTGCTCACTTAATAAATAAACTGCAGCTGGTCCAAAACGCAGCAGCTCGAGTTCTTACTAGAACCAGGAAGTATGACCATATTAGCCCGGTTCTGGCAACACTGCACTGGCTCCCTATTAAACATCGTATACATTTTTAAATCTTGCTAATAACTTACAAAGCACTAAATGGTTTAGCACCCCAGTACTTGAGCGAGCTCTTAACACATTATACTCCATCACGTCTATTGCGGTCTCAAAATTCTGGCCAGTTGATAATACCTAGAATATCAAAATCAACTGCAGGCGGTCGATCCTTTTCCTATTTAGCACCTAAACTCTGGAACAGTCTTCCTAGCATTGTTCGGGAAGCAGACACACTCTGTCAGTTTAAATCTAGACTAAAAACACATCTCTTTACTATGGCATACACATAAAACATTTTTAATTTATACTATTCAAATCAGTTAAATGATTGTTAGGCTGCATTAACTAGGTCAGCCGGAACCGGGAACACTTCCAATAACACCTGATGTACTCGTTACATCATAAAAAGAATGGCATCTACGCTAATGTTAGTCTCTTTGTTTATCCCGAGGTTTACTGCAGTCAGCCGGATCCGGGCCGTATCCAGATCAGATGGTGGACCTGCGCCCAGACATGACCAACGCATCCCTGAAATGTCTGCAGAGACCGTGTCAATTAGACTGAAATTGCCTCATCGACACGGCATCCTCAATAAACCCGTCGCCGGCGTGATGACTCCGATCTTTTCGAATATTCCTATCTAATAAATTGCCTTATCACAACATCCCAATATACCGTCTCCAGCGTAATGACTCCGATCTTTTGAATATTCCTATCTAATAATTGCCTCACCGAAACGGCATCCTCAATAAACCCGTCTCCGGCGTGATGACTCCGATCTTTCGATTATTCCTATCTAATAATTGCCTCACCGACACGGCATGACGGCCAGAGGAGAACTGGCACCCCGACTGAGCCTGGTTTCTTCCAAGGTTTATTTTTCTCCATTATGCCACCTGATGGAGTTTTGGTTCCTTGCCACTGTTGCCTTTGGCTTGGCTTGCTCAGTTGGGGACACTAAAATTTTAAACTAAATATTCAAATTTTCAACTAAATTACTGATCTGCCCGCATGGTCACTATATGATAATTGAAATGAGCTGGATAACATCAACGTTTTCTCCAGAACGGCTGTACAGCCGAATCAAATTCTGTTGCATTATTTTCCTGTTTAACACTGGGAAGCTGCTTTGAAACAATCAGCATTGTAAAAAGCGCTATATAAATAAATAAAGGTGACTTGTGTGTGTGCAGACACTCACTAAGCAGCGGAGTCGTTGAGCTGATACTCTCTGGAGCGGGTGAAGCAGCCCTGAACCCCGCTGTCGGCCCACAGTCTGCGGATCACATTGGCCAGGTCATCAGTTAAGATTCCCTGCTCCTCCGCTTCTGCAGACAGAGCAAACAGCTGCCGCGCGTCATCCTACACACACACACACACACACACACACACACACACACACACACACACACACACACACACACACACACACACACACACACACACACACACACACACACACACACACACACACACACACACACACACACACACACACACACACACACGAGATGAGCTGAGGGAGGGAGACGACTACACACTTTACCATGGTATATTTGTAATGGCAATACTTTAAATTGCTCTTATTGTGAATGATTCATCTGTGCACAAAATAACAACTCGCTCCGCCTGATGGATTTGACATTGTATGCAAAACATTGAACCTGTGAAGTTGTGAAAGAGTGCAGGACTCTCTGAATTATTCACACAACCCCAGCATGACCTACATAGTCGTCCCAGACATTCTCGCAGGTGTGCAGGAGGTCTTACCACTCGGGCGGTCTCTCCGTAGTCTATCTTGAGGTTGCTCATGGCTTTAATAATGGCCATTATGGACTGGATGATGTTGCTGTAAACCACAGCTCTGTACTGCTTACACTCGTCTTCTGAGTAGCCGTCTTCATGGATGATTCTAAACAGAGGGTGAAACATAACAATTAAAAAAAATAAATCCCTAAAAATTTAAGCAGAGAATGGTATAATGCTATCTAAAATAAAATTTAAAAAATTAAAATAAAAGATAAAAAAGCAGAGAATCATATAATGATATCTGTGAATACGCAGTAAAATAAAAAATAAAAAAATGCAATTCAATAAAAACAATATCTATATATTATAATGATATCTGGGATAAAATAGAATAAAATAAAATAAAAAGTAAAAAATATATACAAATAAAAAATTTAACCTATTATATATTTTATGTATTCAAACCACATAAAAAAATAGCAGAAAGTTAATAAAATAAATAAAATAAATAAATTAAAATAAAATAAAATAAAATAAAATAAAATAAAATAAAATAAAATAAAATAAAATAAAATAAAATAAAATAAAATAAAATAAAATAAAATAAAATAAAATAAAATAAAATAAAGCAGAGAATCATATAATGATATCTGGGAATGCTCAGTAAAAAAAGAAAAGAAAAGAAAAAAATATAATTCAATAAAAATATCTATATCAATGATATCTGGGAATGCTAAGTAGAATAAAATAAAATAAAAAAGTAAATAAAATATTAAAAATAAAAATATAAAATTTAACCTATTATATATTGTATGTACTCAAACCACACAAAAAATAAAAAAAGTGATTAAAATAAAATAAATTAAATTAATTAAAAAATAAAAATAGATTATATAATGATATCTGGGAATGATAAGAATAATAAAATACAAATTAAATAAAATTAAAAATATATAAAAATTAAATACAGTTAATAAAAATTAAAGCATTTTAAACCTGTATTAAATTAAAACTTTTAGGAATAATATTTTTTAATTGGTCTAATTGGTTAATGTATCATAAACTACTTCAATCAGGCAAATATTGGAAGCATATAATATTAGACCTTAATTTTTCAAATTAAAATATACAGTTATTTACCAACTAAAATTATTAGAATTATTAGATTTATTGTGGCCATAATAATATAAACTGATATTAGCCATAAAATGAATTATCAGCCACCATTTTAGCCCAAAATGTCAGTTTTCAGTGATGGATCTGAAACCTGCACATTTAATGAATTCCAGATTCACTGACGTCAGCAGATCTCCACGTCTTCTCTCTGTACAAGAGAGTCAGCAAATATAAAACAGGCCAGTAGAGCCTTATTCACATGATGTTTGAGATCACACACACACACACACACATCTAAATCATGACATCGCACTTGTCTTGACTTAAAAACTACAACTGAAAATGTCATGAAGGAAAACATTAGAAATACATTAAACAAAAAAAAGTTTTTCTGCAGCTCAGAAGGGAGGAAGCTCAGGCTAATGGATCTTAAAAGGTTTGATCAAATAAAGCTGAATCTTCATACACTTGGTAACTGAATAGAAGAAATGTGGGATACATGACACCTTCAGGACTGTTACTCTAGTATCTCCACCCCGTCTGCTGCTGGTAACAGTTACTGTCATTGTAACACGGTTTCTGCTAAAACCTGCGGTGTGAAACCATGTGCTTCCTCATGAAAAATACATTCAGATACCAGTGCCTCCAGTGAAATGTCAATTATAAAACTATTTAAGGCTTCCGCCATCTCTCTTTATATTACTTACACTCAAAGATATATATATAGCCCAATAAAATACATTTATAGCTGAGAAGAATAAGCACACCTTTCATCAAAGCTCGCAAAGATGTCCAATGATGCTCCAACCCAAACATCTCAATACATAAAACTTTCTTTTATCTTATAAAACAGTGACCTCTGTTATTTCTATTTCAAATAAACGCTGTTCTTTTGAACTTACGATTCAGTGAATAATCCTGAAAAAGAAAAAAAATGCTTCTTTATCACCAAATCAGCATATTAGAAGGATTTCTGAAGGATGGTGTTTTTAAGATTGTAATAAGATTCACAATACTACGCTTTTTACTGTTAGGTAGTGTATATGCAGTATGTGACTGATCAAAGCATAAACAGAGTTATAAATGAACCCAACCTTTTCAAAACCAGTTAAACTGTTTTATTATTACTCTAAAGATAACCTATATAAATGCACAGGTGTTGTTACTGTATGCGCCGAGGGTTCACAGAAACCAGCCAACTGCTAAATTAATTAACATGAAGCTGAATCCTCATTATATATTCTCATATACTAAAAAGTATGCAAGATTAGTGCCTTTAACCCCAGCCTGGATGTACACCCAGGCTATCGGGAACTCCAGAGACCCCAGACAATAAAATGTGATTTTGTAACATCATAAAGTAATTTTTAAAAACAAAAAAAAACAAATGTAATATCACTCACTTCATTGATGTTTTTACTCTACATTTGTGCAGTGTTGGGGGGTTTTAATGTTTTTTATTTAACTATTTTTTTAAAAATAGCTTTTTATGTAAAATTCACTTTAAAAAAGATCCACATTTCTCATTTTCATTCATGGAGATAATATGGACAATGTGCCATGGTTTAATGGAAGATAGCCATCAACTGGAGAACAAACACTTTTAAAATTAAAATAGCATGAAATTTCAACTACAATTTCAACTTTTTTTATTTAAGTTTATGTTTAGACATTCTAAAATAATTATTATAACAATAAAAAAAAGTAACATCAATTTTTTTGCAATTATGACACGTTATTACAGTCAAACCCTAACATAGTGTTACATGTGCATTATAGGCGTGTTTGTTGTGTGTGTTTGCATTTGTTCTCCATCAGGGATGTGTTGTGGTATCAATCTTTCATTTTGTGTGCGTTTTCTGCATTGACAGACTTTTTTTTTTATTTTCTTTTACAAATTATGTAACAAAGCAATTTTTATAGTCTCCCACTGACGTCTATGAAAAAATTGTGTTTTAATTTATTTATATAAATTAAAAAAAATTCCTTAAATCCCCCCAACACTGTACAAATATAGAGTAAAACATTAATAAAGTGAGTGATATTACATTTGTTTAAAAAAAAAAAAATTACATTATGTTACAAAATCACATTTTATTGTCTGGGGTCTCTGGAGTGTGACTTTTTTTATGCTAAAATATGACCAGATATCATTCCAATTTTTTATTTTTATTTGTACAGCTAGCAAGTGTCAACCACGACATCACGTCTCATGCCATTTTTTATTTTATTTCAGCAAATGTCATTTGGGGTCAAAAAGACCCCGAATAGCTTATAAGGGTTAAGAGCAAAATTGAGAAAACATGCCTAATATTGAAAATAGCATTCAGTATTTGTATTAAATATTTGTTTGCATTCAAAATTAAAAATATACTATGCTAAAGTATGCCAAGTGGTGTTTATGAAGCATGAATCCACACATGCTTAATCTTGCAGGACGTTCTGCAGAATGAGGGTTACCATCGAGACACGACTGAGCAGAGTAGAGCTGCACATAGAAAGACAGTTTGGCATCACGAGGAGATGGATGGCGTCTATTAAATCACGAACAGGATGAGAACATTTCAAGTAAAGGAAGCAGCACTACATCACAGTGTGGAAATGAAACCCGTAACAGCAGCTAGAGCCGGTTTCTGTTCACGTTAGCGCTCTACCGCGCACATGATGTCATTTGTTCAAAGTGCTGTTGCTGCAAATAAATATGTGACAAATGAAGCATGGCTTTATTACTGAATATAAATAGTGTGCACGCACTTGTATCTCAGCAGCTGCAATGAGCTCATTTACTGTCAATGTGTGTGATTTATCAGGCTTAAAGCAGCGTGACGTTCCTGAGTAATGCCTGCGACTGACTGTGCGATTTCAGCAATCCTGTAAGATCATTACAAATCACACTGTACCACATGGATCTGATAAACTTGGGTACGACATGCATGTAGACTGTATGATGATGACACCTATTGAATCAAAGTAAAATGTCATCAGCATGTGCTAGTGGGAAACAAACAGAGCAAGATGAATCGCACTTTGGCAATTGTGGTTTTTAAGTGCGCTGAAAAAAAGAGGAAGCGAAAGAGGAGAATACGGACATGGTCATGGCTAGGGAAAAGAGGCCAACTTGGCATGCCAATTTTGTAAATGGAGCTTGAGGTAAATAGTTGTAGCGCCAATGCCGCGTTGATCAATACATTTCATGTTGCATTTTTATTGGCTAGTCAGTAGGGCTGTGCGATATGGACAAAAAAAAAAAAAAAATATATATATATATATATATATTTTGAAGCAATATTTCCTTACACATACTTGTGTATAATTTTTTTGGAAGCTGGCTTTATTGCCAGTATTTGCGGGCACAATATCTTTGCATAAATTATATTGTGACGTTGGTTATTTCTTTATGCCTTTTTGAACTCTCTTCGTATATTGTGCAGTACGCAAATGCCTGTATTATCAATTTTTCACAACTTCTTTCTACGTGGTGCTCCTAGTAAAAGTACAACTTTTAAAAAAAAAACACATCTCTAGACCAGCGTCTCGTGTTTTAACCACAGAAATGCATTCTGTTTGTCTGGCTATCACCAGACCAAGCTCAATTTAAGATTGAACATTGGTCTGGGGAGTCTGCTCTGTATTTTCTACTGCACAAGAGGCTGATAAACGAGCATAATTCAAATGACTCTGTACGCAATTGGATAGTTCTTCAACCAATCAGACCACAAGAGGCGTGATCAACGGGCATCGATCCATCGCTTCTCTATCTGTCATTGTGTTAAACCCACCAATAGCGCACCAGGTGGATAAGCCAGTCTGTGATTGGTTCCCGCAAAAGTGTAACAGAAGCAGGATAAATGAATGTACAGGTTTCCTGACTGAGTTGCAGGGCGAAATCAAATCGCCGGCAGATCAGGCTGGGTTTACCCAGTCTAGCATTCTGTGTGAATGGCCCTTAATACTCTGTTTTGCCGCAGTGAAAGTTTGACAGGTCTCGCAAATTACCTGGATCTGATGCATCATCTTTCCTTTTTTTGGTCCTTATCCTGCCCTGAATTCACTTTCCCTGTTTCTGTGCTTTCTTCCATGGCGTAATGGTAAACAGACTCTGTTCTGCTCTTGCGGTTGCACTAGAAGACGTGCTGCATTCAGATTGCATACTACAGTTCACGTCACGTCTTTTGTGTGCTCAAGTGCGTTATTTTAAATGTAAGCGCACGCACATTTTTTCCAGGCGCGTCCGTGCCGCAGCGACTTTTCAGAATGCCACCAGTGCACCGCAGGTCATGTGAACCAGCTTCACCCTTTCCGTAACAACATTGAAAGCTCAGCCAAAATGGATGAACAGCTGATGATAGCTGTACAGGGTTTTTTTCCCCCCTCAGCTTCATAAAAATATCTAGTAGTGGAGCGCATGGAAGGGCTGGAAATCCATTTGTCCGCTGCTGAAACTTCCTCGTCTTCATGGAGAACACGACTCATGATTGCTTAGCAACGGCAGACACCACGAGAGCGCACGCTCCCGGTCGCTTTTTCAAAGGAGAAAGCATTTTCCACACGTTTTTTTTTTTTTTTTAGACGCGACATGTGAACGGCCCTTTAGGGGGGGGGGTGGAAAATCGTGCTTTTCTGCTGTTTAGAAATCGTGCATGCTCACATCGCGATTTTATTACGATTTCAATTAATCGCACAGTCCTACTAGTCACTAGACGTAGGTCGAAGCAGCAAACACACGGAGAGATAATCATGCTAAATTTATGACTGTCAGAAAATTAATCGCAGGCTATCTTTGGGTCTTTGAACCTCTCTCACTGTACGACGTAGGACCACTGTTTAGGAGCCACAACCACAGAAATCACCACGATTGGTCATCTTTCGTCTGGGACAGCCTAAAATCGTACAGTGTGTACCGAGCATAAGAGTATAGAGCCTGGCTGTGTCTTTGTGGGCATCACAGGCTAGTTTGAACGTAAAATTTGAAGTAAGCATGCTTAAAAATGATGTCTGGACAGGGATCACTACAGCTCTGTTCTAAAACACAGTGAGCTGCCTTTATATGTAGTATTTTTAGGCATCATGGGCACCCTAACAAAAATGCATCATTCGCTGCACTCACTGCAACAAGCATGAGGCAAAAGAAATATTGATTATAAATAAGCAGGACATAAAAACTTTTACCCAATTATTTTACCTAATATTTGTGTTTGCATGTATTTTTTATGCTAGAAAACTTATATGTGACCCCGGACCACAAAGCCAGTCATAGGGGTCAGTTTTTTGAACTTGAGATTTATACATCATCTGAAAGCCGAGATACAACTATTTGAAAATCTGGAATCTGAGGGTGCAAAAAAAAAAAAAAATCTAAATATTGAGAAAATCACCTTTAAAGTTGTCCAAATGGAGTCCTTAGCAATGCATATTATTACTAATAATACATTTTTGATATATTTACAGTAGGAAATTTACAAAATATCTTCATGGAACATGATCTTAATATCCTAATGATTTTTGGCATAAAAGAAAAAACGATAATTTTGACCCATACAATGTATTGTTGGCTATTGCCACAAATATACCCGTGAGACTTATGACTGGATTTGTGCTCCAGGGTCACACATCATTAGCTTAGTAACATACTAATGAAATCAACTGCAGAGTCGTGCTTCTCTTGAGAAGTGTTTATCTGATGTATGAAACCGCTGCTCCAAATCCACCACTTCTAAGGTTCCAACACAGTCAGGATGTTGTCTTAGAAGGCAGCTGCCTATGTAGGCAGTAGACAGCATGGCAGCTCACTAGGTTTGAGACTTTATATGAAGGCTGTATGGTGTATTGAAATGTGGCTTAATGCGATAGTCATTTATTGTAAATCGAGCCACTCTGAGACAGGCTTATTATATTATTATATATGTTCGCTGTGATCGTACTTGTCAAAGGTTTAACCTTTTATTGAAGTAAAAGAATTGAAAGTGAGGGGGGAAAAAATAAAAAAATAATTCACATTATGAAATAAATGTTTTTCTCCAAAACACGTTGCCCATAATTATTGGCACCTCTAGAATTTTTTATGAGTAAAATATCTCTGAAGTATATTCCCATTAATATTTACATTTTTTTTAGCACACCAGGGTGACTAGGAACATGAAATTGTCCAGCTATGACTTCCTGTTCAACAGGAGTATAAATATGAGAAACACAAAGGACAAATTCCCTTAATCATCATCACAATGAGTAAAGCCACAGAATATAGTTCTGATTGTTGTTGAGCTTCACAAAATAGAAAATGGATGTAAGATAACATGGCATTGAAAATCCCCATTTCCACCATCAGGAAATGAAGTTCCGATCAACTAAAGATGTGATGAACCCGCCTGGAAGAGGACGTGTGTGTATATCGTCCTAATGCACGAGAGGAGGAGAGTTTGAGTGGACAAAGACTCTTCAAGATCACAGATTGAGAATCGCAGAGATTAGTTGAGTCTTGGGGTCAGAAAGACAAATCAAACAGCCCCTACATCACCACATGTTGTTTGGGAGGGTTTCAGGAACAATCCTCCTCGCTCATCCAGAAACAAACTCCAGTATATTCAGTGTCAGACACGACTGGAGCTTCAGACGGGACCTGGTTCTGTGGTCAGATGACACTAAAACAAGAGCTTTTTGGCAGCAAACACACCAGATGGTGCAAACAGGGATAAAAAGACCCCATGCCCACGGTTAAATACACCGCTGGATCTTTAATGTTGTGGGCCTATTTTTTTGCTGGAGGTCCTGGACATCTTGTTCAGATACATGGCATCATGGATTCTAGCAAATACCAACAGATAAAAAAAATCAAAACCTGACGGCCTCTGCTAGAAATCTTATAATGGGCCGTGGTTGGATCTTCCATCAGGACAACGATCCAAAACAAACATCAAAATCAACACAAAAATGTGTCACTGAACACAAAATGAAGCTTCAGCCATGGCCGTCCCAGTCCCTGACCTGAGCCCTATAGAGAATGAGTGATGAACTGAAGAGAAGAGCTGGGAATCTGAAGGATCTGGAGAGATTCTGTGTGGAGGAATGATCTCTGATCTCCAAACTCATCAGGCATTACAGGAGACGACTCAGAGCTGTTATCTTGGGGAAAGGAGGTTGCAAAAAGTATTGAATAAAAGGGTGCCAATAATTATGGCCAACGTGTTTTGGAGAAAAGCATTTATTTCATAATGCGAGTTTCCCCCCACTTTCAAATCTTCAATGAAATTTGCTCAATTTTTGAATGAAAGATTAAAAGGATAAAGAATGAAAATTTATTTTTACAGCCATCTTTGATCAAATTTACCAGGGGTGCCAATAATTCTGACCACAACTGCATAGCTGAATCGTTTTCATTTAGCAATAAGATTGCGTGGGTGTTTGAATGGAGATTTTACATATTAATCATGCAGCTCTACGCAATATACAATCAAAAGAAAAACAAAATAATGCAATGTCAGTTTTTTCCAATATCATGCAGCCCTAATAGATACAGTAAATGGGAGTGGATGACGAAAAAGAGAGACAGGAACTGTTTTTCTACTTACTTCATCTGTTTCACAATGGTACTCTTCCCTGATTCACCAGCACCTGAAGAGAGAAGAATGACAATGAATGCAGAGCAAGCAGTCAAACAAATCAAGCTAAGGTGACAAAATCAATTAAAACACTGGATTTATCTATGAAAATCACTGAAGCTTCTTGCATGTTGCCAATCTCACTGAATAGCATCGTTCTGTTTTAAATCAGGGGTTACATCATCTTCTCAGCCGCTCGTACCTTATTGTTTAAATTTCAGGGACCTTTATATGCTTCATAGTACGTTCATGACATACAGCCTCTCTGCCCGACGGCTGGCCATGAGTACAGAGCAGAGCAAGTTCTCACATATTCTGTGCTGTGAGATGATGCATCTCACCTGAAGGGCCGAGGCGCTGTGTCTGTGTGTGTGTGTGTGTGCGCGTGTGTGCACTTCCTTCACCCCCGGAGATGATTTTAGCCTAATACTGCTCACTGAAGCCGTGCCAAAACATCTGCTCTCAAAACTTGTTGACGTAGCCTGGCCGTGGCTCTCCGCTTGTTGTTATTTCCACTGCACTGAAGCCTGATGTTCTGAGAGGCGGCTCGCAAGTTCACCGATGTATACAGAAAAGGTCTGGGAACAGTTCGGATTATTCCTGCATAAAATAATGAGCATTGTGTGTCTAAGTCATAAAAGCACAGCTCTGAGCGGTTCTGCATCTGAAATGCTGAGAACACGAAACCCTCTTCCGGTCCAGCATTGAGTGGAAGATGTAGAGAGGTCATTCAATTATTTTGAGTGGACCGATATGATACCTAATCATTCGGAGTAACACTCCAGGGAAAGTGAACAACTATATCAAAAGGCTTTCAGTGAAGTGTAAAGTTTTTAATCAGACGGTATAAATCAAAATCTGCCAGAAAACTGCCAAATGCACAGACACAGAATATTTTTTGTTTATCATGCTTGCTACAAGAAAAATCGCTAATATTTAGGGATGTTTCAACATTTTGTGCAAATCAAAACCTCATGGCATTAATATCTGCTTTAGGGTGCAGCCACAGCATTTTTAGTGTATGGAAAAAGCCAGAAAGCAAGAAAAAAAAAACTTAATTTCATTTTCTTTTAACATGATTTAATTTTAGCAGGAGTTGGAAATGGAGACACAGCATCTGCACAGTAGTGCCGTCAGCAGCCCCTATAGCGGCGTGTGAAATGTGCGTCTCCTGGGCCATCTGCTGAAGCATTCAAACACAGCTACCTCTACCACACACACACACTCCATTCACTGCACAGTAACACAACCACATTACTAACTCACACTTTCATCTTTTTAACAAGTGTCTGAAGAGATCTGGCTTTTAACCTTTCATATATTTTATGTATTCAAACCACACAAAAAAATAGCAAAAAGTGATTAAAATAAAATTAAATAAATAATTAAATTAAATAATTTAAAATAAAATATAAAATAAATAGTGCTGTCAAATCGATTAATCGCATCTAACAAACATTTGTGTTCATATAATATATGGGTGTGTTTATTATATATATATATATATATATATATATATATATATATATATATATATATATATATATATATATATATATATATATATATATATATATATATATATATATATATGTATGTATGTATGTATGTATGTATGTATGTATGTATATTTATATTTATTTATTTATGTATATATGTATATATGTATATGTATATGTATATGTATATATATATATATATATATATATATATATATATATATATATATATATATATATATATATATATACACACACACACACACACACACACACACACACACACACGTATGTTATGTTAGATGTGATTAATTGATCGATTTGACAGCACTAAAAATAAAATTAAAAAAAGAAAAAGTTTGACAACTTAAACTTCGACAAATAGCATTTTATTGGAAGCATGTAATTTCATAAGTAAGGGTTTTAAAAAAAAAAAAATAAAATAAATGTTTGACATTTTATTGGAAGTGTGTAATTTCTTAAATAAGGGTTAAAATGAAATAAGACTATTTTTGAAACAATATATAACAACTCACTATCAAATAACTAATTTTATTGAGGTAGTGTTTAATTACAATCAAATATTTAATAAAAAATAAACATACTAACATATGTAGTATTTATACGTATTTTTTATTATTTTAGTCTAAATATTCTCTCTCTCTCTATAGAATTTTAAATAAATAAAATCGGTTTCTGTACAAGTGTGATCTTGTATATACTGTTGACTTTCAGGTCCTCATCTGGATTAATAATTTACTTTTATTGTTACCTTTGACCTCCTACAGTGTAATGACTGCACTGAATGTATTGTCCACTGTACTTTGAACAAAGGAAAAAAAGGGCCTTAGGAAAAGAAGAACAGCACATCTAAACATTCACCTCCCAGCGCAGACACCCGAGAGACACAGTTACACAGCGTCCCCTGAGCACCGCTACTGTACAGAGAGCTCATGGGATACACCATTATACCAACTCGACCATATTACTACAATACTTACTAATGGCTAATCGAGAAAGAGAGGCAATAATTGATCCTTACGAGACTTGAATAACAAGTGAATTGTTTATTCACAAACCCATAGAGGGTAAGACAGTGTAACTGGAGACGAAGTGTTTTAATACACACCAGACTCATAAACACAACTAAGTATTTTGGAGTTTATTCATTTGGTGAGGAGTTGAGGATAAGATCAGGTGGCAAAAGACACGATAAACAATTACTTAATATAACAGAATAACATCTAATTAAACAAGTTCTTTAAAAACATCGTAAACAGGTCATTAAAAACAGCTGATTCATAATCAGTAGTGTTTGCAAGCATTAATATTACTTTTGCTCAAATTTGGGATTAGGGATTATTATGAATAACTCGCCATACATCAGGGACATTAATGATATCTTAAACAAAAAAAGCATTAAAAATAAAATTGACGGTTACATAAAGAACCTTTAACATCCATGGGATCTTTCCATTCCACAAAAGGTTCTTTAGATTATTAAAATGTTCTTCACACTAAGAAAAAAAGGGTTCCTTTAAGTACTGATCAATGAAAGGTTCTTTGAGGAACCAAAAATGGTCCTCCTATGGCAGGGGTGGGGAACGCTGATCCTGGAGGGCCACTCTCTTGCAGAGTTTAGCTCCAACCCTAATCAAACACACCTGAAGCTAATCAAGGTCTTCAGGATTACTAAAGTTACAGGCAGGTGAGTGTTTTTTTCAGGGTTGGAGCTAAACTCTGCAAGAGAGTGGCCCTCCAGGATCAACGTTCCCCACCCCTGTTCTATGGCATCGCTGCAAAAATCCTCTTTTGGATCTTTATTTTTAAGGTAAAACTGTGTAATAAAAATGAAAGAAATAAAGAGAGAGAAGCAAAGAGATGTGTGATTATCAGGTCGTCTTGTCTAACAAAGCGCTCTATGTGCATTTGGCTGGCAGAGAGGATAGGCCGCCTCTGTTTGCTATCATTTGGGCAAACATCAATGCATCTGAATGAGACCCTCACTGGCCTCATGGCAATTAGTAAGCGGAGGGGAACATGGTGTCCTCATTCACAGAGAGAAATGACAGACTCACAAGAGTCTGTTCAAAAAAACGTTATCGCATAATACTGATACATGTAAAAACTGGACTAAAATATTACTAACACAACAACTCTGTAAGTATGCATGCATGCATGCATGCATATGATAAATTATTCGCCCAGTTTCAAAGACAAGGCTTAAGTATAGTCCCAGACTAAAATGCATGTTTGAGCCGTTTTAACTGAAATCAACCATCTTAAAATATGTCAGTGCCCTTGTTTTGTCTCAAGATGCAACACCAAGATGTGCATAAATTCTAAAAAATGTGCATAAATCATTTTTAATCCGATAAGAAGACGTGCATAAACTACGATGGAATCACATTTAGCGAATAAATCCCTCGATGCGCAATAAAAAGCACAGGTGACTTTGCCTCAACAGTGGCCGTTTGTTGTGTTTCATATGTGCAATCTGATACGCAAGCCATTTATGATGTAGGAAAAAAGAGCCCCAGTTGCAGCAAGATATTTTGCACCAATTTCCAGGGAAGTGATGATTTTGTTTTCTTGAACACATGGGATGGAAACGCTGCTTTATTAGCAGATGTTTTATGCAATATTCCATTTTGCGCACAATTTAAATTCACAATGGCAATGGTAACATAGCTATTGTTGTGTACAAACATTATAAAAAGTTAGGGATGCACCGGCATGAACATTTTGGCCGATACCGATGACAGATAATTCTTTATATTTGAATGCTGATAAATCGAAATCCAAATTTTTATATACTTTGAGAGCCTGACTACAACAAACAAAATTCTCACCATTAAAATGTCCCAAGTCCCAAGCACACAATTGTATTGATGTTCTCATTATAATTTCATGTAGCCGATATGACAGACTGTTTTCCTTTTTTGAAGTGATTTCAATCATATTTCAAGCAATTCAAACCTATCATGGCGAACATTTCGCATCTGAAGTGTCTCAGCTGAAGGAAATCCATTATTTTTGGCTTTAAAATATCGGACAAATATTTTTATTGGGCCGATAACGATAACATTAAAAATGAACATATATTGGCTGATACCGATATGGTGGCCGATATATCGTGCATCCCTATAAAAAGTGCCATTTTAAATTCTTCTAGCATCCAACACAGAACATTTACCAAAAATATTTTAGTCAATACAAAATCTAAATGAAAACAGTAAAATAAGTTAATAACATTTAGTGAAATCTGTTGACTAGCAATCTTTGTTGGATTATATTCCAACGGGGAAAGCTCAAAAATGGGAAAAAAGCACCGCTTGCGTTTTTTGCCCCACGTTTGCATGCCTGTAACTCAAGAATTATTAAAGATACCTTAAAACCATTAAGGTATTAAACATTTCTTTTGGTATCTTCATTTTAAAGGCCCCATATTGTTCAAAAAATAAAAAAGTATCACCTGTATGCAAAGTGACCCACATTTGGTTTTTGTCATATGGCCAATTTAGCCACATTAAGATCTCCACATCTCTGGGACTGAACCATCAAGGACCTTTAAAATGAAGATACCAAAAGGAAAGTTTGTTAAAAGACAAAATTTAAAAGGATATTAATATATCTTTAATACTTCTTGAGTTACAGGCATGCAAACATGGGGCAAAAAAACATGTGCTTTTTCCCATTTTTGAACTCTCACTGTTGGTATATAATGCAACAAAGATTGCTAAAGTCAACAGATTTTACTAATAGACCTACCAATCTCTGTGTAGAAATAAAATAATGATGCTGCCATCTTTCTAAAGTCATTTTTACTCCCCTGTGATTTGGCTCCAAATTGAAAATTGTCATTTTGACCCCCCTCTACAAAACAGTGGACTACTCAGTAAATGTACATCTGTGACATTTAATATTTTGGCTTTCATCACTATTTATCTGTCTTTCTTCAGGAAAAAATATTAACAAAAATCAAAGATTTGAGCCGGGGAAGTTGCTAACACAAAATTGGGTTGATTTGACACGGAATGACCCAAAAGCGTCTGCCAAATGCATAAATATAAATTAACTACATACTGGTTTTACGATTTACACATTCATTCTCCTCATGTTTTATGAATGAGCCTCAATGTTAAGTGTAATAAAGTATCTATCTGTAATCTAATAATTATAAGGACAAACTCCCGTATGAATCTCTATCAATTCCATCAGCCTGTACACACCCTGTTCGCATTTCTATTTGTGCAGCTTTTAGCACTACCTTCACCTGATTTAACACTTCTGCTAAATTCAATTTATCTGGAAGAATAAAGAATCTATTCACAAGTGCTTAAACAAGTATTGCTCTCCCAGGTCAGACCACTGATTGACAAAAATAGCAGAGCAAAACTGCTGTCATGCACTTGTTAGCGAGCCGTTATTGGTGACACAGAAAGCTTCACTGAATTTAAAACGCCATAACTGACAAAATTCAACTCATTCCCAACACCCTGAAGGATCGCTTAGGTAATTTCATAAATACGTTCAGTTACTCATTTCAGTTGCATCTCCATTTAACACATTTGATAATAATTATCCGTTCTGTACACTGGAAAATGTGGGGGGAAATGCACAGATTTCGTACAACCATTTTTCCACTGTGGAGAAGGAATATGTGGTCTAACATCATAATTCTCTTATACCTTTTTATTTCAAGTTTGACCCATGTCCAGTAAATCAAAGTGTAATGTGCTGGGATGTCCAAACATTGAGAGAGTGGCACAGAAGGAATGATGCTGAAGAAAAGCACTCGTGTGCCAGTGATTTTTTTCCGTAATGGAAAAATGACTGAGGGAAAGTAAAGAGGCAGAAGAAATAATAAAGAAATAAAGGAGGGTAGCATTGATGTGTGGATGACAAAGAGAAAGGACAGTGGAAAAGAAGTGTATGTGACCCAAACTTCATGGAAAACTGGTTTTTAGTTGCAAAATTAAAAAATTGCTTAATATAGATGGTTATTTAATAGGGCTGTGCTGAACTGAACAGATACAGGACTTTCAGTTCATTTCACACAATGACATGAATGATCACATCTTGGTATGCACAGAATATTAAATATTAAAAAGACATTTCGGACATTGTAAAATATCTTGGATAAAAGGGTGGTGTTATATAAATACTTATTCCCTTTTGACAAAATGAGGCTGAATTTTTTTTTTTCTCTCTTAGTGAAAATAAAACCTTTTCAATTTGACACTATATAGTTTGATACCTTGAAACTTTAAAAATATGATTTGTAGCTGAAAAAAAGTAAATGCAAATTAACTAACCTAAATGAAGAATGTTACACATCTTTATCCCACTAATATAATTCCGACGTGTCACGTTTCTCTAATTTAGCTACATTATAACTGGCAATTCTTTACAGAGAAAGATCAGCTGACTGACTAATTCAGTACTGACTAACATTTGAACTCTATAAATCACCTGAGGCTGTTGCAGACAGGCAGAAATAGTAAAGTTTGAACTATCATGACTTATGGTCTTTAGCGGTAGATCACTACAATGAAGCTTACTTTAAAAACAAGCCATGTGAGATCAGTCTGCGTGTGCATCACAATCCACCTGTGATGGAAAAACTATTAGAAATAGGAGGTATTTCTTTTCATTGTAGACAAAAACTATATTTAGAGCACATTGAGTATTTACTGTAGATGGGCAGAGAGCCAAACATGACACCGCAGCACTTGATCTTATCAAAAAGGAAAAACACTCTTTTACTATTGCTCTGTCTCACCTACTAGCTCGTTTCTGGACAACTTTGGGATCTTGTATTGCTTGTGCCAGTGTTTCACAACCACTAGTGTGCCGTGAGAGGTTGTGGTTGATCAAATAAAAAAATTAAAATAAAAAAAAGGAAACAATAAATGCTACAAATAAGAATACGTCACTGTCTGGCGGAAACCTAGTATCTCTATATTTTGTCATTTTGTGCTATTGGTCATTCTTTACGCCTGTCTGTGGGTTTTACACAATTAACCAATTAAAAGTATTAAAAAGAGCTTGTGACTAAACCATGTAACTCCATTGGCTCCTCAAACTGTCAGTCAAACCTCATGACTCCACCCGCCTCTATCCTGAATGAAGCGCGGCACGCAGTTTGGAGATAGATCGCTGCTTGTTTGCAATGCAAAGGTAAATAATACTTTTGTTAAAAGTACAGAGTCAGTACTGACATTTTAAAAATGTGATACCAGCATTTCCCTCTAGCATTTTGAGTGCTGTTGAACAGATTCTTAAACTCCTCTGATTGGCCATTGTCTTCACGCGCACAACATATACAAACCCGATTCCAAAAACGTTGGGACACTGTACAAATTGTGAATAAAAACAGAATGCAATGATGTGGAAGTTTCAATTATCAATATTTTATTCAGAATACAACATAGATGACATATCAAATGTTTAAACTGAGAAAATGTATCATTTTAAGGGAAAAATAAGTTGATTTTAAATTTCATGGCATCAACACATCTCAAAAAAGTTGGGACAAGGCCATGTTTACCACTGTGTGGCATCCCCTCTTCTTTTATAACAGTCTGCAAACGTCTGGGGACTGAGGAGACAAGTTGCTCAAGTTTAGGAATAGGAATGTTGTCCCATTCTTGTCTAATACAGGCTTCTAGTTGCTCAACTGTCTTAGGTCTTCTTTGTCACATCTTCCTCTTTATGATGCGCCAAATGTTTTCTATGGGTGAAAGATCTGGACTGCAGGCTGGCCATTTCAGTACCCGGATCCTTCTACGCAGCCATGATGTTGTAATTGATGCAGTATGTGGTCTGGCATTGTCATGTTGGAAAATGCAAGGTCTTCCCTGAAAGAGACGACGTCTGGATGGGAGCATATGTTGTTCTAATACTTGGATATATCTTTCAGCATTGATGGTGCCTTTCCAGATGTGTAAGCTGCCCATGCCACACGCACTCATGCAACCCCATACCAGAGGAGATGCAGGCTTCTGAACTGAGCGCTGATAACAACTTGGGTTGTCCTTGTCCTCTTTAGTCCGGATGACATGGCGTCCCAGTTTTCCAAAAGAACTTCAAATTTTGATTCGTCTGACCACAGAACAGTTTTCCACTTTGCCACAGTCCATTTTAAATGAGCCTTGGCCCAGAGAAAACGCCTGCGCTTCTGGATCATGTTTAGATATGGCTTCTTTTTTGACCTATAGAGTTTTAGCCGGCAACGGCGAATGGCACGGTGGATTGTGTTCACAGACAATGTTTTCTGGAAGTATTCCTGAGCCCATGTTGTGATTTCCATTACAGTAGCATTCCTGTATGTGATGCAGTGCCGTCTAAGGGCCCGAAGATCACGGGCATCCAGTATGGTTTTCCGGCCTTGACCCTTACGCACAGAGATTGTTCCAGATTCTCTGAATCTTTGGATGATATTATGCACTGTAGATGATGATAACTTCAAACTCTTTGCAATTTTTCTCTGAGAAACTCCTTTCTGATATTGCTCCACTATTTTTCGCCGCAGCATTGGGGGAATTGGTGATCCTCTGCCCATCTTGACTTCTGAGAGACACTGCCACTCTGAGAGGCTCTTTTTATACCCAATCATGTATAAAATTGACCTAATAAGTTGCAAATGGTCCTCCAGCTGTTCCTTATATGTACATTTAACTTTTCCGGCCTCTTATTGCTACCTGTCCCAAATTTTTTGGAATGTGTAGCTCTCATGAAATCCAAAATGAGCCAATATTTGGCATGACATTTCAAAATGTCTCACTTTCAACATTTGATATGTTATCTATATTCTATTGTGAATAAAAAAGTTTATGAGATTTGTAAATTATTGCATTCCTTTTTTATTTACAATTTGTACAGTGTCCCAACTTTTTTGGAATCGGGTTTGTATGTCTCTGATTGGCCATTGTGTTCACGCACACAACATACATGTCTCTGAATGGCCATTGTGTTCACGCGCTCAACATACATGTCTCTGATTGGCTAAAATGATCAATGCTTCAAAAACTTGTAAACAGACATCTTTGACGCTCTTCATCGAGCACTTACAGAGATACGGGAACGTTTGAACGCTGTCGTCTATCAGCGGATCCCTAAAATATCCGCTGATAGACGCCTGGTTTCACACGCTCATGTTGTTCATGTTGTTGAGCGCATGAACACCATGGCCAATCAGAAGTGTTTAAGAATCTGTTCAACAGCACAAAATGCTAGAGGGAAATGCTGGTATTGTCCCATTTGTAAAATTTCAGTACCGACTTCGAAATCGGTACTTTTGACAATACTAAGGTTTTATTTACTGTCTATAAAGGCTAATGTTTTTTGTATTCTAGTCTTAATCTGCTATTTGCCGTCTAGTTGTAGCCAATATACTGTTTTAAATATCCTGTGCATAGCGCTTTATCTTTATTTTGGCCAAATGTACTCAACAACAAGAAAACTGAGTGCCCATATAGCTACAATAAACTTTATAACCTGTAAGTTGATGAAAATGTAATGCGATGCATTTACTATCTCAGATACTGTCGTTCTAATGACGGACAAAACGCATAACTCTGTCATTCGCTGGTCAAAAAACTTGTAACACCATTTGATCCTGATTTTCATAAAATGTTAATATTATAAATGACACGTGCAAATGTCTGACCATATATAAAGCCACAATACCAACTATGACGACACAGTACTTTCAAAATATAAGGTTTCCGCTCGACAGTGACGATATGTAAATTTCTTGTTTTATCATCATTATCATCACCATCATCACCACCGCCAATAACAACATCATAGCTACATATATGACCTTATTGTGTTCCTACCTGACTTAAGCTCAAGTTTCTCCTTAAATATGAGTACTACATTATAATATCCAGTTTAAATATGCCATTTGAAGCAATGCATGTTTGTGCTATTTTGTTATTTCAGTGCTTAGTGGTATGCAGTGGGATTTTTAACTTAAAACTGTGCCATGCCCAATACACTGGCTTATGCAATACGTTAAATTACATTTAATGCAAGTCTATGGGATTAGACGAGTAAAAGCTCTCTAATAGGCACTTATAGTAAAAGCATTGAAGTTTAATATTTAGAGTTATCAATCTGAACAAAACCCTAAATCCTAAATCTTAAACTTTAAAGAGGCCATAAGAGGCTTTTCCTTTAGCGTGAAATGTATATATTTTGTGCATGTTTAAGATCTGCAAAGTTACAAAGATCATAGTCTCCCACTGCTAAAAAGGGATTTATTGTTTATTTTATTATCTAACAGAGAACATAGACCTGCCTAAAACGCCTCGATCGAGTCTGGATATTACTTCCGCCAACGTCTACGTCACAATGTGAAACCATTAGAATAATGCCCGGCTAAAGGCATACGCAAAGAAAGAAGGCGATGTTGCCGCCATGTTGTGAAGCTGAAATTGACCAATCACAACGCACTGGGTCAGCTGGCCAATCAAAGCACTCGCTTTTCGGAAGGAGGGGCTTTGTAGAAACTGGAACTCAATCAGAACATTTCAGACAGACTGGGAATAGAGGTGCTGCAATGGTTTTTTGTTTGTTTGTCTTTTTTTTAACATTAAGGCTTGTTAACCTATTCTAGTACACCCAATAAACAAAATAAGAAACTTTTGAAATAGCATCATATGACACTTTAATATACAAAAATATTGATGCAAAATACCACTAATTATCTTCTGATGCACAATATAATTTAAAAACATACAGGGCTGGATATCGAAGACTTTTTTTTGGAGGCACACATCCATAAGCTGGCTGCCTGTGAACCAAATATCAACACAAAAATCAACCCAAGGATCTCTCTCTGTTCACTCAACCTCTCAGAGTAAATAAAGAGCAAACGTGTCATCTTTTATGGTGCAATCCATAAAAACTGAACGCTCTCTGCCTTTTCTCACCAGCCCGGAAGAAACACTAACTCCTATAGGATGCATCTACTAGAGTAATTGCCTTTCATGTTGGCTCCATAAGTAACATCAGCTTTCAAGCAGAATATAGTTGTAGGAAGTAGAATGGCTATTGCTCAGGTCAGGACTAATGGCCTCGTTTGATCTCTGCTGACCCACGTAATTTGAGCTAGATTAATCGCTTTGCTACGTCACAGGTTTGAACTTTGCTTAAGATGGACCGCAGAAAATAGAGACCTGGTTTTCAGAGGCAGACGGACATCAATCATAAACAATGATAAAACCAATCATTTGAAAGATTTCTGTGAACTGCTTTACTTCTTTAACAAATAAAACAAAAACATTATTATTGTGTGCTTGGGACATGGCTTTTAATGGTGAGACTTTGTGTTTTTATAAATCAGGTTTTCAAAAATTATAAAAAAAATTTAGATTTATCGGTCAATATATCGGTTATCGGCTTTCAAATATAAAGAATTATTGGTTACCGGCCAAAATGTTTATATCGGTGCATCCCTAGATATGAGAAACTTATTATTATTATTATAATATTCTTATTATCATCATCATCATCATGGAAAAAGTTGAATAGTTCAAACAAACAGCATTTATTTGAAATAGAAATGTTTTGTAACATAAATGTCTTCACTGTCATTTTTGATCAATTTAACGCATCCTTGCTGAATAAAAGTATTAGTTAATTTTTTTTTTAAAATGTTACTGGCCCTAATCTTTTGATATGTGTGTGTACTGTGTATAATTATTATGTAAACAATTTATTTTGGATGCGATTAATCATGATTAATCAAATTAAAATCACTAATACACACACACACACACACACACACACACATACATATATACACACATACATACACACATACATAATATACACACACACACACACACAATTATAATTTACTGACTGTAAATGAGACATACAAAAAATTGCTAAAATTATATACAAAATTAAATACAAAATTAAATACATTTTTACACAATATTTATTCTTTTTCATTAAAAGACTGAAAACAAAATGGACGTGATCCATCAGAGCACAGAGCTCATTTATTTTGCACACTACTTTAAATGCACATACGATATGATTATGAAGTTTTCCCTCTCCTCTGTCTTTCAAGGTGAGACTGTTGTTGCGGATAGAGGAAGTTCAGTGTCCCTGTAGAGCAGGACTGTAATGATATCTGCGGGGAATCCTAATCAGATAACTTAAATCAAGCCTCGGGGAAAGCTTAATTACAACTGCTGCTCTTGTTTTCTAACTCTCAATGAGACTTTATTTTCCTTCTCTCCTAATTCTTTTAGTCCAGCATTAAGCCTGTCGGGGCCCTCAGCACCTCCTCTCGCTCTCCCAGGGCCCAGCGCTCTCTTCCTGCACTTGTTTTTCTCTCCTTTGATCACTTTTTGTACTGTAACGAAACATCAACTTCACCTGTCTCCTGAGGCTCCTTCATCTTACCTGACATCCATTACATTTTCCTCATGCAGATTTGTTGTTTCCTGATTATTAAATTATGGTGTTGCATACAGCGACCATCAAGTGCAAACACACACACACTCTGACATAAACACACAGTTGCTACATTAAAAAAATGCTATATTCCAATTACACTCAAAAGGTCATACGCCTGTGAATTATATCCCTATAATTAAATACAGTGTCATATATCTTATGATCAATGCTCAGTCATATTTAAATGCTGAATCATGCACTTAATGATTGTACTGACCACAGGAGGCTAATTTCTGCTGTGCAATACATTGTCAGACTCACATCATACATATCTTGTTATAATGGGGAAAAAAATATTAAACTAATATGATTTCCAAAGTGGTTTTTAAAGTGGTCAATCATATAGATTGATGTATTAGTTTGTGTTACTCTAAAACATTCAAAATCATTTGATATTTCGAAAAATATATACAATTATAATAATTAAAATATATTATAGTTTGGTGTATCAAGTTTAAGCTAACTTTACCTAATAAAGTTAATAAATAAATTATTGTTGTAAAGACAATTTATAATGATTTATAATGTTACAAAAGATTTCTATTTCAAATAAATGCTGTTCTTTTGAACTTACGATTCAAATATTCCTGACAAAAGTATCACGGTTTCCACAAAAATATGAAGCAGCACAGCTGTTTTCAACATTGATAATAATCATAAATGTTTCTTGTGCAGCAAATCATCATATTAGAATGATTTCTGAAGGATCATGTGACACTGAAGACTGGAGTAATGATGCTGAAAATTCAGCTTTGATCACAGGAATACATTACATATTAAAATATATTTAAACAAACAGTTATTTTAAATTGTATTTTACAATATTACTGTTTTTCTATATTTGTATAAAATAAATGCAGTCTTGGTGAAAGACTGCATTTAAACCACCTTAAAAACTCCAACATAAGCATATTCATGTTTTAAAAAGTTCAAAACGTGCTGCAGGAATGATCCTGAGTCGCCACGGTTCATGTGCCTTCTGCCCTCATGCAATGCAGATCAGGTTTCTGCTCCGAGTGAATGCGATTACTGCAACAAACACAGATTCATCCTAAACAGGGCTCCAGAGGGAAAAAAAATTAATAAAGGAGCAACTGCTCCTATAAGAAAAAAATAGGCTCCAAATTACTTTAAGTGCCACATAAAAATAAACATTACATTTTTCACACACTTCATCCCATCGTGCGTTTACGACGTCTGCCCTCCTTTTACGGCATCAGCATTTTTATCCATCTTGTGGATGTCCTGGTAAGGTTCACAAGTGGGAACTGAATCTGAGCCAGTGTCACAAACCATAATTACGTAAGCATCACTTGGCCATTGAGTGTTATTTTGGCTTCCTTCTCAATGCATCCTATAAACACTGCCATTGGGCTGTGCCGGGAAACCTGACAACCGCACCACCAAAACACTTTTTTTTTTGTATGTGAATGCTGTTTTACATGAATATTAGCACAGGAGTGAAGCACAAAGCTTTGTTTACAAAAGAAATAATAGGTTGGCAATTAAATGTTACATCGCAGCCATGGAAACGTATGGATTCATGCCGAATGAGAGAGGTAGGCTATGTAAGACCAATTTAAGCTTTGTCAGCTTTTTTAATCTGTTAAAAAATTTGATCTGGTCACCCAATTTTCTGCGAATTTTAACAATAGGCCTACTCCATTTTATTCCACTGGACATGGACATCTCTTTCCCCAAATCTTCACTTGAGTCTCACCCATTTTCACAGGGGATTATAAACGTTTCTTCCTTTCGTTTGCTTATAATTAGGTCTATTATACCTTTTCGCATCCTTTACTGTGGTAAAGCAGAAAAAACACTAGATACCTTTTTACTTCAAATTCTATTTAACACAGTTTGTGCTTGTTATTAGACTTGGTAAGGCGCGTCAAGTTTATTTGTACAGCGCATTTCACACACACACACATCAGTGATTTTAGTTTCGCTTTCTCTGGCAGCACAAAATCAAAAATCAAACATAGCCTAAATGTAGTTTAAACCACCTAAACCACCGCCAGTAGTTGGTCCGTTACCACCGCAGTGGTAAAAAACTGACACGTCACACCCCTACACTGTCATATGTCTTGCACACATCCAGTCCATCTTTCTTCATTAGTAATATCTGAGAGGTAAATTTGGTCAAAGGCAGCTCGTCACATGTAATTATAATCATCATGTAGACAACAAGTTAAAGGTGTCCTATTATGCTTTTTCACTTTTTCAACTTTACTGTGTAATGTTGCTGTTTGAGCATAAAAAAAATCTGCAAGGTTACAAAGCTCAAAGTTTGTATTTTATTAAATTTTTTATTTAATCCACTTTTCAAGAACTACAACGAACGGCTTGTTTGGACTACAACGCGAAGTCATAACGTTCCTCATTTAAATAATCCCAGCCCACTTTTACTTGGAGTGCTGTCATGTGGACAGAGAGGATGACTATTTGAAAAAGTCTGATATTTTTAGTTTTTACATGTTTTTTGACGCAGAAAGTTGATCCTTTTTTTCTCCCCGCTGAAACTTTGATGCGCATCATATTTATTACGTCAACACAACAAAGGATGTGATAGGCTACTCGTCAGAGAAAGGCATACAGTGGGGAGAACAAGTATTTGATACACTGCAGATTTTGCAGGTTTGCCCACTTACAAAGCATGTAGAGGTCTGTAATTTTTATCATAGGTACACTTCAACTGTGAGAGACGGAATCTAAAACAAAAATACAGAAAATCACATTGTATGACTTTTAAATAATTAATTTGCATTTTATTGCATGACAAGTATTTGATCACCTACCAACTAATAAGAATTCCGGCTCTCACAGACCTGTTAGTTTTTCTTTAAGAAGCCCTCCTGTTCTCCACTCATTACCTGTATTAACTGCACCTGTTTGAACTCATTACCTGTATAAAAGACACCTGTCCACACACTCAATCAAACAGACTCCAACCTCTCCACAATGGCCAAGACCAGAGAGCTGTGTAAGGACATCAGGGATAAAATTGTAGACCTGCACAAGGCTGGGATGGGCTACAGGACAATAGGCAAGCATTAGTAACACACTACGCCGTCATGGATTAAAATCCTGCAGCGCACGCAAGGTCCCCCTGCTCAAGCCAGCGCATGTCCAGGCCCATCTGAAGTTTGCCAATGACCATATGGATGATCCAGAGGAGGAATGGGAGAAGGTCATTTGGTCTGAGGAGACAAAAATAGAGCTTTTTGGTCTAAACTCCACTCACCGTGTTTGGAGGAAGAAGAAGGATGAGTACAACCCCAAGAACACCATCCCAACCGTGAAGCACGGAGGTGGAAACATTATTCTTTGGGGATGCTTTTCTGCAAAGGGGACAGGACGACTGCACCATATTGAGGGGAGGATGGATGGGGCCATGTATCGCGAGATCTTGGCCAACAACCTCCTTCCCTCAGTAAGAGCATTGAAGATGGGTCGTGGCTGGGTCTTCCAGCATGACAACGACCCGAAACACACAGCCAGGGCAACTAAGGAGTGGCTCCGTAAGAAGCATCTCAAGGTCCTGGAGTGGCCTAGCCAGTCTCCAGACCTGAACCCAATAGAAAATCTTTGGAGGGAGCTGAAAGTCCATATTGCCCAGTGACAGCCCCGAAACCTGAAGGATCTGGAGAAGGTCTGTATGGAGGAGTGGGCCAAAATCCCTGCTGCAGTGTGTGCAAACCTGGTCAAGAACTACAGGAAACGTATGATCTCTGTAATTGCAAACAAAAGGTTTCTGTACCAAATATTAAGTTCTGCTTTTCTGATGTATCAAATACTTATGTCATGCAATAAAATGCAAATTAATTACTTAAAAATCATACAACGTGATTTTCTGGATTTTTGTTTTAGATTTCGTCACTCACTAAGTGTACCTATGATAAAAATGACAGACTTCTACATGCTTTGTAAGTGGGCAAACCTGCAAAATCGGCAGTGTATCAAATACTTGTTCTCCCCACTGTACATACAGTTGTGGTCAGAATTATTGGCACCCCTGGTAAATATGATCAAAGATGGCATTAAAGATCCAGCGGTGTATTTAACCGTGGGCATGGGGTACTTTTATCCCTGTTTGCACCATCTGGTGTGTTTGCTGCCAAAAAGCTCTTGTTTTAGTGTCATCTGACCACAGAACCAGGTCCCGTCTGAAGCTCCAGTCGTGTCTGACACTGAATATGCTGGAGTTTGTTTCTGGATGAGCGAGGAGGATTTTTTGTGAAACCCTCCCAAACAACATGTGGTGATGTAGGGGCTGTTTGATAAAAATGTTTGTCTTTCTGACCCCAAGACTCAACTAATCTCTGCGATTCTCCATCTGTGATCTTGGAGAGTCTTTGTCCACTCAAACTCTCCTCCTCTCGTGCATTAAGACAGTATACACACACGTCCTCTTCCAGGCGGATTCAGAACATCTTTAGTTGATCGGAACTTCTTAATTATTGCCCTGATGGTGGAAATGGGGATTTTCAATGCTTTAGCTGTTTTCTTACAGCCACTTTCTATTTTGTGAAGCTCAACAACAATCAGAACTATATTCTGTGGTTTTACTTATTTGTAATGATGATTAAGGGAATTTGGCCTTTGTGTTTCCTCATATTTATACCTTATATAAATAAGGTATTTCCTTATATTTAT